>JAAKBH010000331.1:0-460000 GCA_019776075.1 Amaranthus palmeri
TATCTAGAATGACATTCTTGTGGCCTTTAATGAGACAAATGGAATGGACAACTGCGTTCAGGTTCTTTTCTCAATGGTATGTATGCAAGTCTTTTTTTCAAGACTTGCTTAGTGTTAACTTTAACTGATGCTAACTTTTGAATTTGTGACATGGCAACCATTAGAGAGGGGCGGGAAGGGGTAGGGGAGTTTAATTCAATATCATACTGTTTATTGTGAATAACTGTAAGAAATTTCATTTTCATGATCTAATAGTGAGTTTTTGCACATTGATTCTTTTGTCCATTTTGAATACATTTATAAGAATATTATTTTCATCATCTAATAGGTATTTTTTTTGTAGATGTAGAATTAGATTTAGATTCCAATAATCATACTTACCTTTTCTAAGCATAATGAAGAAGTATGGTAAAACAATTAAAGGTTTGGTTGGACCGGGCCGGGTCGGGTGAATCGGTTTCTTTTATGTATGGCCCTTCTTGACTCGATCTGAGCCCAAGCTGACTTGTTTTCGTTTAAACCAAGCCGACTCGCATGTGTTGCCACATGTCTAGTCTAGATGTTTGGAAAGGGTGTTGGTTCCTTTCACACGTTTTTCTCCCTTTCACTCTAAGTCTATTTCGAATTTTGGTCAACTTATTTTTTTCATGTGACCATTTGGATGAACATTCAAATTGCTCAAAATTTCGCCCTACATTCATCTAGACACCAAAGTGGTGTTGAATCGTTCACGAGAAGATTAAAGTAACGTGAGTTTGGAATCTTTCCTTGAAAATAGTTGCCATTGGTTGGGTTGCCGCCATTTATGAGCTTCCTCCAATTAATGTTGCGCTTGTAATGAATACGTAACTATCACATGAATCTTAGGACTTAAATTCACACGAACTTCTCTTGGGCTTGGTTGGTTTTGGATGCCATATATGCCTTTCTTCTTTTGAAACCTTGGATGCTTGTTCGTCTTTCTTCGACTTTTACTCTCCATTTACTTACACGTTTCAGACTTTTTGCAAAAATAGAAAGCCTAACTTTTATATTTAACAATCTTTTCTAAAAATAATCTTTATGGCTTTATTGAATTAACTTACAAAGAGTCAAATCATGAACTAAAACAAATCAAACAACCTAATGGAATTCAAAACTAGTCTTGACTCGATCCTACTTATTTAGATGGATAAAATCAACTAACATTTAGAACATCGTTTTCAGCATTCACCTTGGATGTGAAGGTAACAAAGCTACAATCAAGGAGAAGATCTTTATCGAGGCTAGATTCACTTTTTCTTCTCCTCCGCTAGATTAATCTCTCCTACAATTTTGTGGCATCTTATACTTTTGTAGATTGCACCATGTTCATTAGTGGCGATGTATGAGCAATCTTTTGAACCATTATTCATGTAAAAGTTTGAAAATTTTGGCCTTCTTTTGCAAGCATCATACTTCGCTTCACATCATTAAGATGCGCATAGTCATGGTTTACTCGAGCAAATTTTCAAACTCAGTATTGTGGCCACATTTTCTTAAAATTTTAACCCCTTAGTGTGATAAATTGTATTTTGGACATGGTTTGATGCTAAGGTTAGACCCACTACTTAATTTTCTTTCCTGCAAGTTCTTCACAATTTAATCCTTAAAGCCACTTGAATTTCAAACATAGAATCTAAATTACAACCAAACAAATCCAAATGTTACAAAAGTTAAAAAGGTGACCTATTGATGTATCTCAAGCAAGTTTAGAGGATGCACGTAATACTCCCCCCTTTAGTAAGGATGCCATTCTTAAACTCGATCATGATTGCATTGGGTGTTCACTGAGATGAACTTTTGGACATGGATTCTTTAATAAGTTCTCTCCCTATTTTTTTTTTTTGCTGAAGTTTTTCATGAGTTGAAATAAGGTGTTTTAGTTGGGTTTTCGGGAAAAACGTTTGGTGGAAGATTTGGGTTTGTTTGTTTAGGATAATTAAGGAAGTACTTAATGAGGGGAGTAAGCAATGTTTTTAGGTAGGTTTTATTGTGTTTTAATTTCTTCTTCTTTTTTGGACTAGCAAGAATAATTAAAGGATTGATGTGTTCGTATTTTTTAGGGCTTCATTTCGTCAAGTCGTTGTTTTCAGTTGGCATAGGTTTTGGGGTTTGACTTTTTTGTAGTGTTGGGTAAAAGTTATGATTTCTTTGGATTCTATGCAAAAGAATATGTTTTTTTGTGTCCGTCAACGCTTCACCTCATTTGCTATACAACCATGATTTATCTAAAAGCTCATGACATGCCTACATAGGTATCAATCACGCATATCTCTTCTTTGAAGATGAGACAATAGAGAAGTTTTACAAGACTGGGCTTGTTGACTTGTAAGCCTTTCGCCTTGGTTAAGTCACATATGGTATATAGTCGTGGATATGTTGATGTTACCAAGTTGATTCTTTTATGTGTATAATTAATTAACTTATTAGTTATTAGTTAATTATTTTGTTTAGTCAAACTAAAATTATGAGTAATAATAAATGTAAGTAATCGTAATAATTAAAGTTAATAGGTATTTATAGAATTTTAACGAGAAGACAAATAACGTAACGGTGAAATATCGTTATAATGGTAAAATAACGGGCAGTTACACGTTATATAACAGTCAACGCGGCGTTTTGATCGTGAATTTTTGTGAACCGTTATATAACGGGATTTAACCGTCGCGATAACTTTCAAACAAGTTATAATGGGCGGTTACGTAATATAACGGGGGACTTTTTTATTCCATGATGAGAAGATAAAATACTCCAAATTCCTAAATTCTAAGTCCATTGTCTAATTACTTTGAAAGTGCCAACAATGTGGACATTTAGAGTTTTAACTTTACTAGTTTATCTATTCTTCATGCACTGTCAAGTGCCTCGTATTATGAGAATATTTCTTTATTTGGAGTATTTCGGACATTAAGTATTATATAATAAGATTGTATTTTGAAATATCGATAGTGCTCATATGTCCGCGGGTCTCGCTCGCTAAGAAAGAGGGCGGGTAGCGGCAAAAAAAAATCTGCAATTGCGAATGAGCTTTTGAAAAATCGAGCCTCGCGGATAAATTTTATAAGCATACCTGCTAGCCACTCAAACCCGCCCATGACCACCTCTATTGAGACTAAACATTGCTTCAGTTGTGACATGTGAGTATGATTGGTAGGTATATAGCTAACCCACTTAAATGACATTAGGATGCGCTGAAATAGTTGTTGAGGTACTTGAATGGAACCTCAAAAGTTTTGTCTCAAGTTTGGGAAAGTTGCAAGTAGTTTGATCGAGTATTTTGATTTGGACTACGAGGGTGACTTAGATGGTAAAATATCAAATTTGGATTTTGTATTCACTTTAGCTAGTTGACAATCTTCTTTACTAGATTTGGCGATCATGTCTACAATGTAAGTTGAGTTCAAGTTCATGGCCGTTGTGGAGTCATTCAAAGAAGAAAAATGGTTGAAAGGTATTTTTGAGGAGTTATTGTTTTACTTTAAGTTTGGTGAATGTGCATTTTGATAGCCAAAGAGTAATTTATTTGACGAAATACCAGAATACATTTCATAGAAGAATTAAACATTTAGACAGTTACTCTCACTTCATTCGAGATAAAATTGAGATGATGCAGTTGAGCTTGGTGGAGATAACAAAAGATAACCCGACATATGATGAAAAAAAACTTTTCCCACCTAAAAGTTGCAACTGTGTGTGGACTTTGTTGGTTTTTCATCTTATATGTCGTGAAGCTGTTGAAGGTCTTATGGGTACATGCATTTGATTTACACAAGTAGAGGTGGATTAGTGTTAGGTTGGTTATTGTGTTTGATGGTCTTGAAAATATGGAGAATATATAGTTGTAGCTAGTGG
This sequence comes from Amaranthus palmeri, assembly GCA_019776075.1. Taxonomy (NCBI): domain Eukaryota; kingdom Viridiplantae; phylum Streptophyta; class Magnoliopsida; order Caryophyllales; family Amaranthaceae; genus Amaranthus; species Amaranthus palmeri. Next base: position 3,874 of record JAAKBH010000331.1, read on the forward strand.
GACTCAATTCAAGGTACAAATTGTTGTCTTGAGTTATGGTTGACTCATGTGTGGGCATAAGGCTCCAAAGAACATTAAAGGGCCATGTAGGATAATTGATCAGGTGAGCAAGCATTTAGCTCGAACAAGCTAATTAGGATGCATGAGACATTGAGCTCTAAACTAGATGCTCGAACGAACAAGTACAGTTCTTGAATGAACGTGTCGCTACCTAACATCTTGAACATTTTGCTGATTGTGCTCGAACAAGCACATTGATTTCTTGAATGAGCACGTGTTCAACGCATGCTTACTCTGTTTTTAGTCGGGAGTTTATGTTATAGAATAAACAACTTACCCAAAAGACTAGCCTAGTAGGTGAAAGAGTTTTACTCTATAAACCCCACATTGGTTGCCCATACAGCTGATGTGTGACAAAGTCCCGTAACCTTGTAATGGCCTTAAATCCATTCCATTACGTTTGAACCGCGCTAAGTTCCAACGTCATCTTTGGTCTTTACTGGCTTAACTTAAGCTACCACTCTGAGCTGGATCCTCGTTGGTCACGGCTACATTGGCCGCCATTCCGAGTCGGCTTTGATACCGTTCTATAATAAAAAAGAGAACTCACCCGAAAGACTAGCCTAGTAGGTGAGAGAGCCCGTTTACTCTATAAACTGCACATTAATTGGTGGGACAAAGTCTCATAACCTTGTAATGGCCTCATTTTCATTCCATTATAGTTGTCAAGTAATTTATTAGGGATTTCTTAAATAAAGCACATTCTAAAACTTCCTAGAATTCTGTAAATTTAATATTACTCAAAAAACCCTCTAGCCTAAACACCGAGTCTTTCGAGAAATCTTCAATTCTACTGTAGTCTTTCATTGTAGTTTTCGATTTGATTTCTTAGAACTCTATTGTTCCTCATCAATCAATAAAAGCAATCTAGGATTTAGGGATGACGTAGCCCATTAGATGAACTCCGGTAAATCTCGTGTTTATTGTTAATATGCTTCAATCACTTATTCTAGCATTAAATTCCCTACTTTTTGTTTTGATTTCAATTTCCAAATCAATGCCTCTACCATTAAGTGATCAAGATTGTGTTTTCACATTTTGCAATCCTTTAATTACAGTTTTCAGTTGAGTTTTGTCTATTCTGTCCTCTTGTGAACCACTGCATTAAAACAATCCATGTTAAAATGTTAAAATATAAAACCCCATTTTATTTTAAGATAATATTAAACCTGGGAACTCAAAACATGAATTTAGGAATTAAGAAAAACGAAGGCAGAAGGATAAGGAGGACAGAATGCTGTTACTTTTTACCACCTAGTATTAATTGTGTGGTGAATATGTTATTTGTGAAGTTGAGGGAGAAGTTGCTGACAATAATGGTTACCACTTGCACTTATGAAAAGTAATTACGAGCGTTTTTAACTGATGTTAAATGGTCTATTCTTTTCTCCTGAAATAGTAACTGATAAATGTGAATAAATTTCATTAATGAGATAAACAACTTTGCTAGAAGCCAAATCATGAAGTGCCATTATGAGGCTTCTGTTTGTGAATGCATGTGATCTTTTGTCTCTTTGGAGTAGACAAACTCAACTTAGACCTAGTTGAAACGCATAGGCGCACACAAAGCCTTGGCGATTTCTTTCCCATTTTTAGTGGAGCTTGATGTTTTCTCTACTTAGTAAGGCAAATTACTTGATATATGTAAATCCGACCGTCAATTTCTTCCTATATGAAACTAATGAATCCATATTCTGATTTTCTGCACGGTACACATTTTTTGTTTTATTGTTTATTGCCATGCAGCTTTTGCCAAGTATTATTATCAGCTGTTTGTTTGCATTTTCCTTTCGGAATTTCCCTTTATTTTTTTTTGGTGGGGGGTGATGGGGGTGAAGTTTTTTCAGAAGAAGATATTGATCTTCACATCTTATAGTTTTACATATTGGGAATTCTGGTGTTCCATTGCATTCCAACCTGATCTTAATACCCGGATTTATATCTTGGCCATATGTAGCAGTGTTTTTAGGTCCATTGGATTAAGACCAAGTGGTGATCCTAATTTTGTTGTAGTTTAGAGCTTGACGCTGGGACGTAAGGGCTCTGGTTTATCACAATACATCTTGTACAAAGAAGATAACACACATGATGGTGAAGCAAATGGGAAGGCTGTCATCTTAGTTAACTATTGAACATCTTTCTTGTTAGAGTTGCATAGTTGCATGGAATATTTATATGATTTGTTAGCTCTGTCCTATGAAGCTTTAAAGATAGATTTATTGTGATCATTTAAGATAGGATGCTTAGTATTTACTACAGGTTAGACAAAAAAAAAAAAAAAAACTTGTTAGCCTTTGGTAGTTATGCAGTTTAAGACCAAAGCTTTTCTAGGTACAAAATCTCCTGCACGATATAAACACTTGCTCCTTGAGGCAGAGTTTAATCTCTATATTTCACGTGGATAATAATCTTGTGTTTTTGCATAGTACCTGAAATCTGGGGTCAAATGTATTTCCCTTAGATGAAGTGATTTTCAATGTCTATAATGCCTGTGAGATCTTATCACTACAAAAAAGCCTCTGACTACCACTTGGATACATTGGCTTTTGGGAGTATGAATGATACTGGAGCAAGGTTGGCTTAAAAAAAACCCCTTGCAAGGCTTTGACTTATATTGTTGAAACATTTTCTGGAGGTTTGTGGTAGCAAGCCTCCTAGTCCTAGAGTTACCCTGGAACTCTGATGGATCGTAAATGTCCAAGTCAGAGAAAATGATCTAGAATCAATAAGACAATTATTACTATTTCCTTTGATAGACTTGAGGACCTAGATGAAGATGATCTTGGAGCTGAACAACTTGGCATTGTGACACTCGTATGTGAATTGATAACTGGTGCTCATAAAATCCTTGCTGGAGCTAGAAAGAAAAGTGTACTTGAGGTGCTCATAGGGTCCTTTGATCTCGTTATTGACCATTAAATGCCTCATGGCGCCCCTAGGATAGCCCAATTATAATACTATAACATATGCTCTGGACTCAGGAGACTACGAGTCACGTGTAAAACTTGATGGTACATGGTGGGAGAATCTTGAAGTTTTTATGTTCTTCCAATCTGCTGTGTCCAGTCCTGGTCTTTTGTGCTTTCTTTTAAAGATTCATTGTACGAAACCTACTTTTTCTCCTCAGTGGTGGATACTTATGTAAATTAAACAAGTCTGAGGGTGGAGTTAAAAATCTCTAGAAAGTAGTTTAGGTTGCGCCATGTAGAATCCTTCGTGATCTCGTTAGATATTTCGTTTTTATGATATACCATGGAGTTGATGTAAATACTTGCATCTCTGTGCTAGTTTGTTTACCCAGGGATCAGAACATTGTAAAATAATGTGAATAAGTGCGTCAGCTTTCTTCTTTTAATTTTCTGATGTATAAAAGTATATGCTAACATGTGAGAATTCATGTGGATGACCACTAGGATTGGTCAATTTCATGTAGCCGGCGCCAATCATTTGGAATTAAGGCTTTGACATTCTTTGAGTCTAAGACACAATTTCTCACGATATTTCATTGGACATGGCATATGTTATTGCTTAAGATAGATAATATTTGTGGAGGCTTCACATTCTTCTTTTAATTCTTTAGTGCTATGTTGTCAGATCACTAGAAGTTCGGGGAAAATATTTACTTCATCTTAAAGCTTCTCACTTCTATCAAGTCACTGGAATAGTTAGTGATTGTTACCATTCTGCCTATAGAAACTAGGAAGTGAATTCTCAGCATTTTGTCCATAATGAAATTTATAATTTTGCCTATATACTTTATTTTAGAAATTGGAATGCTACTATTACTCTTGTTAAGTTGCTAAACTTCTTGATATAGTTATTTCATAGGAGCAGCCGAGCAGCGTTTATAGTAGTTGTAGTGAAGTGATCTAATTTTTTCTTTTTTCCTTCATTTCAGGTGCTTTCTTATCGTTGACGTCAACTACAATTACAGGTTTTTTTTTTAAATTATAAATAGTTGTGATCATCAAAATGCAGACCATGCTGGCTTACATCATTTCTGATATTATGCAGTTCTTATAGAGGCATCTTTCTGTATCTGACATTACTGCGAGTAAACAAACAATTAGCTTATTCCCTTAGAATAACTTGCAACTCTTCCATTGAGAGCCTCTTAACAAACGTTTGGCATGAACTTGTGAGCTACACATAGATATTTAGTGCTTCTAAATTCTTTTCAGTCCATAAGTTTGCTGTTATTGATTCACATAACCGAAGAGTATGTTTGTTTTTTCCCAGTACAGAATTAAGAGCCTCTTGGATTTACATGAATACTGAGGAAAGCTATCATTTGTTTAAATTAGATGTCCAAAACCTAATTGGGACTAACAATAAGAATAGAGAGTGCGTCATGATATTTTAGTATGTATTTCCTTCAAATAAGATTACTAATTATTATATTTTGCAAAGAATAAGATAAACATGCTGATTGAACCTTAATAACAACATATAGATATAATTTGCTTTAATTTCATTAAAACATAGAGATTAATCATACATGGGTATTACTCATATTAAAACTAGAACAATGAAATATTACTTTTCTCAAAAGAGATACTTGGACACTTCTGAAATTATAACTTACAACAAACTTACAACAAAATTAAATGGCATAAAGTAACATAGATGCTTTTACTGAGGTACTAGCTTATTTGTTTGTTTAGAAATATGATAACTTTTTAAAATAGAACTTAATTGCCTACTCATTAATGGAAGCATCAGGATAGAGTCGCAAGATCCGCCCATGGTTGGGATAGTTTTTTCCTGATCTCCAAACACAAGCCAGGATTGAGCAGTTATTCTGCCTCTCTTACCCTCAACCCTCCAAATTAAGTGCAGCAAATAAAGAACTACTAAAACTCACCAGCATCATCACGAAAGCCCTCATTTTCATTGCTTTGATTCCCAAATTCGAATCCGTTGCGCTGATTCCCAGATTCAAACCCATTGATCTGATTCCCTAATACCAATCCATCATTTGTATTACTGCTACTTCCAAATTCAAAACCACCCTGAAGATTGAAAGGAGGGGCAAGGGCATCCATGCCATTGGGCCCTAGTGGTGGCATCAGCACGGTCATCATACCATTGGGCCCTCCTGGTGGTGGTGCTCGCAGATTCATAAATTCATTTGGCCCTCTTGTTGAGGCTGGCATAGTCATCAGTTCATTGAACCTTGATGGCATCGAAGGGCCAGCCTCGAAATTACCCCACATTAGATTAGGAGCTTGAAATTTTTTTGGTTCAAAAGATGGATGCCTACCATATTGGCTGCCTCCCATGGGATTATATTCCCCTGGAAAAGGCAGCTGTGAGTTTTGATAGTTGGGCAAGTCTGATGGTCCCCTCGGAACAGGGTTATTGGAAAAAAATCTAAGGGCAACATTTGTATCGGCTTTAAGCAAGTTCAGGGCTATGGTATTGGCCCGAATCGACGAAAATGATGGGTCTCCAAATGCACCTTCCATGAAAGGAGCTTGAATCATCCTTTGGGATGGGTCAAAATTATTTAGGCCCCTAACCAAGTTAGGCGGGATCATAGCCATTGGATTTTGAGACTGATCCCCAAACAGATTGTTTGGAACAAAGTACTGACCTTCCAATAAATTGGGTGTGTGATGGTTGCCCGCACCATGAGCAGTCAATTCTAGCACATTTTTGGGGTAGAATTGGTACAAAGATTTCATAACACGAGCGAGTGCTTCATAAACTTGCACAAGCTCTTTCTCATTCTTGCTTTCCTCCACAGCCAACCACTTGTAGCTCTCTACATTGGCCTTTCGTCCATTGATGATATCTTTGGTTCTCTTGATCTCCATTTCATACTGAGTTTTAATGCTGGCAATTATTGTGCTCAACCTTTTGATCTCCTCATCATCCTTAACTGCTTCAGAGGTTTGGCCAATTAGGTAGTGGATGGGGTTGCTGAGAAAATCGTTATCAGATAGGTAACGATTGAGAACGCCATCAATTGAAGGATGGCCGAAAGTATAGGCCTTCTGACCAGGTGAAAAGACAATGATGGCTGCCTCCACCCCACAAAGAGTGCAAAGTTCACTTGCTTTCTTAAAGAGGCCTGAGCGGCGTTTTGAAAAGGTAACTAAACGGTTACTCTCCTTTTCTATGCGAACCAAAGGAAGCTTTTGTCTTCCTTTTGTTTTTTTCTCAATTTTTTGATTGCTTTCCACGGGAGAAGGATTTTTCTCAGTGTTTTGATTGCTTTCCATGGTAGAAGGGTCTTTCTCAATGTTTTGATTGATTTCCATGCTAGAAAGGCTTTTTTCAATGTTTTGATTGTTTTCCATGGAAGAAGGAAATGGTGATTTTTTTATGAGCAAACTTATTTGTGACTGTAAGAATTTTGAAAAGGCTTTGATTTGTAGATGTGATGAACTTTAGAGTTAGGGAACCTATATTTATAGGGAGCTCAATGATATTTTTCATCTAAATATAACTCCTTCAATTTCTTTTGGACTGCCTATTTGCTTCTGCACGTATCCAATGCACTATTCAATACTAAATATTTTTTATTTGTTCATAATTAAAAATTATAAAAATTTTATATTACTTAAATTTACATTAAGATGAATTAAACAATATTTCACTTAACTATGTTTTAACTTATAGATCATGCATAATAAACAAAGAGTGATTGATCAATAGTGCAAAAGAGCAAATGGGATACTCAAAAAGAATTAAATCAAAACTTTATTTTAGTTATTATTTTTTATTTCTTTTACTGACTAAAATTTTAAATTCAAATGTATTTGATTCAAACTAAAATTAAGTGATTATTTTTTTTTTCTATGTTAAAATTATTTGGGTGTTTATTCAAAGTATGGTTTAATAGAAAGGTAAATCATTGGATAAATAATTCTATATCTATTAGAAAATTGGCTAATGATTGCTGAATTTGGCTAAAAAGATAAAAATTAACCTATAATGGAAGATATTTAAATGATTTTCATAAGGTCTATTTTGATATCATATTATTCTCTCTATTGATATGATTCTATGTCTAAGTTCATCTTTATTAGAGTGAAATTAGGAAAAAAATTATCTTATCAAGATAACATCCAACTTAATTAAAGATTTGGATTTCAAAATCTTCTGACTCCCATCTTTTAGGATTAAGGCTTTGGTATAGTTATTGATGTAGATATGAATTTCAAAATATTTTCCAGATATTCCCTCCATTTTTATATGATATTCTCAAATAGAATTTTCGGTTCAAACTTTGACTATGATTTCTCGACGATCTATATGAAAAAACATATTTATGCGGGATCTTGATAGATTCCTCTCAATATATACTTTCTAGATATCAACTTTTTAGAATTTTTAAAAACTCACAATTAAAATCGTTTTAAGTTTGCATTGGGATCCTCGACAAAAGTGAATGGAAAAAACAAATGAAAACATAGTAAATGTTATTTTAGGGTAGTATTATATATATTTTAAAACTATTTTTAAATATAATATAAACATTAAGAAATAATCTTTTATTTTTTAAATCCTAGATTTTGCTTTGCAAATTTTTAATATATGTAAATTTTTTATATTAGAATACTTTCATTATCAATATTATCATTAATATCTAAATTTCAAATTTTTATACACAAATATTTCTATCTAAATTTTTATTCATGGCCAAATCTTATTTTACTTGAAAATTTTGATATCGAAAATATATATATATATATATATATATATATATATATATATATATATATATATATATATATATATATATATATATATATATATATATATTTCAATAGAAAAATTTTCAAGTAAAATAAGATTTTGCCATGACTAAAGATTTGGATAGAAATATTTGTGTATAAAAATTTAGAAATTAATGATAATATTGATAATGGAAGTTTTCTGATATAAAAGATTTACATATATTAAAAATTTGCATAGCTAAATCTAAGATTTAGAAATAAAACATTATTTCTTAATGTTTATATCATATTTAAAAATAATTTTAATATATAATTTTACCCTAAAATAATATTCACTTTGTAAGTGGAGATTCATCATGTACACCTAAGTGTATCTTCTCTCGCCTAAGGCACTAATTTAAGGCGCTGCAAGGCGAGCTTTTTGAAACGAAGCTTTTTATGTGTGTAAAATATAACAAACTTGATTGTTAATTTGCTGAATTACTATAACCTAAAAATTAGATGCAAAAGTAATTCAAACGCTAATACAAGTTCTTTGTTTTAAAAAGCGCATCGAGGCGTGCCTTGATGCGAGGCGTATCAAGGCGAGCTACATATCGCCTCCAAGAGTCAAAGCACAACGCATATCAAAAGGCAACCAAGAGGCTTGCCTTTCTCACTTTTATCGCCTCCTTCACCTCCTTTGCCATTCACGCCTCTTGTATATCTTTTTCACAAATTCTTGTGAGAGACAGTCTTTTTGAGAGACCACCTCTAATTGGGTCGGCTCATTATATATTTTTTAAAATATTGCAAGTAGGCATTAAGAATGATGTAAGTAGACATTTATGATATTGAAAGTAGGTATTATGGATTCCGTAAGTAACCATTAAGGATAATGTAAGTAGACATTAATCTTTAATGGGCTGGGCTTGAGATATGTCTCAAAGAGACGGTCTCTCAAGAGACTAATTGTATCTGCTTTAGTCACACCAAAAATTAATTATAGGGCTTTATAATTTTGTATCTTTGCCTTATATTACTAATAGTCCTTTCAAGTATAGTTTAATGTCTAATAAGGATGTAAGACAAAAATCCTGATCGTGATTCTTGCCATAATCTCGCCTCCTCTTAATCTGAATCTTCGATGAGTTACTTCCGCCATTTGAACCGACTGCCAGAAGCGTCACCAATCGCCACATATCTCGTCGTCGACCTCCAAGTATGTACTGTACCTCTTATCCTCTTCTCTTTTCTTCTCCTTTTTTCTTCATTGTCGAATATGTCATTTTTGTTTCTCGTTTTTTTTCTTTTTCTCCTTCTCTATCTCCATTATCTTCTTTTTTCTTTTCCTCTATTCTCTATTCAATTACTTTAGTCTCAAATTTCAATGGTGGTAAACGTTTATGGGTCGCACTATTTGACAGTTTGGTATGTGTTCCAACTTCTTATGCGATCCAAAGCGTTGTTATTTCGCCTTCCGAGTCAGACATTTTCAATTAGGATAATCGTACGTTCTGCACTCCAAGTAACTTAGGCCTGAATTTTTATCTTTTATTGCCTTGTCTTGTGTGTTTTTTTTGGCTTACTTTGCTTTCCTTTGCAGACTCATTGGCCGCTTCCTCCTTTATGGATATGTTTTGTGCTACTTTATCCTTTCTCAATCCTTGATCATAGCTTCTAAGAGCGGGATATAGTAGGTATGATGATGATGATAATGATGATGATGATCTCACTATATGAATTAGTTTTCCACTAAAACTACTCTATCTTGTCTTATTTAAAAACATTGTTGGTTGCATATCATGAAAACACTTATTGAGTAAGGATTGTGATTGTTGGCCTTAATGACTCACTAACACTTTCCTGTTTGTTGAGTGAAGAGTTAAAGATATATGTTGCATTGTTGATGCATTTGTGCTTTATTGGTGTGCTTGTGTTATTAGGTTGTTGGACCATTTATGCTTGTTACTCGGGCAAGGATTGACATGCTTGAGTGAGCAATGTTAGTGGCTATGCACTGGTGCAAGCCAAACCATTGTTTGGAGGAGCTTGTACAATAACAAGGTACTCGCTGTGGATGGTCGCCAAGGTGAGACTTTTCTTGGGTGAGCATTTTATGGATTCGCCAAATATAGAAGTGTCACTCAAAGATAAATATTTACGCATTAAGATTTTGTGTTATTTGCCTAAGAATTTTAAATATTTTAGAGAAATTTGTTGAATGGGAACGAGGTGATCACCTTTAACGGAATCAAGGATGCCTTGTTGCAAAAAGAATTGATGAGATTTATTGACTATGGTATTTACAACCTTTATTTACTTCTCGGTTGAATGGGAAAGAGGTGATCACCTTTAAGGGAATCCCATTTTAATTTGGTGGTAATTCTTAGTGATGGTGATGATATCTCAGTACTTACAATTAAAACAAATGCAGGATTTGATGATTAATAAATCCTTAAATGTAGTGTTCTTTTCATAATATACTGATTGGTGTTCAACATATGGAAGTGTTCAAGGTGGACATGTGCTAAGCGACTATTGGGTCAGAAGGATTAAAATATATGATCCAATGGTACGCACTTTGTCAAATACTAGACATGTTCTCCATACGACAATTAATTAGATTTCTATTGGTACCTTGGATATAGTGGTTCTAGATGCACTCTTGGAGGAGTAAATTAAAAGTTGTTTTTAGGTGTTTTAGTTGTGAGGAAGGGCAAGAAGATTGAACCACTATATAAGCTTACCGAAAAGTTTCACATAAATTATAAGTTTCTCAATATCCAAAGTTGATCATATGTAGTCGTATGATATTACTGCATATGAGGGATGGAGAGATACGACTTAACTGAAGCATCAAATTGGGGAAAATTGTTTATTTGTAATCAAGCTAATTGTTTTATGGTGTTTTGTTCAATGTTTGTGACAAACAAAGAAGATTTTGATTCAAGATGACCATGCGTTAAACAAAGGATACACTTCATTATATTCACTTAAATTTGTGGTCCCTTCACAAAATTCATGCATTGTGGAGTTTAGTTAATTGTTTACAATCATTGATGATTACTTAATAAGGTGTGGGGTTTTCTTCTTGTAAGATAATGACGAGATTGTTGAGAAGTCTAAAGATGGATAGATTGTGATAAAAAAGCAAATAGGAAAACAAACAAGAGATTGAATGGGTTTGAGTTTGTAAAAAATGGGGTTGAGAAGTCCAAAGTTGATCATATGTAGTCGTATGATACTCTAAGTTTTGCAAGAAGTTTGGGATTGTTTGACATAGTTTAGGGAGACCCCAATAAAATGGGGTGGCTGAGATGAATAGTACCTTAGTTAAGAAGGCTCGTTGTATGCTTTTCTACGTTAAGATAAGCAGGAGATTTTGAACCGATGCATTTAAAATGACAGCTTATTTGGCGAGCAGGACACCATCTTCACTTGGCAGATTTTGAACTGGTGCATTAATTGTGAGATCTAGATGTGACAAGCAAGAGCTAGAAGTAGCAAAATTTAAGTTGAGACTATTTTCCTTTGATCCTTATGTTTTGTCTATATAAACATCATTGAAGTTCCTAAGAAGGTGTGATGACTTGGGTCAAAGGGTCCAAGGGTATTGTCGACATTTCACATTGAATTAGTCTTTGTATTTTGTAATTTGATTAGTTGTTATTTTTAGTTGTCTTGTGGGGCTTAGACTATATATACAACCACCCTTTGTAATAATAGATTAGACTATATATACAGAAGGCTGGAAGATTGTTGTTATTCGGGATTGTGAATTGTGATTGGCTATAGTGTTCCATTTGTTAGCACTCTATAGTCACTCTCTTAACTTTAAATTTAATGATTTAATGATTCCAAGAGTTGACAAAAGACAACAATGCCAAAGCCTTAATCCCAAAAGATTAAGTTCGGCTACATGAAAGAAACAAAAAATGTATTACCTGATGAAGCAAGGGTACTCTATACTAAGTGGTGCGGTGATGCCTGTTGGTGTTGTTTGTAATTGCAGATGCTGGGAGCTGGATTTGGCTCCACCTAAGAGCATAATTAACCAATATTATCATTCTTGGACGTTTGCTTCTATTTTGTGCGTATGTTTTAGCTTCACCTACGAGCCTTATTTTTGACTAGGATTGCCTAACTGATGTGGTTATTGTTAGATCTCGTAATACCCGAAGAGTTTACACAATGTAAGGTTTGTCCTCGTGACTCCCTTATGTTTGATTCAATGGATGCTTGCTTCATGCACACAACTCGGATTTGTGAGATCATCTTTCACATGCATTATATTCGTATGCTTTAGCTTTATACTTGTCATGAATAATGTTTTTTTTGGCATTACCATTTTTAGGACTTATCTTGTGAATGGTAGTAGCTCATCATGTCGCTTCTAATTTGTTTGAGTTTTGTCCGTAATGATTTCAGAATCTTGTTGAAGAGATGGAGAAAAAAGACCCCAAAAAGCTGCTCGTAAAAATTAATAACGTTAACTCAAATTCTTGTATGAGACAGTCTAACCATGAGACATGCTTCATACATGGGTTGAATAGCTCTACCGTTGATTTTACACCAAACAGCAAGATGGGAAACATGCTAATGGAAAGTTAACGAGATGGTTAATCAAGCTTCTGAGGGGGGGAAGGTAAGATTTAGTTTTGAGTGATATCCTCTTTTATCGTCGATGATTTGGATGAGGAGGTTTTGCGTCCGTTTCTTCGTGTATGCTATGTGAACAGGATTTATTAGTCACGGTATAGTAATCAATTGTTCTTCAACAAATGTTAGTGGTTGTGATTGGTCTTTCTTCAGCAAGGATAGTTCACAAATGGGAGCGACTTCACACATGAATTCGTTAGTACAAGAATACATCCATGTAAGTTTCGATTAACGCCATTAATCATATTGAAACGTATTGATTGCAAGATTCGAGTCCAGCTCAAAAATGAGTCAAGCCTTCATTGCATGAAGCCGTTCAAGACCGTGGCTTCAGGTATGATATAGCATGACCTGATCCGATCTTTTGCAGCCATGGCACAGAGTTGAAGGCTATAGAAAAACCGAGATTGTTTGTGTGCCACGGATGGTTTTGTGACAGCTGACATGGTTCGCAGATATTTTAGGAAGAAGGTTGATTTGGGTTAACTACTCTGTCTAAATGTCCCGAGCAAATTCAAAGGAATGAAAGAGCGATGTTATTTTTGGCATGATTGAGAATAATATTTCGGATTATGGCGTGTTGATTGATAAAGCTTTGTTCATGTAGCAGAAAATCTGTTGAAGAAGATCATGATGATGGTGCTTTTACTCCTAAGCGGACTATCAAAATGTCACATGAATCAGCTAGCAATTGATCTGTTTGGGAATGATCAATGTAAATGATACTACATTGATTAAAGGGGTGAAATTAATCCGAATTCGATCCGAATCCGACTTGATCCAATTTGTCATCGTTAATTTATACCAATTGTTCTTTTGCAAATTAAGAATTTATATATTCTCTTCGCATCTAAATGATGTTCCTATTTGTTATTTTTGATCGTTTAATTTGTTGTTTCCTTAAAAAAAAATTATTTTATATCTCAAATTTTAAATGTAATTCACTTGGTTCGTTCTAATTTTGATTTTTTATTAATGCTTATGGTCTTTATATATTTTTCATTAACTTTATTATTTTATATTGCTCATGTTTTTCACATATTTCTCACTAATTTTGTTTAAATATTTTATTAATAATTATGGTTTTTATATTTTTCCTTTATTTTTATTTTAGTATTAAATTTTTCTTAATTGTTTATTTTAGTAGTTATATGGGTGATAGTTTTTTTTAACAAGTCCGATTCCTGGGATGCGTAGAAATTTGATTACTAAAACTTTTCGGAAGTGTATATTATTTTGTCATTGCAAATTTTTGTTTGCAGCCAATCATTTATTTATTTAAGAAAATTTGATGAAGAAAGTAACTTCCAAGTAAAAGCATATGGGATTTTTTCATAGAGAGATAAATTCATACACAGACCTTAAATTTTTTTTTTAAAAAGTATTTTAATATATTTAAAGTGGATGTTTTAATTAATTTAATTGAACTTTTTGGCCTACTATAATTTACATGAAAATTTACTTCATTTGTCAATCAAATAAGCTAAGAAAAGAGAAGTAATTTACATGGTGGTGAAGTGGTGGCTCGAATCATGAATTGAGGAGGAGATAAGATTTATTTTTGTGTTCGTTTAGTATTGGACTAAAAATAGAGAATTTTGCGGCGTATTGATGCCCTAAATCGTGGTCGTGGGGACTGGGGAGCAGCGGTGATGCCCAGGCGTGCACGCGGATAGGGCTAGGGTTGGGTTGTGTTGGAGGTGGATGATGTCGCACAGTGGTGGTAGCTAGTAGAGGTGTTCAATGGGCCGGGTCGGGTCGGGTCATTTCAAATGTTAAACGGGTCGGGGCGGGTCAAGCCCATTTAAATCTGACCCTATTGACCCTTTTTTAAAAATTTCATAAATTAATTTTTTTATTATACTTTGTCCCGTTGGATCGACCTACTTTTGTATATAATAATACTCCTTCCAATTCAACATAAATGTCCACTTTCCTTTTTTGGTAAAGTCACTATAATTGCCCACTTTCTATTTTTGGCAAAGACTTTTTACCTAAATACCCCCAACTACCCCACCTACCACCTTTTCAATTATTATAATCACTTAAATACTCCACCTACCACCTTTTCAATTATTATAATTACTTAAAATACCTCACTACCATTTTTCTTAATTTGCGTGCCAAACCCAAAGTGGACACTTATTATGAATTGGAGCGAGTATCATTTAAAAATATTTTTAAAAAGTGCTAATTTTTTTCCCGCAATTAATACTTATAATTATCCGACCCGGCACTTTACACCAAGGCCCGTTAATGACCCGCCCCATTATTGACCCAACTCGCTAATGACCCGTTAAAATGTGACCTGATCATTGACCCGTTGGGTCAACCCGCCCCATTGAATACCTCTAGTAGCTAGGCATTTCCAAATGCTTAGTAAATGGGGTGGCCGAAGTGTGGGAGATGAGCAAGTGAAATAAGACACATTGAGTGAATAAAAGGGAGTATTATATACGGCCCGTGACTATAACAAGCACAAAACATAAACAAAAATTAAATAAAATACAAAAATTAAATAAAATTTATAAAGTTCAATATGCGAAATTTCTCATATAAAAGCGACTATTACATGTAATATAAATACTCGAAACAAGCTTAATAACTGAAATAAAATAAATAAACATAAAATCTGTGTTGCATTAAAATAAATCCATAACATAAAATAAAAAACCATGATCCCTTGTATTTAAATTAAACGAACAATCTTCATAAATAATCAGCGAACGAAGAGGTTCCATGAATGCTTAGTAATGACCATCGCGAGATCCCATAAAGCCAACATTAGGAGTAAAATAAGCAGCATCATAACATCCCATCATTGGAGGATAATGAGTAGCCATGTAAGGAAATTGATTAACATGAATTGAAGAATTATATATCATAAGTTTCTTACCTTGTTCTATAACATGTTTACTAAGTTCCTCCAATGAAGTTTTAAGACGAATCAATTCTCCGATACTGAACTCTTCAAGTTCGCGGTCCCACCAGTTTTGTTTCGAGTTTGCTTTCTTAACTTCATTGATGGTTTTGCTTTTCTTTTTCTCGTTTTCGAGCTCCCTATTTAGGATTGTGAGATCTGCATTGAGATCTATAATCTCAATGACTTCTTGAGGTCTGGGGGTTTCGGGCTCTGGTTCTTCAGGGTTTAAAGATGTTGAAAGTAGGAAGCGTTTTATTATTGTATCTACGGATGGATGGCCGAAAGAAAAGGATTTTCGACCTGGTGAGAATACAATAATTGCGGCTTCTACACCACATAAGGTGCAGAGTTCGCTGGCTTTTTTGAAAAGTCCACAACGTCTTTTTGAAAAAGTAACTTGACGGTTGCTATCTTTCTCCATGCGCTGCATCTTCACCTTTTGGCGACCTTTGCTCTTTTTGGTGGAAGATTCAGGCATAGAGGAAGAAGAAGCCATGAAGAAAAAAAATGAAAGTAATACAAGTAAAATATAAGACAAATTAATTAATAAGGGATGAAGAAAATGAAAAAATGCACGATTATATTTATAGAGAATTGTGGATGGTTCACTTAAAAATTGTTTGAATCAGTGCGAATCCTTTTTTTCATATATTTTTATTTTTTTTTGATTTTCTTAATAAGGATATTATGAAGGATCATACCATTTTTGGTTGATTATACAACTAGGGAATATTCCTTTTATTCTAGATAGCGTTGTTCTGATGTTCAATGTACTCAAATTTGAATTATTTATTCAATTTATTTTTTGTTATTATATACTGAAAATAATTTGAGCATAAAATTTGGAAAAAGTGAAAAATAAAATGATGGATAGATTTATATTCTTTTTCGTTCATGTTCTATTATGTAAAAAAATAGTTTAATCTTTTTGGGGTTCTTGTTGCGCATAATTAGTAAATTAGAGCATCCAAAAGGAAAACTTTAGTCTTTAGTCTTTAGCATGTCATTGTGTGCCGTATGCGACATAAATGAAATGGAAAACAATATTCATTTATTAATGAGTAGTGAACAAAGTTATCATACTTGTTGACGACCTCAACAATAGATACTTGTTGATATCGATGTAAACGCATAACACTTTTTTAATGTGGTGTTACATGTTGTTGTACGCGTGATTTTCTTTGAACTTATTTTTATTTATTACTCCTATGGTAAAATTATTTATTTATTTATTATATATATTTTTGAAAAGTTAATTATATATATATATATATATATATATATATATATATATATATATATATATATATATATATATATATATATATATATATATATATATATATATATATATATATATATATATATATATATATATATATATATATATATATATATATATATGTATGTATGTATGTATGTATGTATGTATGTATATGTATATATATATATATATATATATATATATATATATATATATATATATATATATATATATATATATATATATATATATCTATATATATATATATATATATATATATATATATATATATATATATATATATCTATATATATATATATATATATATATATATATATATATATATATCATCTAATAGAAAAATCATTGTTGATATTTTCCAATTTTCTTGTGATTTGTTCTGTATATCTAAAAATGTAATTATATGTTTCCTTTTATGTCACAAAAATCAAATTAGTTTTAATCATTCTTTATTTTTATATACTCCCTCCGTTTCAGTTTACTTGTGTCATTTTCTTATTTGGCAAGTTCATACTACTTGTCCCATTTCCTTTTTTGGCTATCCTTTTTTTACCTAAATACCCCTACTTTTTCAATTCCCGATACTCCACTACCACCTTTATAATTAATTTAATCAATTAAAATACTCAACTACCACCTTTTTAATGGACCCCACTCAACCCTTAAAATCCGTGAAAAGTCAAATGGGACGAGTCAACTCAAACGGAGGGAGTATTATATATAAGATTAATTCAATAGAAATATGTAAATCACATGTTATTGTTCAATATTTGTTTATACATTGTATTTGCTAAAATAAGATAAGAATGAATACGTCAGAAATAGTAAGATAAAATTAAATCATTTATTCATTGAGATGTCATATTTAGGTTGGCAGCCTATAACAAAAAAAAAAATCAAAATCACAGCAAATGTTAATATTGAGTTTTGCTTAAATATAATTATTTGAATCTTTCATATTTTATTCGAATTATGTTATGCAATGTGCCGAAGAATTAAACATTAGAATAACACGTTAGCAATATTTAAATGAAATATAATTATATGAACCAATAATTTTTGTGTAAACTTAATGATTCAGAGACAGATCTTTTTGAGAGACTATTTCTAATTTATGTGGGCTCATTATATATTTTTTAAAAATTGTAAGTAAGCGTTAAGAATTAGGTAAGTAGACATTTAAGATATTAAAAGTATGTATGCATTAAGAATACGGTAAGTAAACATAAATGATAATGTAAATAGACATTAAGAATATAGTAAGTAGGTATTAATTTTTAATGTGTTAAACTTGAGATATATCTCTCAAAGAGACGGTCTCTAAGGAGAGACTAGCTAGTTGCTTAATTTTAACTAGGACAATTTACCTAGAATAATCCAACCTATTCGTGATTTTCCCACAATAATCCCACCAAACTTTATGGGGTATTTGCCTAGAGTAAACTTAGGTAACCCGATGACCTGCTATAGTAGGTAATTCACCAAAAAAATAAATTGAAAATTAATTTAAAATTAGACAAAAATTTTAAAAATTTACATAAAAAATTTCAAATAATAAAAAAAATCATAATTTTTTGAGAATTTTTTAAATATTTTTTTGACTTTTTTTATAATTTATCTTTTTTTTAAAAAAAATTTGCTATAGCAAGACATTCGGACGGTCACAGGGTTTACTCTAGGAAAATACCGCTCAAAATTGGGATTATTCATGTGTAATCAATAAATAGGATTATGGTAGAAAAAATCACGAATAAGTTGGATTATTCTAGATAATTTTTTTTAACAGTTTCTTCGCTGTTATCAACCGCGAATAAGTTTGTTTCTCATTTTTTTTCGCCCATTCAACGTTATGAGCTTGTCTTCTTTTATTCGTTATTACTAGCAATGAACAACATATTTTCTTTTCTTTTATTCGCTCTATATAACAATGAACAAGCCATGACCTTATAAGGCTCGGTCACAAAGACGCTTATTTTGGATATTAAAATTTTTCGAAGTTTATATTGGAGATTTTTTTTAATCTTTCCTTGAATTCAGATTGAAGATTGGGCCATATTAGCCACTTTTCGATTATGGGTTATGGGCCTTTTGGCAAACCATTTACTATATGTAGCATGGCTTAGATTGTAAATCATCCTTTTAAAAAGGTTTAATATCGTATTATTAACATTTATCTCATTATTCTCTGTAATCTATTATGAAATTGGTGAATTAACCTGTTACGAAATAGGTTTCTTTAATCGCGAAAGGATAAGTTAAAGAGAAATGCGTGCAGTCAAGAAGCCCACAATTGATATCTGCGCCCAGTAGAAGTCGGACCTCAAACCTTCTATTCCACATGCAGATGCTCTATCAATTGAGCTATAAGCGCTTTTCGTCTAATAAGGATATCCATAGATTATGTTTAGCCCTGCTTCTGCGGGGATCGGAATTCCAATGACACACGAATTTAGTTTCTAAACATAATAAGGATGTTTGTGCAACTAAATAATTCCAAAGAAAATAATTTTTTTTATTCCCTAAGAGTCTAATAAGAGTTCAGATTAGGGTCTATTTTATAGACCCTTCAATCTCATTCAAGAAAATAAATTCTTTAGGGTATATATGGTTTCAGATCCTAAGGTTCCGGGTCCAAATCCTTAGGGTTTGGGTCAGAATCTAGGCCTGGACCTTACCCTAAATGTCCATATTGCACTATCGATTTATCTTATTACAGAGTACGAAGTTCTGACAAAACTCCTCTAATCATAAAAATTATTAAAGTCGGGTATGTACTAGTCCTAAATACTACACGAGTGATTAGTAGTTTCATTATCAATAGAATTAATGATTTAATAATTAATATATTAAATTAAGCGGGCGGGTGGGTATCCCCGCAGTATTTTTTTGGGTCGCTACCCGCCCATTTATCTTGGCGGACCGGTATTACCATTCTAAATTTAAATATTTCTTGAAAAATATTATCTTAACCTGCATATTTTTTGAGTCGAATGGGTCGAGCCTGACGAATAGCTCGCTCTTAACGGCTCTAAATCAGGCCTAATCTCACCTTAGTGGTCAATAGTGTTATAAATTGAGAGATTCCTTGTTCTGCTCATATTTCCCTAAAACTTTCTTCCTCACCACAAATAGAAACAATGGCGAATATAGTACTTTACCCATCTCCTGGAATCGGTCACATAATTTCCATGGTGGAGCTTGGAAAATTACTCTTATCACACTCTTCTTCTTCTTCAATATCTTCCATCACCATTCTCATCCCAAATTTCCCTTTCAATGTTGGATCTTACTCTTCTTACCTCTCTTCTGTTGCTTCTTCTTACCCTTCAATCAACTTCCATTCTCTCCCGTCTCTCCCTCTTCTTCTGGGAGATCCATCAAATTATGAAGATATGGAACACATATATTACGAAACTTTGAATAGCAACAACCCTAATGTTCTAAAAGCCCTCAAATCAATTTCTCAAACATCCCCAATTTCTGCTTTCATTATTGATTTCTTTTGTTACTCTGCACTACAAGTTTCTCAATCTCTTCAAATACCCACTTTCTTTTTCTGGTCTTCTGGTGCTTCTGTTCTTGCTTTCCATCTTAATTTCCCAGTTTACCACAAAATCTACACTGATTCCTACCGGAATCTAAATGTTTTACTTCAGATTCCTGGATTGTTCTCTGTTCCTACAAGCGATGTAGTTCATTGTATGCGCGATCGGGGGGCGAGTTACCATGAGTTTGTTAAAATGGCGGAAAGTTTGCCTAAATCTGATGGGTTTATCGTCAATACTTTTGATTCATTAGAGGTTAGAGGTGTTATGGGTTTAAAACAAGGGATTTGTCTTCCTGGTACTAAAACCCCTCCTGTTTATTGCATCGGGCCATTGATTGCTAATCGGGCCGAGGGTGGGGAGAGGGAGAGGCATAAGTGTCTGAGTTGGCTCGACTCGCAACCGAGTCAAAGCGTTGTGTATTTGAGTTTTGGGAGTAGGGGTATGTTTTCTAAGGAGCAATTGTGGGAGATAGCTTTTGGGTTGGAGAAAAGTGGGGTCAGATTTTTGTGGGCTGTTCGGGCCCCACCTAGTAAGAACAGAGGTGATGCATTTTTGCCCCCACCTGAACCGGATTTGGATCAAATCCTTCCGGATGGGTTTTTGGGTAGGACTAAAGATAGGGGTCTTGTAGTCAACTCATGGGTCCCACAAATTAAGGTGTTGGGTCATGAGTCTTTGGGTGGGTTTGTAACTCATTGCGGGTGGAATTCGGTTTTAGAGGCTATTGATGCTGGTGTGCCTATGGTGGCATGGCCGCTTTATGCTGAACAACGATTTAATAAGATTTTGCTTGTCGAGGAGATTGGGATTGCTTTACCGATGAATGAGTCTGAAAATGGGTTTGTGAGCTCAAGCGAGATTGAGAAGCGAGTCAAGCAAATCGTGAATTCAGAAGGTGAAGTTGTGAAGAAAAGAGTATTAGATTTGAAGTGTAAGGCTAAGGCTGCATTGAGTGAAGAAGGTTCATCTAGTGTAGCACTGAAAACATTAGTCGAATCGTGGAGTCGTTAAGAGAGTGCATTGTAAGACGACCTATTAACAGTTATATATTGGTCTTCAAATAGTATCATTGTTATATTTGGTTCAGTTTAATAAAAATGCAAATAAATGATCACAAATCACAATGCAAATTGTGTTAAATTGTTGAATGTCTGTTCGGTTTTTCATTATTCAAGCCTAGTATCATGGTCATTTGAGAAGTTTTAGGAGTGTTATAAGCTCATATGTGATATAAGTAAAGTGAAATAATGAATGAACTTCTATATTATGGGCAGGACAAGCATTACTTTTTGAGGACAAAATCACCGATTTGTGAATTACTTTCATGATAAGGTTTGGTCGGTAAATGATTTTTTTTCTTGTTGGTCAGTTAAAATGCCATAAAAATATTTAATGAATGACTTTTTACTTGTTTTTAAGTCAAAAGAAAAATATTAGCTTTGTTAGCTTTTTAGGTGGATTATTCACCTTTTATCTGATAAACAGTCAAACAGTTGTCTAATTTAACCAAATATCTCCTCAAAAACTAATTTACCCAACTAGTGTTAAAAACTCAACCCAACAAGTCAAAAACTAACATTTTCACATGCTCAGACCAGCACTCCTTGTTCATCAATTACTTTGATGTTCAACAATTACAACGTAACATTGATGTTCAACAATTATAACCTTTAAGTGATCAATTATAAAATTATAGTTTGAAGTAATTATACTTGTAACATCAAAAAGTGATCACTTTTTAGACTCAAAGTGATCCCTTATAATAATCTTGGAGTGATCACTTACAATTAGGTTGCGTAAAACTATCTGATGATTCAAAAATTTGATGATTTGATTTGATATCTGATTTGAATCTTAGGATATCCAATTCGAGACTATAATTCAGATCGAAGATCCAATTTGAAAATTAAAGTATCGGATAAAAAATCAGATATCAATTTTGAGATTTCGGGTATCTGAATATCGGCATTTTTAATGGTCGTATATCAGATTTTGGATATTTGACATTATTTCGCATAGTCGAGTATCGGATGTCCGCATATTATAAGCAAATTTAGATGTCCGATATTCATAAGAATAAAATTATACTTCTATATCTTTTTAAAAATTCATTTTGACTAATTTCGAATATTATATATCGGATATTTTAGATATCCAATATCCTCATTGGCATCAGATATTAAGATGAAAAATGATAGTACTTAGCAGACTGTCAAAAAAGTAAAAGCAAAAGTAACAAAAAGTAGCTAGCAATTTAATCTGATATTGATTCGATCAATAGTAACTCTTTGTCGAATTTTACTCAAAAAAAAAAAAAATCGAACCTGATCTGTACATGATAAAAGCGAACAACCTAAGACCGATTGTCATTTGACTCGCACTTCAATCGACACCAAACCGATGCAAAATCTCAATAACTGATCTGCAACCAAACCGTGACTAAACTACCTGATCCCTTTGTGACCCGCTGCAACAGGTATCCGAAAAAATGGATCTAAAATACAACTGAAATAATGACTTCCGTCCAAAATCGATCCAATAACCAAAATAACATATCAGAGCATATATGCTAGTACTTGTATATTTAGTATATAAATAAAAAAACAAGTAATTTAATATTTTTGGTTTGTTTTACTCTCTTTGTCCCTCTCAATTTGTACGACACCTTTTTTCATTTTTGTTTATTCAACTCATTTTGCAACCTTTCTCTTTTTGGCAATGACTCACCTTCTTTCTTTATTTCTTTTCATCTTAACCTCTAATTTTTTATCTACTCAATTTCTCTTTTCACTAAATTTCACCCAAAACAATTTATCAGCCTTGTCACATGGATTGAGGGAGTAATTCCTTAATGTCTACTTACTTCTCCAATTATACAACTCAAGACAATTATTATAAAAGTACTCCTATTTTTTAATTTGAAAATAAAAAATTACTAATGAGTGTGCCACGCACATTAGCTACCGCTTTTAAATGATTGAGTTCTTACATTGGGATACCATATCCATTTTCCATACACCACAAAAATGGCGTCCTTCATAACCAAAGCTTGCCTCTTCCCACCGACATCCATCTCTTTCCCTAACATTAACTTCAATAACACCAACTCGCACAAAGTTGACGCAAATTTCATTAAACGCGCGGTTGATTTGGCGGATAAATCCGCCGGAATCTCAGCGCCGCATCCTAATTTCGGATGCGTTATAATTGAAGCCGGAAGAATCGTCGGAGAAGCTTATCTTCATGCCGAAGGAGCTACTCCGGCGGAAGTTCAGGCAGTTAAAGCCGGTGGAGAATGGTGTCGAGGTGCCACGGCTTATCTTAATATGGAGCCTGGTTATATTCATGGCGATCATACTGCTGTTTCTGCTCTTGTTCAGGTTTATCTTAAGCTACATCTAATTTTTCAAGGCATTCAAACAATTCAATGCGTAATTTTAATCATTTATATCTTAAACTAAACTTAACTAATAAATTGTAAAAAATTGATATTATGAAAATATGTGATTAGATGATTTAAACAAGATCTCACTTAATTATTTTTCTTCTAACATATTATTTTTAATATTTTAATAATGCTTATGGAGCTACATATCTTTCACCAACTTTATTTTAACATTAATTAAATGGGACTATTAGAGTGAATAAAAGGGACTAATATTTATGGGACCAAAAAAAATATACTTAGCATGAAAAAAAAACGTGTAACTAGTGAAAGACCATATGCACCGTTAGAAATATTAAGACTTTAATATATATCTTGGCAAACGTGTCAAAATAAAATGAGACATAGTCATTAAAATAGAGATAATAGTTTTTGATAACTAACAAATGCTAACAAACATCCTGGGAACATTCCTTAACAAAAATAATAATATACTCCCTTCTATTCAACATAATAGTCATTTTTTTATTGTGTTAAGTTATTTCAAATGTCTCACTTCAAACTTTACCAATTTAGTCTTATTTTCACATCTTTATACCTACTAATTAATCTCAGCTTACCCTTATTAAAATCTAAAAACACTGTATTTTTTCTCTTTTATATATGGTCTTATCTAACCACCTTTAAAATTATGAAAAATCAAAATGAAATACTTTAGGTAAATAGGAGTTATGCTAGGAGTTATAATTATAAAGGTCATAATAAAATAAAGATAAATAATATAATTTATTTAACAAGTGATTTTAGTAATATAATCTACATTTTATGCTAGGAGTTATAATTATATTTATATAATTAAAAATTTACAATATATTCTAATTTACTATTTAATTTGATTTTATCGTTGTTAATAAATTTCTAAAGTTGTCAGAAATTTTTAATAGGTAATTTTAAAGAAAATAAAAAAACTGAATTAAATATGGCTTTATTAAGAAATTATATGCATAGGCGGACCTATATTGTAGCATTGGGTAGCATAGGCTACCCATGCTTTTTTTGAAACAAATTAATATTATATTCTAGAAATCAATCACGAATCGTCAAAAAACTGTCCTAGAACCAAAACACGTACCCATACTTTTGAATCTGAATCCGCTTATGATTATATTGTGAAATCTGATGAATAGGCAAGGATAAAGAGAGTTGTAATTGGAATTAGAAATCCTTTAGAACATATGAAGGGCAAAGCGATTCAAGCTCTTCGAAGTGAAGGAATACACGTTGATGTGCTTGGAGAAGATTTGCACGGTGATATGGTCGAGGTATGTTTTCACTTTATCATACTCCCCTGTTTTTCATACTAGTCTCATTTACTTTTTGGTTACTATTTACTAATCATTCTTAATTAGTATTTAACTCTTAATCTATAGGTTGAAATATAGTCATGCGAGATC
Organism: Amaranthus palmeri; assembly: GCA_019776075.1. NCBI lineage: Eukaryota > Viridiplantae > Streptophyta > Magnoliopsida > Caryophyllales > Amaranthaceae > Amaranthus > Amaranthus palmeri. The sequence goes on from JAAKBH010000331.1 coordinate 28,858, forward strand.
TTATTTTATTCGTCTCAATAAAAAGATTATTAATATCAAATTTTTATAATTTTTAATCATGCATAATTAAAAATATTAATGGTTAAATGTTGCATCGACACGTGTGAAAAATGTAAATGAGACAAATAGGGTGAATAGGAGGGAGTATTTTATCTAAATAATTCTTGAGTTGTTGATTAAGCCAGTCTTTATTACTCCCTCCACCCCTTTCTTATTGTCCACATTCTAATATGCACGCAAATTAAGAAAAATGGTATTGGGGTATTTTAAGTGATTATATTAATTGTAAAAGGATAGTTGGGGTATTTAAGTGATTATAATAATTGAAAAGGTGGTAGGTGAGGTATTTTAAATAATATAAGTTGAGATAGTTGGGGGTATTTAGGTAAAAAAATCTTTGTCAAAAATAGAAAGTGGACAATTAGAGTGAACTGACCAAATAAGAAAAGTGGACAATAAAAAAGAAACGGAGGGAGTATTACTTAAAGAACATAAGTACCCATTATTTTAGAAATAATTGTGAAAATTTTAAAAATTAAGATTATTAGAACTTCATAAATTAGTATATTAATTGTCGTTAATTTTAGGGATTCATCCAACATCAATATGATTACTGGCGAAATTAGGATTTTAAATTAATTAGGGGTTAAATAGTCGATATACTAGTAAATTATATTTACTATAAATCTAGTTAATTTATGAATATTTTTAAATTCTTACGGACAATAAAGAACTTGAATCATAATTAAAATTATATTCAACAAATGGAATTAAAGCTATCCTTCTGCCTTTAAAACTTTGCCCCTTTTCACTCGTTTATGTGTGAACTTTCTGAGAGAAAAAAATATTTATTGTGACCAAATTATAGTCTAACGACTAGTCTTTGAACTAAAACTGTTTTTCAATTTTGATTTTCATAAACTCTTTTTCCTTTCTTAATAATCATTTGAGGGTATAGAGAATGATGATTATTAATTGTTCAAAAATTTAAATTAAATTGTAGACTTAAGATAGAAGATTATTAAACATTCTTGTTAAAGTATATAACATATTCTAGGACCTCAACCATTAAAGAATCAACTCAATCAAAAGCTTAAGCTGATGGTTGAGGCTCAAAGTTTTGTTATATACTCTAAAAATTCTAATTATTGTAAATTTAAAAGCTAACGTACCTTCTGGGAAGACCGTTATTAAGATTAATAATATATTTGAAAGAGTAAATTTATAAACATAAAAATATACTCTTCCTATTTATATAATGTGTTCTATTTGATTTTTCACCATATTTGAGGTGATCAAATGGGACCACATGTATATAAGAGCAGGGACAAAGCAAAGATGTTGAAGGCCCTATCTATTTTTCTGATATTTTTCAAAATGGGGACCCTTCATTATATCAAAAGATAAAAAAAATTTCCACTTAAAGAAAAATACTTTTAGAGAAAATGTGTCATAACATTATATTCTAAAATTACTTCAAATATAAATTTTTTTTACAAACACTAATTGATATTTGAGGCGATTTATGGGGCCCTAGACGGTCGGCTACCCCGCTTGTGCTTAGAACCGGCACTGTATAAGAGAAATTAAAGTATGTAGTGTTTTTAAATTTTGATAAGGATAAAGTTAACATACTCAAAATAAAAATAAGACATTTAAGTTGATTTGACCAAATAAGAAAATAAGACACTTAGGTGAATAAGAGAGAGCATAATATAATATTTTTTTAAGCGTGATTTAATAATGTATTCTATATTTTATGCTATATTAGATAATACAATTAATGTTTGTATAATTAAAAGTTTTAATATTTTCTAGTTTCAATATATTAAATTAACTTTATCTTTACTTACAAACACTTTGAAGATGTACGTTCATTAGCAAAATCCTATCAGGAATTAGCTTTAACCAAAATATTTTTGTTTTGGGGCCTTGAGATTTACTTAATTCGTATTTTAAAATTTTAAGATTTTATTATATTGGTTCTGTATGCAGAAAGCTCTAAAAGCTTGCCTTGAGGTGAATGCTCCTTTGATTGTGAGGGCTACTTCCAAAATCCCTTATTCAGTTCTCAAATATGCTATGACCCTTGATGGTATACACATTATAATTCTTCAGTTATACTCTTTCCTTCCTTAAAGAAGTTTTCATTTGTCATTTTATAGTGCTTTATTTATTATTCTCATAAAGAATATTTTTATTTACTTAATTTTATGAACATTCCTTATGAAAACTAAATTAATGAACAGAGGGAACATTATATATACTTTTAACTTTTTATCATTTACTTTTTACACAATTCATTTCGTAATTTCAATCATATATTTTGCAAATAATGTATAGCTAAAAAATATAAAGAGATGATATTATGAAAGTATACGATTAGACAATAGATTATTTAAAACAGATTCCACTTGGCTATTTTCTTTTACATTAGTCATAATATATAAATAAGCTTAAAATATAAATTGTACACATAAGACTAATGCAACATCTATTTCAAAATGAAGGAAGTAACATAAATTACTTTCTTAGGTTTCTCCCCTATCAACTTCTCTTTTCGCTTTTTAATAACAATGTTTGATCATTTTATGTGAGAAACTATAACTTACTCTCTTATTTACTATTATTGTCTTATTTAATTTTTACATGTTTTCTGATTTACATATTTAATTTTAAATATATTTAACTATACATTATTAAATATTTAAAATATTAATATATTAATAATTTCTTATTGACACGAGTCAAATAACAATTCACCTAACTTTGTTTCAACTTATATATTAAGAGCAAAATACAAAATTAAGAGTGATCAATTAATAAAATTAAAAAATCAAACGAGACAATAATAGTGAATAGGGTTAAGTATGACTTACGTGGTTGCTCGGTAATATATAGAATTATATGTTTAATCCTAGTTTTGTAATTGTCAGGGAAAATAGCGACGAATAAAGGGGATTCAAAATGGGTAAGCAGCAATGTATCAAGGGATCGAGTTTTTCAATTAAGGGCTCGAAGCGACGCTATAATCATTGGAGGAAACACTGTCCGGAAAGATAGTAAGAATATAAGATCTTAAGTTCCATTCCAACTAAGATCGGCCCTGAAATTTGAGAGGTCTAAGGCGAAATATTAAGTATGAGCCTTAATTACTAATTAATATATTACTATTATAGGGGCCGATCTAATAATTATAATAAATTAAAGCGTATTTTTTTAATTTTTGGATGGGCCAGAGCACAGACCCCTCTTGCCCCCTTACAGGATTGATTCTGATTCCAACTATTTTGGGGAGTATCTAATGAAAACCATTAAAGTTAAAAATCATTTTTTTGGTTATATAAGTCTTTTACGGCCCGTTTGGTAAGTGGTAATAAACCACGGTAATAGGAATGAAAAACTAGTGTAATTTTGGTTGAAAAATCTCATGGCTTCCTTGATGGTCATGCTTGACAACCTTCAATCATCTCATTTTGTTAATAAAATTCATTCCAATGCATTACCATTGGAATGGTGGTATTAGGTGGTAATGGAATTTTGTGAACAAAAAAATTTTTGTGATCAAAGTTTCATTACCATCGGAATGACATGAAAAATTTGATGAAATTTTACACTAAAATTCATTCCTATTACCTCCATTTAGTACCACTAACCAAACGGACCGTTAGGGATACATATTTATGTAAGAGTGTATGCTTATTTTATGAATCACGGTTTTAAAAATATTTGCGTTAATGCCATTCATAATATATGTTCTAAACATGGAATATGTACCCATTAAAATGGCATTTATATATTTACCTTAAAAAATATATGTTTCATCGATTTTTAATTTTCATCACTTTAAATGATTTTTACATTATCCTTTTTGCCATTATTCAACACATGAATTAAAGGTTGAAAAAAACCTAACTTTTAAACTTTAAACACAGATTCTTGTATATGAGACGATAAAAAAAGCTTTAAGTATAATGGACATTTTGTATTAACTGACTCGTCTCACGGTGAAACAGTCTCATACAAGAAAGGTTTTACTTTAAAATAACATAGGTTGTTAATTTTATATAATTCTAATTAAATATTTTGTATGGTGTTTAAATATAATGTGGAGTTAAGATCCTATATTAAGTACAAGGCAAGAAGAAGGACACTTTCCGGTTCGGATTGTTATGTCACAATCCCTAAATCTACCCGAAGATGCACAACTTTGGGACACTTCCAAATATGAGACAATAGTAGTAGCACAAAAAGGTGCTAGAAGAAGTTTCCAGAAGTATCTTGCTTCCAAAGGTGTTGAAGTAGTTGAATTTGAGGTTTTAGAGCTTAGAGAAGTTATGGAATACTTTTATCGCTGTGGTTATCTTTCTCTTTTATGGGAGTGTGGTGGAAGATTGGCTGCACCCGCTATTTCTTCTCGTCTTATTCATAAAGTATGTATTCCTCGTGCTGCATTTGATATTTTACGCAATTTAATTTTAATGTGTTATTTTGATTATTTATATATTGGTGGATGTATAATTAAAAATTATAAAAAATTTAAAAAATTCTACTTGACTATAATTTTCTTACACATTAACCACAATATATAAAATAAACTTGAACGATGACTAATATCAATAATCATAATGTAGCAAGTATTTCAGAAAAAGAGGAAATACTCCCTCCGTTCTTTTTTGTTCTTCCCGTTTAGAATATTCCATTTTTGGAGAAAGAAATTTGATTAAGATTTATAAGACATTTATAGATGATAAAATATATCCATATGAGATCTTCTTATTAGATTCGTCTTAATTATACTTTTTTATCATATATTTTTTATAATTTTTTATAATGCCTATTTAGAGATATTTAGGCTCGAAAGTTGCTTTGAAAACTGTGCAAAAAGTAAATGGGAAGAACAAAAAAGAACGAAGGGAGTATGTTTTTGTTAAGAGCTACTTTAATTAACTATAGATATAATATAAAATAAAAAAACCAATTGATGTTCTTATTATATGTCAACAAAAACAAAAATGTTGAATGGTAGGAATAGTCTTTTACAAATAAAACGTATTTATAATAACTATTCAAATTTTGTAGTCATCATCTATCCCAATTAATAATTTTGTAGTCATCATCTATCTCCTATCTATCTCAACAAAACGTATATATAATAACTATTCAAATTTTGAATGGTAGGAATAATTATATAATAACTATTCAAATTTATAATTTTGTAGTCATCATCTATCTCAATTAATTAGCCTTTAATTCTTTGTAGTGTGTATCTTAAAAAATTATTATATAGTTTAAAAGAAATATTAATTGCTTTCTCGCTAATTAATTTCAACTTAATTAGGTGTATGCTTTTATTGCTCCAAAAATAATTGGCGGAAAGGGAGCTCCTTCTCCTGTTAGTGAACTTGGCATGATTCAGATGACCCAAGCTTTCAATTTGCATGATGTTAATTATGAACAGGTTGGTTCTTACTTTTTTTTATTATCCATGTTTTTTTATTTGTCCACAGATTAGTTTATTATCAATTCACATCTAGTTCAAGTTATTGGCAAGGCTATCGATTTGCAAGGGAAAGCGCAGGATAGCCGAAAATATTTAGGTGGTAAGATCATAACATATATCTACTACGATCCTACGTTTCAATGTATATATAGTTTCAATCGTAAAATATTTTCATATAATCTAAATTTCACTGATGTATAAATACATGTATATTCAAAATAATTATATCAATACCACAATAAAATTTATGTTTTTCTTCGTAGTTTAAAAATGATTATTAAATGTATACTTTTTCAAACTTAGTAGATGAGAACAAATAAGTTCTTAAAACTTTAAAAAGAACATATATAATTGATAATCACTAAATCAAGGCACATTATTTAATGCATATTTGTAGTATCACACGATCTTACGATCTGATTATTCTACCGATTTCGATCATAACCCATCAACAATCATAGGTAGAATCACGATAATTCCTAACAACCTTGAATACACCTTATCTTTCAGGGCTCTTTTTATCTTTTGCTCTAGCTCCCAAAATGAATTAGACCGCCCTGACTGTTGGTCACGCACATCTCCATCAAATTATGAGCACTAGATATTGTAGTAGTCATAAGTGTTCATTCGGGTTATCGGGTTCTCTGATTATTTAATTTGTTGTTTTTTAATGACAGGTTGGACCTGACATGGTTGTTGGTGGGTTTCTTCAGCCCATTCCTAATTTGATCCCAACAATTCCATCGTTATCTGAAAAAACAAAGATGGATTTATCAGTTATTCCAACTGAAACAAGCAATAATATTATATCCTTCTACAAGACATGGGATGCTTACGGATGTTTTTCAAATTTTTCATCTCATCCAATCAAATTGCCAGATGAAGGTGGCAACTATTCCATTTGGTCCAGTGTAGAGCATTATTATCAGGTATTTCATGCTTTTTAATTATTCTTATTTGGCCTATTCTAATTTAGTGGTTGGCTTTTATAATAAATATAATTAATGATTTTTTTAATAAATTATTCATATTAAAGTGCAGATAATTGGTGGTTACTTAAAAATATTTATTAATTTGTGTTAATTTTAAATTTTTTTGGAAGTCATTTCTAATTTTAAATAGGAAAAGTAACTTGTAATAATCCAACTATTTTATGATTTTCCTACAATAATTTCAACTATTAATTACCCATGAATAATCTCAACCTCTTGGAGTTTTTGCCTTCAGTAAACTTTAGCATCCGGATGACATGTTATAGTAGGTAATTTACCAAAAAAGTTAGAGAAAAATTTTGAAAGTTTACATAACAAAATCTAAATTTTTTTAAATATTCTTACAAATAAAACTTGCTATAGCAGGTCATTCGGCTACCCGAGTTTGCTCTAGGCAAATTCTCCATAAAGTTGGGATTATTCATGGTTAATCAGTAGGTGATATTATTATATTGTAGGGAAATCATAAAAATATTGGATTATTTTAGGTAATTTTTCCTTTTAAATAACTTATCTGTTGTTGATTAAAATATTTAATGAAACAAAACTTTACATAAAACTTAATTTTTTATTTTTAAGATTATTATTGAACGACATATTTGTTTATTTATGTCAAAAAATAATTTGTATTGAAATTTATTTTCTATTTTTAAATATTCACAAATTCTCTTTTAAGACAGTCTTATCATAAGACAACTTTAAATTGGGCTATAGTGAATTAAATTGATTAAAATATCCACTTTACATGTAAAAACACTCGTTAGTTCATTGTAAGGGCGTGTCTTACAATAATAATAAGATTTGCTCTTATATATAATTACTTTTTTCATAATAAAATAAATCGCTATTATGAGTTAATTAAATTAAAACCATCAAGTTATTCATACATTTATGCTGCAGGCACATAAGTTTTATGGTGTACAAGACCAAGTTGCGCGAGACTGTTTTGAGGCAATTAAATCATCAGATTCTCCTGAAAAAGCAGCCATAATAGGAAGGAAATTGCAGAGGCAAAGACCTGATCTGGTATAATAATATTTTTGAAATAATAATTTTAATATCAGAGTAAAATTGATTAACTATATTGTCATTTGCTTTTAAACTCAACCCCGAATCATCAAATTTTAATTATGGAAATCCCGTGCACTAATTCTGAATTTTTGACTTTTTCATGTGGTAGACAAACTATTTTTTTAATCCATGTGGTGACCTTAGCCTCTCAATTTTTCCATGTGGTAGACAAAAGGAAAGTTTTTTTTATTAACTTTACGCTATTTTTACACAATGTAATAACATTTATTTCAAAAAAACGAACATCGTATAATCGCCGTAATTGACCACAAATTTTAAAATCCAGTCGAAACATGTACTTAATCCAACCAAAGCCTTAACATTTTGATTTGTCTACCACATGGAAAAGTTGAAAACTCAAAGTCACCAGGTTGATTTAAAAAAACATTTGCCGAAGAACTAAAAATTCAGGGCCACCACATAACATTTTCCAATAATTAATGATTATTTTATTTGTGATGTGGCCATGTGGGTCATTTATTTTCTCACTAATAAGAATTTAAATACAAACAACTTTTTTAAAATAGCAAAGGATCCGTATTAATGTTAGAGTATATAACATATTCTGGGGCTTTAACCATAAGCTTAAGCTTTTGGTTGAGTTGGTTCCTTGACATGGTATCAGAAGCCAACGTGACAAAAGGTCACGGGTTCAAATCTCAACCACCCCTCATTTAAGTGGAATATTTAGCACCAGGTATGAGGGAGCCTGTGTCGCCTCCACACTTCTAGCCCAAAGGGCGCTCGTGTAAGGGGGCGTGTTCGAGTATATAACATATTCTGGGGCTTTAACCATAAGCTTAAGCTTTTGATTGAGTTGGTTCCTTGACAATTAAATCTTTGTTTGCCGCTTTATGTCAGTTGATTTGGTAATATTGTTATGTTTTGGTATTATGTTAGGTACGAGCTGATTGGGATAGCGCAAAAGTGGATGTAATGTACAGGGCATTAAAATGTAAATTCTCAACGTACCCAAATCTTAAATCCATACTTTTATCTACTGGTGGGTCTATTCTTGTTGAAGCTTCCCAAAAAGATGTAATTTGGGGTTGTGGACGTGATGGCCAAGGCCTTAATTATTTAGGCACATTATTGATGCAATTGAGATTGGAATTTGCTGCTAACTCTTAGCTTCTACAATATACTTGTATATATTTCATGTTAACAACATTTCATAGATTTAAGCGTACTCTCTTTCTTCCTTTTTGAATCGACTTGATGAAATTAATTTTGAATCGACCCAAGACATCTATTTGAGATGGACCTGATGATCTAAATGAACACCTCTAAATCCCTTTGTCCCATGAAAATTGCTTAATTGACAATTATAGGATGATTAAGAAAATCGAGTATAACGGTATTTAACGAAAAAGTGGAGAATTATGTGGATGAAATGAAAATGTATGTTATACTTGTTGTTATGAAATAAAAAGTGTAGGTTATGGTTGAAAATATGGAGCAAGTTTAATGAGATGAAGTAAAAATGACAATATGGAAAACTTCATGTGATAGCTACGTCCAAGAATTTACGTAATTTCACTATCAATGTGATACCCTGAAATCAAAACGTTTCACAAATCGAATGCAAGATCATTACAAGATATATCAAAGAAAACCTGTCTCTTTTGGTGGCTCGCTTTCTCTCTTATGTTTGTAGTAAATCCTTACCCTAATTTCAAAGGGATTTATATAGTAAGCCTCTCTAGAGAAAGAATTAAGTTAATTAATTACAAAAACCCGGCCAAAAAACACATAATTTCCAAGAACATGCAAAACCACATAAAGCGACGAGTCCCAAATCGACAACTCCTCGCTTCGTCACTAGAAACATTCGCGACTCACGAGAAAACTTCAGAATCGTGAAAAAACGATTCCGAAATAGCAATGAAGTCCCTGGTATGCCATTTCCTTTCATTGATTCAGCTTACCATGTTTAGACTTAGTTTGAGTCACCCAACACCAACAATCTTCACCTTTACGAGAACTCATATTCAACAAACGACCCCATTAATATATCATAGTAAAACTATCTCAAGCCACAACTGATACAATGCTCATGCATAAGCCATACATCCCTACGGGTCTCCAACCAAAACCCATTACTTACTTGTCTCCACGTAAAATTACTCATAATGCTCCACCTGCATGACAAGCCTAGGCAAGCTCCACCTTAAAGACAACATACCTGCTCCAGGATCTTCCTAACATCACCCTTAAGGGCCTACTACAAAACATAATAATCAATATTTGGTAAATAAAGCAATGTTTAAACTTATTGTATGCAACAAACTTAGTGAAGAAATCAATTGGGTTGTCAACAGTCCCAATCCAATACAATAAATTTAGCTTTTCCCGACATTGCATTTAGTGGCATTTAAAAAAATGTCACTGAATTATATTTTTAGTGTAATAAGTATTGGTTTTTATCTTCAATTCCACTATACAGTGATTTAGCGACACTTTATTTGCTTTTTAGTGGCATATGTAATTGTTACCATAACCTGTAGAGACATTTATGAGAAATGTTACTAGATCCTATATCGCAAAAAGCTTTAGTGTGATTTTTTATTATGTTGTTAAAGGGTCTAATAAATGTCACCAAATCTTCTATATATACTATTAGAAATTTTAAGTAGCGACATTTAAATTAAATGTCGCTTATATATACCACTAAAAGCAAGTTATATTGTAGTGATCTTCTTCACCTTTACCCTCTTGTTGATTGCAGAAAATGATACATGACATATATGTGCTTATGGCCAGTAGTCCCCCAGTGTAGCAATTTGCTACAATGATAAAATTAGTGAGAAACATTTGGGGCCATAAATAATATAAAAAAATAACGGAAAATATGTGGAAACCATAAGCATTAATAAAATCGATGGAGGTGAATAAGGTTAATAATGTCTAAAATTTATGATATAAACTGAAAAAATGTTTAAGGGATAACAATCAAAACGACCCATAATGACAAATGGAAACAACATCAATGAACGACGGAGTGAGTATTTTTAATGTAATGACACAGATATATTAAATTTTTTTTAATATTTTTGGATAGGCTTGGGACGCAGTAAAAAAACATGCAAAAATTCGTACGTGGACACCAGAAAATGGATTAATATCTCAATGCCACGAATTTTGCTACAGTTTCTTATTTATTCATTCTTTAATTTAAAATTTTTCTCCACATATAAAAATTTATTTTTTATTTTATTCGCAGATTTTTTGACCTCTTGAATCCCACTTTAGCTTTGCCATTTGCTAATAGCAGGGGGACTACTCTAGTAGCTAGGGACTAACTGAACCATGGGGAAGACACATCTGCGAAAGGATTATTTATTAGACAGTTGGGATAAGTAGGAATTAAATAATCACGTTTTCTATTATTTTCTGTTCGACCAGATTCAAAAACGACTAGAGCATCCCAATTCCACCAGTGACCATACACATGCAAGATAATTTAATTAAGATAAGCCCAAAATTGGTAGGACACATACTAATTAAAATAAATTGATGGAGAATATATATATTCTCATCATATAATCCAAATATGACACCTCAAAAAAAATTAAGATAACTATCTCTTTTATTTGATTTTAAATAAATGGAACATACAAGTACAATAAAACATGCTAAAATTCGTATGTGGCCACTAGAAAATGGTTTAATACTACACTTTCCGTTGTACGAGTTTACTCTAATTTTTTTTCTATGGGTTCATAAAAATTTGTTATATTTCATTTGGAAAATATTACTACGAATAACAAAATTTTTTCTTATTTTTCTATAATAATACCAATTTTTGATTAGCCGTGAATAATATCAACTTTAGGAGATGTTACCCTAGATCACATATTAAATATCAAACTGTAGGAGATTATACGACAAAAAAAATTATACATTAGTTAATAAACAAATTAATTTGATATTAATGTAGGGAAATTAACGGCATGATATAATTCACGGTGAATTTGCTATAATATATGACTTATTTTCTTTATTTTTCGTCCACGAATTTAGTTTATCATATTTTTAATCCCTCCATTTATTTCATTTCATAAATGACAGTCATTGCAGCATACTGCGACTAGCTGGGGAGTCCTATACTGCTCGCGGGAAGTTAGTGGAAAATATGTAATTAGAACAATAATTCAAAACCATTTTGTTACCTAACTTCTCTATCCTATTGAGATTATAACATTAGCAAATTCGTACGAGAGTTTTTAAAAATAAATATTGTCATTTCAATGATAGACGGACTACATTATATTAATGTTGTTTGAATAGCCAGTTTTTTTTTTTTTTTTGAAGTATGTTTGAACAGCCAGTTAATTCTGCCTATGCATATGCAAGAATCAAGATGCAACATGCATTAAATAATTCAATTATCAGAAATTTTAAAAAATTATCCCATAAGCCATAATGCAATATATAATAATAGATCAATTATAAGAAACTTACAAAAATAATCACATCAGGCGTCATATATTAAAACAACTCCAAGATATGGGAGATAATAATACAAGTATGTTGTAATTAACTATTCCATATTTTAATAGTAGCAAATAAAATATTGTTATTTAAAAATAAATTAACACATAGTGTCAATTTAACGATCGAATGATAGATTTAAAATATATGATGGAAATAATAATAGGAGTAGTAGATTATTGTTCAAAAATAAAATAATCTAAATTAAATAAAATAAATCAAAATTAATTATAATAAGACTTCCTCCGTTCCATAATATTCGCTAATCGCTACATTTATAGTAGCACCATTTATCTTCGATCTTATTTAGGTAATTTTGACTCATGCATAAAAGATAATATATTCACATGAGATCTTGTTTTATTCGTCTTAGAATGTATTTTTTAAAATTTGTAATTTTTATAAGTTTTTGTTCAGTAAAAATAAAGATGTTTTTACGATCAAATTGAAAAATTTGCTACGTACAGGATTATTCATAGCTTAATCTTTTGAAGTATCGTGCCTTCCCTTAGCATATGACGAGCGGCTTGTTTTCCATTTCAGAGCTTCGAGTATGTTACGACACTTAAGTTTTGGCTTGAGATGTAAAGTATTGGCTTTTTTCTAGCATTTTATAAAATTTATTTTGCCAAAAATAAATATATTTAATATTAAAATAGACATTGAATTACGTGTAAAAAGAAATATAGCAAGTATTAACGTACGATGAAGTACTAAATGAATGGAAGGGAGTACCAGGTAAATTATGAAGTTTACCATAAACTAAGTCCTCCGTTTCATAATACTTGCCCCTAAAAACCAAAGACCGACCCTGCATGTTCCTACACAACATGTTACATTACTATTATGAAACAGAGGAAATATAAAAAGTAATGACATAAATTATTACCAGTAAAATATACAAAAAAAATTAATAAAATATAAAATTAAAGGTGATTCAAAACAATCTGGAGTAGGTGGTAAAGCAGATATGCAGATCAGGAGGCCAGCGCGATTTGTTCGATCGAGGAACATATGCTTTTCAATAATTCATGGAGTGGATAATAGGAATACACATATGCCACTCTGTTCACACTGCTTTTAAAAAATAATTAATATTTTTATGATTAGTTTTTAATATTTAGATTAGATTTTAGTCAAGTGAGATCTTGTTTGATTGTCTAATTACAAAGATTATTAATATTAAATTTTTATAATTTATTATTATACATAATTAAAGATATTAAGGATTAAATAAGTGCATTGGACTACGTGAGAAAAAAAAGTAAATTGGAACAAAGAAAATAGTACTAATTTTGCTTTCTATTTTTTATAAGTATCAATAGCTCCAAGGCCGTCCCGTTCATTTTGGGCCTTAGAGCAAAAGATAAAAATGATTCCTAAAAACTTAAGTCGTAACAACTAACATCATACACTTTTAATTTTTTTATTTTTTTTTGTCAAACGATTTTCTATTAACACAAAACAAAAACTTTATTACAACTAGCGTATAACCTTAGAAATCCAAGGTTCTCCCTATAAATTGCATCAGTGTGAAAGTGAGGCCCCACCTAATAGGAAGAGTTTCCCCACCTCACTCTTCATGTACACGGGAGAAAATTTTATTTTTTATTATTAATATATAAACTACTTTATACAAAAGCACTAAGAACTCATATTATTAAGCAAAAAATGTAAGTTATATATAAATTTAATTCAAGTTATTATCACTTATATATATACATAAAAATAACTTTTTGAATCCTAAAAAATTCAGAGCCCTGAACAGTAACCCGATGTACCCTTGCTAATCAACAGCCCTGATTAGCTCTATAAGGGAAAAAGTATATATTTTATAATACCATGCAAGATGCAACATACATTAAATACTCCAATAATTAGAAACTTTAAATAAAGTTCAATAATGCAATGTAAAATAATAGTTAAATAATCTATCATACAAAGCAAAGATATGGCAAAAATCATTGCAACCAACACAAGTATTTTATACTCCCTCCTATTCAGCACAATTGTCCCATTTGACTTTTGGCACTATTCATTCATCACTCTTAATTTGTATTTTACTCTTAATCTATAAGTTAAAACATAGTCATGTGGGATCTTGTTTGATTCGTCTCAATACAACGATTATTAATATCAAATTTTTATAATTTTTAATTAACAATAATTGGAGATATTAAGGGTTAAAATGTTACCTCGGCATGTGTGAGAAGTCAAATGGGACAATTGTGCTGAATAGGAGGGAGTATAATAGAAGTACCATGCAAGATACAACATATACACATTATATAATTCAAATTATTCAATTATCAGAATCTTATAACAAATTCCAATAATGCAATGTAAAAAATTATTCAAATATAAAAAAATTGACAAAATAATCTCATTAGGCGTCATATAATAAAATTATCCAATTGGATAACCTAAGAAATACAATGTAACAACTATTCCGTCCAATGGAATACGTAACAAATAGAAATATTATTTTTTTTATGAAAAAGATAAATACTCCCTCCGAATCATTTTAAATGTCCCATTTGGGTTTTCACGGTTATTAAGGGTAGTGTGGGGTCCATTAAAAAGGTGATAGTTGAATATTTTAATTGATTAAATTAATTGCAAAAGTGGTAGTTGGGTATTGGGAATAGGAAAAGTGAGGGTATTTAGGTAAAAAAAAATATAGACAAAAAAGAAAATGAGACAATTGATATGATTTTGCCAAATAAAAAAATGGGACAACTAAAATAATTCGGAGAGAGTATTTGATAACAAATAACGAGTTAATGTAAATTGTGTGATTGATAATTTGATAGAGTTAAAATATTAAATGGAATCAAAAAAATTATAAATTATTGTCTAAAATAGAAATATTGTAAAATAAATATAATAATGAATTAATTACATAATAATTTTGGTTGGAAATACTTCACATGTGAGACAAAATCTCATATCGATAAAATAGTGTGTTGTTTATTTGCACATATATATATTA
This sequence comes from Amaranthus palmeri, assembly GCA_019776075.1. Lineage (NCBI taxonomy): Eukaryota > Viridiplantae > Streptophyta > Magnoliopsida > Caryophyllales > Amaranthaceae > Amaranthus > Amaranthus palmeri. The sequence goes on from JAAKBH010000331.1 coordinate 43,910, forward strand.
GATGAGCTAATCTTCCTACTACCATATGGTTTTGGGAAACAATTAATAAACCTCGTCTAGTGTCAACACTCTTGACCCGTGGGTTTGTGGGTCCGAGCCCACGAGTATCCCATGTCTACACGAATGGACCACCGGTGAGATTATGTGACGAACAACCAAATAATGTTACATGACTAGGATGGACAAATCACGCTGTAATAAATTATGAAGTTTATTATTATGTAATGACAATTTATTACGATCTGGAGTAGGTGGTAAGTCAGAGTAGGCCAGCGCGATTTATTTGAGGAGCATATGCTCTGATTTATCTCATATTATGCTGATGCTTTCCAATATAATAATTCATGGACTTGATAACAGGAATAGCATTTTTAAAAAAATCGTACTTCATATTACTTTCTAGTTATGAGGTTTGGATTTGGATATTGATGTCGGATATGGTACGTGTTCAAGTGTAGGATATATCTAAACAATTAAATTTATGCCTAAATTTAAGTGTCTAAGTGCGAACAACACGATTTCCATTTTTTGGTCCCTATTGACGTTATAACATTGTCTCCCTTTTGTTCATAGTTATTAACTGCGAACAAACAATTTTGACTTTTTTACCAATTTTTTTGTTCGCTGTTAATAACTGCGAACATACCTGACCTTATTAGGCTTGGACGTGAAGGCGTTTGTTTTTGGAATTAAGTTTAGCTGAAGCTTTTTTTTGTTAAAATTACTTATTTGTTTGTATCATTCTCTATTAGCACTATTATTCTTTATAATCGCTCTACTTATTTTGCTTTTCTTATGTAATGTTTCCTTTCTGTTTCTTTTAATTGAAAGGAACAACTTAGAGATCATTTATTTTATTTGGTCGATTTTAATTAATTTGTTTTGAGTCGGTTAGAAGGACGAAAAAGTGGAAATCATGTTTGTTTTTTGTTATTAACTGCGAACAAATAATGTTTTTGCTTTTTTACCGTCCCTTTGAACGTTATGACATTATCCCTTATGTTGGCAGTTACTAACTGCGAACAAACAATTTTGACTTTTTAGACCAACTTTTTATTCACTGTTAATAACTACGAACATATATACCTAACCGTAGGCTCAGACATAAAGACACTTATTTTTTTAGAATTAAATTTACCCGAAATTTTTTTTTTAATTTTTTTATAAGTTGCTTAATTGTATCAAATTTTCACAATTTTGATGTCAACATCCTTTTAACAAATACCATTACTTTAGGTAACCTCTCACACTTTCACTCTTAGATTCGGTGATAAATGGTGTTTAATAATAAATGTAATTAATTATTTTTCTATTACGTACAGATTATTTTTTTATTGGACCAATTCAGTGAAAATGTCTTATTTCTATTTTTGTCATTATTTTTTATCCTTTTACACTTATTACAACAACACAATAACATATAAATATCAATATCCTTTATGAAAAAAGAGAGTTCAAATCTCAAATGTTTCATTCTCTATGAATAGTGAAAATTCTAATTAATGAAAAGTTAGTGTACTTTTTGTATGAATATCTCTACACAAGTTTAATGTCCATGCTTATTCTCCATCATCACTATAACAAATTTAGCTTTTTACGACATTGGATTTAGTGACATTAAAACAATGCCACTAATTTATATTTTGGTGTAATAATTATTGGTTTTATTTTTAGTTCCACCGTAAAATGATTTTGTGACACTTAATTTGGTCTTTAGTGGCATATGTAATTGTCACTATATTCTATAGTGGCATTTGTGAGAAATGTCACTAGATTTTATGTCGCTAAAAGCTTTAGTGTGACTTTTTAATATGCTGCTATAAGAAATTGAAAATAGCGACAATTGAATTAAATATCGCTAAATGTATCCAACTAAAAGTAAACTATGTTGTAGTGCAACAATCTCATTTTTTAATACATATTAAGAAACTTTATGCTACAAATCATTTTCTTTACTGCCAATTAGTACTGATAACCAAACAAATCGATACACTTTTCATCAACAAGCATTATAACTAGTGTATGTTGTTGACTGTTGAGTGTGTACAAGGTCCACATTGGAAAAATAAAAAAGAATCCAAATCAAAATCAGTATGACCTTTTGGCAAGGATCTTAAAAAATAAAGGAAAAATTACCTAGAATAATCCAAACTATTCACGATTTTCCTACAATAATCCCAACTATTGATTAACCATGAATAATCCCAACTTTGAGGGGCATTTTCCTAGAGTAAACCCGGTTACCGGATGACTTGCTATAGTAAGTTTTATTTTTTTAAAAAAAAAGATAAATTTAAAAAAATGTCAAAAAAAATGTTAAAAAAATGTTCATAAAAAATTTATGATTTTTTTTATTATTTAGAATTTTTTATGTAAATTTTCAAAAATATTTTCTATTTTTAAATTAATATTTAATTTATTTTTTTGGTGAATTACCTACTATAGCAGGTCATCGGGTTACCAAAGTTTACTCTAGGATTATTCATGGTTAATCAATAGTTGGGATTATTGTAGAAAAATCATGAATAGTTTGGATTATTCTAGGTAATTTTTCCAAAAATAAATCAGTGTGAGCCCGACCTAATGTGGATCTTCTAATGGTTAGTGTGCCCACTGCCCAGTAATAATTGACATATAGTTGGGATTATTGTAGAAAAATCATGAATAGTTCAATGCTATATTAAATTTTCCTTTTTTATTATCGTGCAGGATACTGGGAGTGCCCTTTGAATGGTACCCTCGTATTATTGAGCGTCTTACAGTCGTAAACCTTTTTAACTTTTTCCGTCCAAAATTGTCCAACACCGTTATCTTTTTTCATGTTTTAAATTAATAAATAAAAGAAAAGGAAAATTAACAGATTTAGAAGATTTTGGACGGAAAAAGTTAAAGAAAAGGTGCGGTTGTAAGACACTCATTAATACGAGCTAGGGTACCATTGATAACAAATTAAAAAAAAAAAAAAACTTATGCATATCATCGATAAAGTGCTAAAACTCATGGGTATTGATAATTTCTCAAATTTTTTGTTTATCTTGTTAAATTTATTTTATCTTTATTTTGTTCTTAATTTATACATTCTTTATTAATTCACACATATTATAACGTATTTTATCTAATGTTAGATTTATCATTTTTCTATGTATTTAATTAAATTAATTTTTTTCTCCATATGTCTAAGAGCAAAAGTAATGGGAGAAAGTGATTATATTCATTAATAATTCATGAGTACGAGATTATGGTTTAATTTGCTATGCTTTCAAATATTTGGTGGAGTTGGTAGGAGTAGCATTTCTCTAATAAAAATGGTATAGGTTGTAAAAGGTACTTACTTTCCAAAACAATTATGCTACGCCATTGGAAAGTGGAGCAATTTTGTCGAACACGTTATTCACGCTTTTACGAGTATTATTGTGATGGACACAAATCACGCAAGTGTCGTCATCATCATCCTACCTAGTGTTTCCTGTTCATAAAGAACTATAGATAGGGTCTGAAGAGGGAAGAATGGCGGCAACTCATATCTATAAAGAAGAGCACGACGAAAAGGAGTCCCCCGGCTCGACAAATCACGCAAGTCCATCAACTTAATTTTCAATGGCATTGTTCTACTTTTTCCTTTTTTAATGGTCTATTTAAAATTGTCCTATTTTTTTATTGGGTAAGTTCATCTCAAATGTCCCATTTTTAATTTTTGTCATGCTTTTTTTTTTTACCAAAATATCCTATGTTCACACAAATAATTACCAAAATACCACCACTCTCACTACTTATAGTACTGCAACTACCACCTTTACAACTAATTTAATCAGTTAAAATACTCAACTACCACCTTAATTTTTGGTGGACCTTTCCAACTCTTAATATCCCTGCCCAACCAAATGGGACAATAAATGTGAATTGAAGGGAGTATATATTATTAACATTTTTATCTTAATTAACACTACTTTCGTGGCTTTGTTTTTTTCTTTCCATTTACTTTATATAAAATTTTAAATTTTTAACTTTAATATCTTTGAATATGCATTATAAAAAATTCTAAAAAATATATGATAAAAAAACTACATTAAGACATATATAATAAGATCTCACATGAATATATATCTTCTATTTTTGTATGTCATTTAAAAATCTTAATTAAACTTATCTCTTTTTAAAGAGAAATATTTTAAATAAGAAAAACATTAGAGAGCAAAGGAAGTATATAATTTCTTTAATTTTATTTACATATTTAACTTATATTTTCAATTCGTTCATACATTTCTCTTATTATTCCCACAAACTTTATTTTGTTTTATTTTTCCCAGATACCTATTAGTTAAATTTAGAAAATTCTTGTATGAACTTGGTCCACGCTAATATTAGTGTGTGGACCAACATTTACATTCTGCTGCACTCCACTCTTGTACTCTCACACTTCACCCAACTCCATTCTATTCTACTATACTCTACTTATATATTCTTACACTTCACTCTATTCCAATCTTAAAAAATTTTAAAAATTAAAAAATTTAAAAATTTAAAATTAAATATTATAAAAATTAAAAATAAAAATAAAAATAAAAATTTAAAATTAAATTAAATTATTTTTTTCAAAAAGTTTTTTTTCGAGTTACTTCATAAGAGTGAAAGAGTAAGAATAGAATTGGCAAAATTTAATCTACGCTATTTTAATATGCACTAATTGCACACAAGAATTTCTTATTAAATTAGGACATAAATATTGATTTGTATATTGACGTGCTTTGTCTACAATGATTGGCAACGTTCTCGAGTATTTTTGAATTTTTGATTTACTCTAGCGAATCTCTCTAGTCCTTTCTTTTTCGTTTTTTATCAATTTCACTAAAACTTAGACGTCAACATCATTTTAATAAATACTCTCATCTATTCATCTTAAGTATTTCATTTATTGTATGCACTTTATCCAAGGCATTTATTCGATCTTTAATACTTTTTTTGTTCCTTAAAGAAGTTTTTATTAGCCATTTTGGAGTGTTCTATTTGTTGTTCCCATAAAGAATATTTTCATTTATGTCACAAATTTTGGACAAAAATAACCTTATGCATACTCACTTCAATATTACATTGCTTATATACTCCACATATCCTCCAATAACTTCTATTTTTTATGGTCTCCACATGTTTTCTACTAACTTTATAAAACTAATTTTTAATTGTTGTGGTCCCCATATTTGTTTTACTAAATTTCTTTTAATATTTTTATAATGCTTATGATCCCCATTTTTCTCCAATCAAATGTATTATTCAATTAAATAATATATCCATTATCTAAAATATTTTATTTTTCTTATATCCCATAAACATTCCTTTTGGGAACTTCATTAGGGAACGGAGGGAGTATATTCGATTATGTATGATTTTTTTGTTGGACAAAAGAAAATTTTCCATTGAATCAACCAAGAATACAAAACAAGACAAAGTAAAAGCCAACTCTAATTTGCATCAGTATGAAATTTGAACCCACTTTTCAGAAATAATTGAACCACCTCACTCTTCATACGCATAAGGAGTGGAAGACATTAAAGATAAAGCTATATATACAAGAGCAAGAAGAAAACTAATACAGCTAGCTCCCTAAACCATTGTTCAAGACTCTCTTTAGGATAAAAAGGCACAAAAATTGTATTTCCACTCAGAGTCGAACTATGCATACTCCAAATTTCCCCCCACTTAGTACTCCAACAAAGTTGGATGAGAAGTTGGTTTATTATCAAACTTTATTGTTGTGATATTGTATTAATGATTTTAAAGCATACAATATTACCAAAATATTCTTTTCAAATACAAGTTATTAACAAAGAAACATGTTTGAATTCAAGTTTAACAAGAGATCAATAGTCCTACTATCACAATTTAACAAACTTTTCTCGCATTTTGATTTGTCGTATTTTATTTCTCTTGATCTGATTTGTTGTATTTTGATCGACTAATCTAAATAAAGATATCAAGTTTATTTTAATTACAATTACGGTCCGTTTGGTTAGTGGTACTAAATGGTGGTAATGGGAATGATTTATAGTGTAAACATTTATCAAAAGTTCCATATCATTTCCATGGTAATGAAACTTTGATCACAAAAAAGTTTTTTTGTTTACAAATTTCCATTAACACTTAATACCACATTTCCCAATGGTAATGCATTGAAATGAATTTTATGAAGAAAATGAAATGATTGAAGTTGGACAAGCATTACTTTCAAGGTAGCAAGGAGATTTTTCAACCAAAATTATACTATTTTTTCATTTCCATTACCACCGTTTATTCCACCTACCAAACGGGCCGTTTGTATATTAGAGCTAGAGTGCTTAAATAAATCTCGTCTAGCGTTTTAAAGGAAACAAAATGTAAGGGTAAAAGTCAAATTGAAGTCGGATTTCCTTCAGAGTCAGAGTCGGGTCAAATTTTTAATAATGTCCAACTCCGGCCCGTAACTAATTACTTGGACCCAATCGTAAAGTCGGATTCGAAGTTGAATAACTTTTTCCTCTGACTCAAATCGGATAATTTTCTCGGATCAAGTCGGGCGAGGGTCGGGTTCAGACTGAATTGTCATCCCTACTTATGATCCTCGTTTTTCCTCCATCAAATTAATTTTTCTATAAAATAACAAATCCATGTAATCTTACAATATATACACAAAAGCAATTAAAGTACTCCAAAACGACTCTAAAAATTAAAGTACCATAACATATATACACAAAAATTGTTATAATATGGAATAATCATAAAAGCAATTAAAGTAATCTTACAATATAAATTCTTTTATTATCAATGTAACCGAATAAGCACTCCAAAACGACTCTAAAAGTACATTAATACGTGCAATAAAATATCAATAACAAGAGGAAGAATTTATCAAATAAATCTTCCTAAATTATTGCTATAGACCGACGAGTAAACATGGGCCAGCCCATTTTGCAAAATAAGTAACTTATTAGTCATCAGCCTTATTTTTAAATTTAAAATCATTGTGCTGGGCTATTGGGAAAGCCGTCTTTGCTATAAACTGTCTCTCAGGAGACCTTCTGAATTTATTATTAACCTTAAGCATAGTCCAGTGGGCCATATGGGTGGAACAACTCAGCCCAGAACCCATTTTTCCTCTTATGATTTATGCCCATGTCTTTGCAAAGCTGATCATTATACCAAATATGCAATGCTCCAATACAAGCTCTTTTGTAGTTATTACCTGAATACATTTTCATGAATTTGCACCATTCTAAGATATCTTTTTCCATTGCTTCTATGCTTGGTAATTTGAATTTTCCATCCAGTAGTTCAAATAACCAACGACATCTCATTTCTGACGTGTATAGGTTTGAACCGCTCTCTGAATGTCCAATTATCGCTAATTGTGGAATCTTTGGGTGGATACATTCTCTGTAAACATTAATTTAAACTTTTAGTTTGCATCGTACGTTCATTCTATTTCACAAAAATTGATTCAAATATGCTCATATTTACGGGATACCATTCTCTAGGCCGGTGTTATAAGGAGTAAGAAGGGCCTATGCCCCGAGCCCATCGATAAAAATTAGAAAAATAATATTTTAATATTTACACTAATTTTCTGTTGAGGCCATCTCACTGTCAGATGACTTCAATTGGTCGGCTCAAACTATTTAAAAAAAACTGCTTCAGTTTCCATTGTTTTTTTTTCTTTTGTTTTATGTTTTTTTATTAACGGGTCTTTAGTGTACACTTTTGACTTTTCACAGTGAGACGGTCTCATACAGGACTTAAGGACTAATCTATTTAATAGTTAAAGACCTATCATAGTATATTTAGTAGTTAGCTGAATCAGGGGTATATAATTAATATTTTGTTTCGGGCCTCACAAATCAAAGAATCAGTCTTGATCCCCATTCCACAAAACAACTTTTTAAGTGGCTTAAACTAGCTACTTTTTCCGTTTCATTATACTTCAACTGTAAGTAATATGTTATCGCGCAATAGTTAACAATTAGTTGTAAATATTTCTGAATAAAAATATTATTAATTTTTCTAATATATCAAATTTAAAGGGACAGAAAGAAGAACACCTGTATAAATGAATGGTATGATCTTGTGAGGGGCCAAATAAACAATCTTGAAAAAATTGAGATTCAAAAATGTGTTTGAGCTTTTGTTCTCCTTTGAAACCAGTAGCAAGAATAACCAAGTCAGTCTTGATATATTCCTTATATCCAATACTGTTATCTTCAATTACAACACCTTTATTGAAGAAGTTGAAAGATGGGGCCCTTTTCAAAATGATGCTTCCTTTCTCAACATTTTCATAAAAACCTTCTGGGATTGTTGCAAATGTGCAAGTGTTCATTTCTTGTAGGAAACTATGATCAGGAATCATTCCGTATTTTTTTAGAGGATGTTTTTTCTTAATACTAGCCTCCACTAATTTGCTGATTCCCCATCTCTGTTTATGAATTGACATCAGTTTTATGACAAACGCAACAAAGATAAATACAAACCAATAACATATCACACATAAATTAAACGTGGTTAACTAATAGTAAATTAGTAATATGTTAGCTGAAGAGTACGTCGAATTCAAAATAGAGGATCAGTAGGTTAGGAGAAGTTTATTTAGGATCTTTATTGGTTTATAAAAATTCTAATTAGATATGGATACCTCGCCTCAAGGACAAGGAAGTGTAACGAAATAATTTTAATCCATTTAGGCGGTAGGAATCGAAAATATGATTGTCATCCTTGTGCAGAAGCCATATTAATATTTTCTGTATCGTTTCAATTTTATCAGATTTTTCGAACAGAGAATATATATCCACTTTTCATACGGTCATCTTTTGAGATTGTGATGCAATCATTTTTATAGAGGCTAATAATTGTTTTCATTTCTTTTTTTTTTTATAATATTTTGTTTGTCCATTTGTTTATAAAATTACAAAATTGCACCATAATAGTGATTCACTTAGCCAATTTGAATCTTTTAAAATTAAAAATTTAGTATCGTTGTTATTATTGTGATAAAGTTGCAACAATATAATAATTAATCGGACACTTAAAAAAAATAAAAAGTTGAAACATGTATACTTCTTCCGTTTCATAATATTTGCTAATGAGTGTGACATGTTGTGTAGGAAAATAATGTTACTATTAGTAGCAAGTATTACGAAACGGAGTAAGTATATAATTTTGAAAGGTATACATACCAAAGGTGAAAGAAATGAGGCAAGAAGACTAAGAAGTAGACCCTCTCCAGGCTTGTGAAGCAAGAGCTCAGAAAAGCGGTTCAAATACAAGTTTGAGATATTAATTCCCCATGGAAAATTTTCAGGCACATTCCAATGTGGATTCCTACATATCATTGTGCATGGATGTTCTTTTCCTGTTTTTTTAATTTAATCAAATCAATTTAGATATCATAAGTTATTGAAAAAAAAACAATACATAAATAATTAATTAAAGTGGGTTAATTAATAGTCCAACTAAATTATCACTTTAGATATTCAAATGCACATGTTTTAAAGATATGTCATTTTATAAATTTGAAGAGTAACTGGTAATCTGGTACTACTACCAATTAATTTTAGTAAGTAACATCATTTAAATTTGTACGTGGGTACATTTTCTTCTTGTTTAGATTGTCTAAATCTATTTTCTAAATTCTAGCGGTTTTTTTGAGTCAAATAGTTTTATTTTTGAGGGACAGAGGGAATAATATACTACCTCCGTTAAATGTTATCTACAACTCTTTTCATTTTTGTCCGCTCAGTATTATCTGCAACTCACTTTTTTCTTTCTTTTTTTAGTAAAAAATAATCAATCTAATTACCTATCCCATTATTTTCTCTATCCTTTAATCACCTATCCCATCATTTTCTCTCTCCTTCTTTTCCCTTAATTACATATCCCTACTTCCTCTCTCCTTCTTTCTCTTACTTACCTATACCTACTTCCATCATTTTCTCTCTCCTTCATTCCCTTAATTACCTATACCTACTTCCTCTAATTAAGTCTTACAAAAAAATGCATTGGCAACCGCGAAATGTACCGCGGTTGCACATAACATTTAACGGAGGTAGTACAACATATATACTTTGCTATGATAGTGATCATGTTTAATATATAGACTATATAATAAATCTTGGGGCGTTAAAACTATAAGTTTTGACTAATAATTCTAACCTAGAAAATGTTATATACTCTATCGGGTTATTGATGGTTATTGATTATTATTAAAAAATGTAAATAGAAAAATGGTTGAATAGATTACCATTAGCATTTGAACACTCCATAGCAGTATCAAGTGCAGATTTTTGGAAGCCAACCACAGTAACATTCTTCCCTTTAACCAAATTTCTAGCAGAGTGGTAATCCAAAGCAGAATAATCCATAGAATGCATAACCTTCCCTTCAAAAACCTCTGGTCCTTTGCTTGATGGAAACTTTGGTATATTCGGTAGCCCACTGAATCTTCCAATACACAAGATCACAAATTCTGCTTCTATCATCTGTTTTCATGCATTACACAAAATTACTCTGAATTTGTCATCATCATACCCAGTGCATCCCGCCCATAGAAAATTATGGTCAGGATTTTTGGAAAGAGAAGAAAGACGACAACTCATACCCATAGAGGAGAGTACGGTCAAAGAGTCCACTTAAGTTGTGGATCCCATAATTTTAAACAACACTTTTTGGGCAAAATTAACTTTATTAATGGGCTTGTATACAACAAGCTTGTATACAACAAAGCCCGCAGAGTTGGTTACGTTGTACATAAATCCAATAATGGTTATTAAAAGGAGTGGCCTATTAAATATATATGTTAGTCAATCTCTTTCTAATTCTTCAATGTGGGATCACATGTGGGTTATTTTTCAATAACCCAAATCATATTTTCGAGCGGGATATTGAGTTGATGATGATAATTTTTAATGGAATACAAACTTATCTGAAAAAAATAAAAAAAGTTACCTTGGTTGGTTGATTGGGCAATTCTTGAGTGGTAAGAATCCACTTACCCTTATTACCAAAAGGGTCACCATTCCCATTCCAAAGAGCCCAAGATTGGATCTCTTCATGGGAAGGACCTTCATACTTAATACTCAACACTTGGGTATTAAATTTAATGTACTTAAATAAATCAAATTGTTTAGCATAAGAATTAAGGTACTCTTTAACTTGGTCTTTATCAGGGTATAGTGTTGAAATAGAAGAAGGCCATGGGAAATCTGAGAATTGGTAGAGTTGTTTAGGAGTTTGAAGTTTTGTAATCTCAAGGGTATTTGTCCAAGCACCACCAATGGTGTTTTTGGACTCAAAAACTATGGGGTTGTAACCCTTAGCAAGGGCATATTTGCATGCTGTTAGACCACTTATTCCTGCTCCAATTATGCATACTTTATAATTTGTTTCCATGGTTTTTGTGTAATTTGGTTGAGTGGAGTAGTACTTACTAATGTATGCTATTATAGCTCTTTACTTTTGGCTCTTATTTTTATACTTTGAGTGATTGATAGAATTAAGAAATGGGTCTAACAAGCCTGTGTTGTGTGGGATACTGGGATTGTTCTTTGTTTTTGTCTTTTTTTGCCTGATAATCTAGATAAGAAGAGAAAAGGTAACTCATTTATGAACAGTGGTGGATTTTAGACTTTAAGTTAAAAGAGTCAAGATATTATTTAAACAAAAATGTTGGTTGGGGGTTATGATTCGAACACGTGATAGATGTACAATATTTTGCATTTATATGATATAAGAGTTGTCTTGTATTGTCTTACCATGATACAGTCTCATATAATTATCCCAATATTAGTTCTTAGGTTGTTGGTAATTTAATCACATAAACATTGATAATTATCTAAATGGGGCAGTCAAAATTATGGTCTCGCCATAAAATCGTATCACTATGAGTTTAAATTGTATAATAAAGATGGTCTCATGGATGCAAGTTTAAGTTGTTAGTAATTTAATCACATTGATCATTATCTAAATTATAAGCCCAAAAATTGAAGAAAGCAAATAAAAAGCCAAAAGAAATGAGCAAAATAAACAAAGATGACTCACAAGATCAATTTATGCAAAAAAAAAAAACAAAAAAAAAAAAAACAAATAAGCATGTGATCTTTAGCTTGTGTATTTTTAATCTAGTCTCATTATGCATATATATGTAAAATAGTTCAAGTAATACTCTATAAATTTTTAATTTGAGGTTGTCTAACTAAAAGACGATCTTTAACAACTCAAAAAGTAGTTATCAGTCTAATTAATTATCTTTTGCAGATTTTAAAATGAGACGGTCTCATAGTAAAGCTATCTTTATTGGCCTGGTCATGTACATTTAGTTAGTTAAAGTGATCACTTAAAATTTTAATTAAAGTAATTAATTAGACAAATAGCCAAATTATATAGGTCTGTCTCATGGTAAAACGGTCTCATACGAGTTGTTTATCCTTTCACACTCTAGCTAGCATCTCCCATCTTCGTTTATTTAAACCAGCAAGATTGAAAGAGAAAATACTCCTCTGAAATAATAATCCTTAAGTATTAATAAGTTTTGGTGCTGCATCTTGGATCTCAATCATGGCGTCTTTCTGTCTTTCTCAATCTTCTGCTGCTGCCTTCCGCAGTTCAATGTATGTTCTCTCTCGCTCAATAGCACTAATAATTAGATTTACCTCTCAAAATATTTTTTTTTTTTTGAATTTGGAAAATTCACTCATGGACAAATTATATTGTTATACAATTTCGTTTACATGTTAGTGTTTTTAGAATTTTTATCTCACGGTTAAAAAGGTTGCAGTTTTATCTTGTAAACTTTTAGTTAAAATGGTTTATACATTTATAATTTGTAAGATTCACTACGAAAAATCAATTACTATATAGTACTAAGACTTGCCTCAAGCTTATCAAGCGATATACGATCTGTTAGAAAATTTATTCGCTCATATGTTAGTGCCTTTATAGAATTTTTGATTGAAATGCTAAAACGGTCATAATTTCATCAACTTGTAAGCTTTTAGTTGAAATGGTTTACACATTAATATCGAAGACTTACAATGTGTAAACCATATCTAAAACTTACGCACCTCAAGCTTATAAAGCGATATACTTTTTTTTATTGGATGTTGGAAAACTTGTTTGTGGACAACATACAATGAAACTTTTATTGTTATATAATTTCGTTCATATTTGAGTGTAATTTTTTATCTCATTGCTAAAAAGGTTATAATTTCATCAACTTGTAAACTTTGAGTTGAAATGATTTAGACATTTATATTTTATCGGGTTTAATCTTCAAATATATAGTCCTAGACTTATGCCTCAAGGTTATCAAGGGATATACACTTTTCTTTTTGAATGTTGGAAAACTCATTTTTGGACAACATACAATGAGACTATTAGTATTACATAATTTTGGTCATATTTGAGTGTCTTTATAATTTTTAACTTAGCTAAAAAGATTATAATTTCATCAACTTGTAAACTTTTAGTTGAAATGATTTTAACATTTATATATTTTTTTTGTCAAATTAATTCACTACTAAAATCAATTAAAACTCACTTTTGGACAACATACAATAAACTCTTCTATTGTTATACAATTTTGCTCATAGTTAAGTGTCTTTAGAATTATTTTCAAACTACTAAAAAGGCCATAATATCATTAAATTTCAAACTATAAATATAAATGATTTACCCATTTATATTTCATTAGATTCACTACTAAAATTAATTAATACTTCTATATAGTACTAAGACTTACTCCCTCCGTCCCATTGAATTTGCATTATTTTTCATTATAGTACATTCCGCTTAATTTGCATCATTTCTATATTTGGACAATGACCTACCATTTTCTTTTAATCTCATCTATACATTTTAATTCTTTTTTAATTTCATCCACACAATTTATTCTCTCTTTATTTATTACTATTTTCTTAAAAATAACCTTATTTCTCTTTGATGCAATTTAAGGTGGACAGAGTAGTATGTCTCAAGCTTATCAAGCCATATGCTCTTTTATTTTTTAGATGTTGGAAAACGCACTTGTGGACAACAAACAATGAACACTTCCATTGTTATATTTGCTCATATTGAGTGTCTTTAAAATATTTATCTCACTACTAAAAGATCACAATCACATTAACTTGTAAACTTTTAATTAAAATGGTCTACACTCTACACATTTATAGTTTGCCAGATTCACTACTAAAATCAATTAATTACTTTTTATGAAAAAATAAATTTGAGCATCTTAGATACATTACTCCATAATTTCAAAAAAAAAAAAAAAAGATACATTACTCCATAATTAAATAAAATAAATAAATTTTAAAAAAATAAATTGATAAATTTTGATGAACTAGCAATTCATTATATGTGATCTAGTTATTGACTTAATTAAATCAAATGATGAGAATGAAAGACTTCTATTAATTTAATTATTATTAATTAATTACAGGAGTAGCAAAAAGAGTGATGCGTGGGATGGATTGCATAGCAAAAAGTTAAGCTTGGGTGAAGGAATGAATGCAAATATTGGTATGGTTTGTTTAAAACTGCGCAATGTTGAAAAATTTAGAAGCATGGCTGCACTTGTTCCTGGAGAAGGTGACTTGAGCAGCAATGGAAAGTTGGATGATATGAATGAGGTTTCAATGGGATTTGGTATGGAGGATGATCTAGGTGATGACCTTGATCGTCCATCTCAAGGTTTTCATTCCATTCCTGATGCTATTGAAGATATTCGTCAAGGAAAGGTTTGTTCTTTTTCTTCATTTTAAAGTTAAAGGGGTCCGAAAATTATAAATGAAAACGTGGGCTACACGGTGTCAAGAAATCAACTCAATCAAAAGCTTAAGATGATGGTTGAGATTTGAGACCCTATAACATGTTATATATACTCTAACACGCCCCCTCACACGAGAACCCACTGGGCTAGAATTGTTAAATGAGGGGTGGTTCAGATTTGAACTTGTAACCTCTTGTCACATTGACTTCTGATACCATGTTAAGGAACCAACTCAACCATCACCAAAAGCTTAAGCTTGTGGTTGAGATCCAATGATATGTTATATACTCTAACACAAGGGTCGAACATGTGGCTTCGCCACTGAAAATATGAATGACTAATTTAGCTTAATGGCCGAATCTAGGATAGTAAATCAGGTGCATCAGTGCAAGTGTGTTAAACCAGCTTAAACTGGTGGTTGAGACCCCACGATATGTTATATAGTCTAACACGTCCCCGCACACGATAGCCTTTGGGCTAAAGTGTGAAGGCAGCAAAGGCCCTCTTCATACCCGACGCTAAATATTTCATTTTAAATAAAGGGTAGTTAAGATTTTGACATGTGGTCTCTTGACACATTGGCTTCGAATTCTGATACCATATTAAAAAATCAACTCAACCAAAAACTTAATCTGATAGTTAAGATTCAAAAATATATTATATTATACATATATGTGTTATAATATGTTGTTAATAAGGTTGTAACCTTGGAGAGGTGTTGTGTTGCAGATAGTAATAGTTGTAGATGATAAAGATAGAGAAAACCAAGGAGATCTGGTAATGGCGGCAGAGCTAATGACACCAGAGGCTATGGAATTTATAGTAAAGTATGGTTCTGGCCTTGTTTGTGTTAGCATGCAAGAAGATGACCTTCAAAGATTACAACTCCCTCTCATGGTGCCCACCAAGGATAACCAGGAGAACCTTAGTACAGCATTTACTGTTTCTGTGGTACGTACATTTCTACTTTGTGTAGTACTCCTCACAACTTTTAAATTTATTTTGATTTGTCAAACGCTAAATTTAAGATATTCTTAGATTTTCAAATGAAATCATCGTTTCTGAACATAGCATTAAACTCTTGCGAGAATCTACAGGATGCGAAACATGGCACAAAACACGGTGCTTCGATCAACGATCGGGTAACCACAGTGAAAGCCCTGGCATCAAGGGACTCCAAGCACGACGACTTTAATCGGCCGGGCCATATATTTCCATTAAAGTATAGAAAGGGAGGTGTGTTGAAGCGAGCTGGTCACACTGAAGCTTCAGTTGATCTTGCTGTGTTAGCTGGACTGGATCCCATTGCAGTTCTCTGTGAGATTACAGATCATGATGGCTCCATGGCCAGATCCACCAAACTCCGGGAATTCGCAGAAAAGCATAATCTCAAGATTATATGTATTGCTGATCTAATAAGGTATCCACTTTTCTCATATTGTTATCATCATCGTACCTGGTGTATCACATTCATAAGAAACTACGATTGATCAAGGTTGAGGAGGGAAACTTTTCTCATACTATTTATCATATTAAGTGTGTGGATCATCTAACTTTCAGGTTCCGGAGGAAAAGAGTTGAATTAATTGAAAGCTCTTCAGCAGCAAGGTTGCCTACAACGTGGGGAACGTTCAAAGCTTACTGTTATAAGTCGCATTTTGACGGCATTGAGCATGTTGCAATGGTTAAGGTGATCTCATTACGTTCTTATAGAGGCAGTATATAACGTATTATAGGGTGGTAACTTAATTCAATCTTTATTATTATGATCAGGGCGACATAGGAGACGGACATGACGTTCTGGTGAGAGTTCACTCCGAATGTCTAACAGGAGACATATTTGGTTCAGAAAGATGCGACTGCGGAAACCAGCTTGCTCTTGCAATGAAGAAGATAGAGGAGGCTGGAAGGGGAGTTGTCGTGTACCTTCGTGGACATGAAGGTCGGGGAATAGGATTAGGCCATAAGCTTAAGGCATATAATCTCCAAGATGCTGGTCGAGATACAGTCGAAGCCAACCTAGATCTGGGACTGCCGGTTGACTCGAGAGAGTATGGGATCGGTGCACAGGTACGCGATTACCAACAATTTAACATTAAATCATTTTTATGCTTCTGAATTTTAACTGATCAATTAATTATGGGATGAATGCAGATATTGAGGGATTTGGGAGTTAGAAGTGTGAAACTAATGACAAACAACCCAACAAAATATATAGCGTTAAAGGGTTATGGTCTTACTGTATCTGGTAGAGTTCCATTGATAACTCCTATAACCAAAGACAATAAGAAGTATCTGGAAACCAAGCGTAAGAAGATGGGTCATGTCTATACTCTCGACTTGCATGAAAATGGCAACGGCAATGGCAATGGAAGCAGCCACCAGACTGAAATTGCTGAAACTACCAACTCGAATACTTCCGCAGACGATGTTATTGTTAATGTAAAGATGTGATTCGGTTGGAATTGTAAAACCCAAATTGTCTTTTTTTAATGTAATAAAAATTGTCTTTTTTTTAATGTAATAATAATAATAATAATGTTTTTCTTAAAGCATTTAATTTGAAGATTTTAGGAGTTACCGCCATGTATTTACAAAAAATATGATGTAAAGAATAAAATTATTGATGCTCCATCAACCTCTCTCTTGCATATCGTGGTATTTTTCATATGAAATTTATAACCTAATTTATGCTGAAACATAAGGAATACTAACAAAATTTGTCAAAATTGTGAAAACATCCAATAGCTTTAAAAATTCTATCTTTCTGTTATCAACGTTAATCCGATTAACCGGAACTATATATAAGCTAACCCGAAATGCTATTGGGTTATAATATTTTTTTGTAACAAATATATTTTTCTTAATTATTCGTTCCCACAATTTTATAATCTTGATTTATATAACCAATTTCATATTTTAGATCATTGTTATTGTCCTCGTTATCATTGCTAAGTCACCGTACATGGAATTATGAGTAACACGAGTAATAATACACTCGAGTTGATCATGTACTTGCTCTTTTAGCCAAAAAAAAAAAGATTTTGCAGTTAGTCTTTTATCTCGAAACCCTGACTCGTCCCATGGCCTTACTCAATCCGATAACATTATTGGCTAATCTCCGTGCAAATTTTGTTACGTAATAATAAAAGGGGTGTCAAGGGATGTGCAGCATTTCAGGCTTTCAGCTATATAGTATCAGGGCTCAAATCTACTATTAAACACCGTACATTTAAAATTAAGCAAATCTAGTGAGGAAAGAAATGGCAGAAATTTTTCACTTACAACTGCCGAAAAACAAAAATTTTGAAAATAAGTGTTATATTCCAACTCTAGCTAGACTCAAAAAGAATGTTACTGGCAATTCCAGTAAATATTCAGTTAAATGGAATCATAAAAGTATGGAAAGAACAAACCTCTGTAGTAAAACTACAATCTTAATAGAGGCCCAATATCTTCCACCAAAATCCCCCTACCACCGTCCAGATAATAGCATTGATGACCGCCATAACAAAACCAAATTTGAATACATCGGGAAGGTCAACGTAACCAGCTGTTCACGATTAAAAAAACAATTAGCCGAAGCCAATGAAATTTGATCAAATGAAGGATACTAGGGAAAAAGACGCACCTCCGTAATAAACTGCTGCTTGGCCGCTACTATAATGCGTAAGTGCACCAAATAAGTTAGTGTTATAAGATAAGGCCAAGGCTGCTAAAACACCAGGAACTCCGGATGCTAAATTCATGGCCAAAAAGGCAGAGTACAAAGCTCCAACATGGCCAGTCTGACTAGCGAATAGGTAATGGACGAAAAAGTAAGATGCTTGAAGAATGCCAAATGCAGCAGGCCAGCTTAAATTCATTGCTTTCAAACCGTTGGCGACACAACCAGACATCCAGGAAACGATACCCAGGTGAGTCAATTGGCCAGCCATTCCTACAAGAACGGCAAACCAGGCAAGGGTATCCCAAGCTGATTTTTCATTCAGACAATCATTCCAGTCTAGTACTCCCAACAACAGGAGAACTGATAGCCCAAGCATAGCAGCAACAACACTTGAAACGCCGATTCGCTCCCTGCAGATAAAAATAGAAAAAGAGATAAATACAAAAGGCAACTGAGCAGAAAGGAGCCAGCATAGTCAATGAAAATGTGCAGCAGATTCCAAAAATAAATATAGAAAGGGTCGTCGAAACAGAGAATAATTAGACAACAATACTTGCCCGAATATCCAGAGTGAGACTGCAAGAAGCATTGTACCAACCATCACCCACTCATTTCTAGTGACAGGCCCCATACTCTTCAATTTTTCAGAAGCTAATGCGGGGGCATCCGGGGTGTCTTTGAGTTCAGGGGGATAAAGCTTGTACAAAATCAGTGGAGTGAGCAAGAGTGCAACAGCTGCTGGTAGACAAGCCGTCTTGAACCAAAAAACCCAAGGAGACGCAATCTTTACACCAAGCTCCTCGGCTAATTTGAGGCACAGAAGATTTTGAGCAGCAGCAGTTAGGAAAAGAGCACTAGAGTTACCGGCAGACTGCCATGCACACAAGGAGTACAGAGTTATGATCATATCCATGTAATTATATGGTAGAGATAAATTCGTAAGTTACGGTAGCTAAAGATAAAAAGTGATAAATAAATGAAACAACAGTCCAACTATTTGTTTCTTTTAATTAGAACAGAGAATACTCCAGCTCGGTTTCATTATAAACTACAGTTATTTGAAAAACTTGTTCATTATATATCCTCAAGGGCATATCATGTTTGTTTAATTGGCTACCTTTATGATCTTTACAACAAGAGGCTCATTTTCTAAGAAAGACAAGATCTGCTTCAACTTAACCAATGAATTTTATATTACAGATCCATTCAGAAAATATTCAGAATAGATACCAGAGAGTTTGAATTATTTCAGGTTTCAGCTGCTAAGGAGATCAAAAGCTGACATAATCAAAAAGCTTTCTAGGATCAAACAAAATTGCTCTGAACTGTTCGAAAGATGAGGCCTTTATATAAGGTCAAAATTACATTCATAAAATCTAGAGCAGCATCTAGTCAGGAAACCAAAGGTAGTATGACAAGTGAGGAAGATGAATCTAATTGCTAACTACCATAAGACTTCCAAGTAGACTATCAGATCCTCGCCCAAACATTTTAAAGTGTTCCAAGCGGTGAGAGAAAAACACCTATAGTAATACTACTATTCGAAAAACCGCAAGGCACACAGAGGCGTATTTCCAGAACATAAGGCGAAAAGGAGAAGCTTTTTATATATAAAATTGGAAATAATTTTCATATGCCTCTAGCACCTCGATGCCGTACCTCTTGACATACCTTTCAAGTAGTAAAGCCAAATACTCGACTTTTTCAAAACGATTTGGCAAAAAAAGAAGATGGTGGTGATTTATGCCATAGTGCAAAAACAAGGTCATATCACCATATTGCAACCGCATATTATAAAGGGTTTTAGGTTTACCGTGACCGAAATATAGGCCGCATTGACAGCGAAATTCAATTTGCAACCATTAGCGAAATTGTATTCTTGCAGTATGATTGAAACTAAAGTTTCAAAAGTACAAACACATAATATCAGGTCACTAAAATTAGAATCCTTAGTACAAATCCAACAAAAGCACAGTGGAAGAGCTATACCGTTAATGAGTTCAACTAAATCAAATAAACTGTAAAAACCATAATGACAAAGCTTTAATCCCGAACAAAAAGGGACAGTAGCATTAACCAAGATAACTCTAATGATTGTCTAAAAACATTCAACTAATATTTATTAAACATCTTTTCAACTAGTAAATCAATCCATACATGCAGCTGGTGAACTCCAAGCAACAAGCATTTGCGAAGCACACGTAAAGGCTGACTAGTTATCTATAGTTTACTCCTAAGCTGCAAGGTGCAGACAAAATAATCAATTACAATAGTTTCATAAAATGTAAGGGGTCTAGAGAGCAGGGAGCCTGGGAGTTTAGGAGAAAAGTTATATCTCTCCTAAGGAAAAAACACTCGGACAAAATATTATAGCAAGAAACAAAACGAGGGAACTAACAACATTTGATGTTAGGTCAATTTGGGAGAAAAAATATATCAATAGGATCTTTTTTACTGTATCAGGGGGAATTTTAATAGCATGGGATTCTAGGAACACAAATAAACGTTAATGGATTACATTTTTGCATCCATATTTGTTAGAAATATCGAGCAAAGGTTCTTTTTGAATTACTTGTTTATGGATCACCGAGACCAATTGTTAAGAGAAGAATTTTTTGAGGAGTTGTCACATCATTGATACATATATAGGGTTATTGCTCTCTCTATGTTTGTTGATAGGAGTAATTCAAACATAACAAGATATGCCTCTGAAACGAAAAGAAGGTCCCAAAATTTGAGAAGTATTCTGCTTTTTGACGAAATCATGAGAGAATAACTTGTTCGGCTATCCAATAGAAAATGGTAATTTAAATTGGTCTATTGTACGTGAAAGAAATATGGCTAGCAGGATGGAGTCGGGCATTCCCAGATCTACCTTTGGCCATGGTATCGAGTCGTCTCTGGTCATTATCCTTTAATTCTGGAGTACGCGAATAAGTGGGGTCCTACTCCATTTAGGTTCAAGAATATGTGGTTGGAGCATCATGAATTATAATCACAAGTGCAGAATTGGTGGAGAGCATTTGAGGAGGAAGGTTGGGACTTAGGAAAGATTTAAGCTAACGAGTCGTCTTAAGCATATAAAGCCAAAATAAATTTTTCTAGCTTGTCATGTTTCCTGTTGTGGTTGAGACATGGGCTGATGTTGTTTTGAGCTGGTCTTCTAGCTTGTCATGTTTTGGGGTCATCTTTGAACCCTGGGCTGCTCCATAGTCTTAGTATTGGGCTGGTTTTAGTTAAACATGCTATTCTCGACACTTTTGGCTGAGTGTGGCAGTCTTTTCTAGCTTAAAATGGCTCAAGTATGTTGGTAAAATAGGGGAATATATTGCTGGATAATGCATAGGCAAGATTTAGGTAGATGGTCTAAATCTTGCGAAATGTCTGGTCTGACTATTGTGCTGGTACAAACGCAATGGCGAATAAGATGACTAGCATCTATTGAACCTCTTGCATTGGAGGCTTGTTTTTTTTTGGTTTTTAGGACAGTTATAAATCCTAGCCTGCATCCTTGAATTGCTAAAGAGCAGCTGCTGAGTTTGATGCGTACTGTGGCCGCTCCAAGCTGCTGTCTAGTCCTTCAAAGTTGGAGCTGCTGATCACCTGGTCGAACAAGTATCGAACATCGAATGCATAATTCTATTTTTGTAAATCATAGTATCAATTGAACTGTCTTTGTAAATCCTATATGGGATATAGCATATGTGTATAGTTTAGGAGATTTATTTCTCTTTTTGGAGATGTCTTTCCTGCCCAAGCGAATGACGAGGGGCCTGTCCCTTAGAAGCTTAGGCTGGTTAGTTCTCTCAGTCTGTTGAACCTGATGTAAGCTTCGGCTATCTTTTCTGGCATTTTATAAGAATTACTTTGCCAAAAAAAAAATTTCTAGTAAAGCACAACAAGCCAAGGATTTTTCTCAAGGTCACAAGTCATCAATCTTTACCCGGACTACAAAGACGATGACAGGACATCAAACAAAAACAAAGTACTCATATCTCACTAGCAAATGTGCCACATAATGAGCTAAACCGCAAAACTAACACATATCTTAAAACCAAAAACAACCATGGGTGTCAAACGCCAATATCAATGTACTCTCACAGATTTGTTTTGATTCAAGTAGTCAATCCTAAGGATTAAGATTCAGACTTTTTTCCTCTCATTGTTTCCTCCATCATAAAAAAACAGCACCAAAAGTATGAAATCATATACAAAAAACTATAATGACAATGGCAAATGCATTACACAATGCCCCAGACTACATCAAATAACAAATTAACAATAACATGTTCTCAAAACTCCATGTATTTCCACCATAAGTTGAAATATCCTTCCAAGCATGGGGTAGATTGAATTGGGTGACATAAAACATTCAAAGGTGATTGTTCGTCCCACCCCATACTAGTATTTATAATCGACTTTGCTTCCAAGCCCAAAAAACCCAATTCCACAATCATATATCACAAAACCCACCCAAATCAAATCATGATTCATGAGGGAAAGTTACATCAAACACATTGCGGTAATAGCCATGAGCTACAATTATATCTCGTTTGATTGAAAAATCAAAACAAAAATTTACCAAATTTGAAAAGGCAAACCTGCAATTGAGTCATCATAAGATAACAACCAAGCTTCTTCCTGGACTCTTCACCGGGCAAACTCCCGGAAGACAGAGAAAGCGATTTAATAATAGGCAAAAAGATACCACCAGCTCTCGCAGTAGTCGAGGGCATAGCAGGAGCAACAAGAGCTTCAGAGAAAGTAAGTCCATAAGACAAACCCAAAGTATTTTTCCCTAACAATTTAACAAAATACGTCGCGATCCGATCACCAAGCCCAGTTTTCACAAACCCACGAGCAAAAAAGAATGAAATAACAATCAACCAAATCACTTCATTGGTGAAAGCATTAAAAGCTGTAGAAAACGGCAACGTTTTAGTTACAATTGAAGCCGTTACACCGAGAAAAGCCCATGCCCTGACTGGTAATGGGCTGAGTACAAGACCAGAAATGGTGGGAAGAAAAATGGCGAGGAGTTGCCATGATTGGGGAGTGAGTTCAGGTGGTTTTGGAACTACAAAACGAAGAATTAAACCTACAGAGATTGAGATTATTAGCAGAATTGGTTTAGCGCCTTTTGAAGGTGGTTTTGCGGGGACAGCAGCGGGTGTCGCGGCGGCATTTATAGGTTTCGAAAGGGGTTTTGTGATGAATAGAGAGAATTGCTTTGGTTTGGAGGAGAGGAGAGGGAAAGTGAGTGGAGGCGGCGATGATGAAGGAAGGTGGTTTTGGTGGTGGAGAGAGAAAATGCGGTGGTTTTGGCGGTGGAGAGAGAGAAAACGGTGGGTTTTGTAGAGATAGAAAGGGAGTGAAGGGCTAAACTCTCCATCAACTGTGTGATGAGAAGAGAAGAGAGGAGAGAGGGGAGAGTTCGCGGAAAAGTGAAGCGGACGTATCGATGTGAGGAGGGAAATGAAAATGGAAGGAATGGAAGCTATTTTTTAAAAATTTTCTTAATTTATGCTTAAAAAAAATTCTCAATTTATAGCTAAAAAAATTAATACTCCATTCAGAATACTTGCAATGTTTGACTTTTTAATTTAATTTATTTATTTAATTCTTAATAACTATAATATGTAAAATATATAAATATTTAATATTAATAATTTTGAAAAAAGACAAATTAAACAAGATTTTATTTCAATTCAAAAAAAAAAAAAAAAAAAAAAAAAAACAAGATTTTATTTGATTATGTTTTAACTTAAAAAAAAAAAATTAATCACAGATTAAGAGTAATTACAGGGGCGGAGTAAAAGTTGAAAAAATATTTAAAGGCCCTGTGCAATTTCGAAAATTATGATATGTTTTTATCACTTTTGTATCTTTAGACACTATATATATAGTACTCCCTATTACGTAAGTTAATATTGAGGCCTCTAAATTTTTTGGGGCCCTGTGCGGTGGAACATGCTGAACCTGCTCAGAACCTCCCCTGAGTAATTAATTAATAAATAGTGTAATATTTCTAATATTACATTTATTATGGAGTGAATAAAATAAATAGCTATTTTTATGAAAGACGGCTTGATCTGTTGGTTCATATAATTTTGCCATATTTCGTTCATGGTATGCTCATTGCTCATGGCATATGACGTTTCAGGACATTCAATGTTGTGTGCTGAGAATTAGTGACGCTTGGATTTATTGAAGGGAGAAGGCCCAAATGTGAAGCGCCGGTTGATAATAACTAACAAGAGTCGCTAACACATGCAGCTTCATAAAAGCCATAACCTAGTACATTTATACTCATTCAAATTGATTGATAAATGTTATCACCATATTAGTATACTACTTTCAATTTTAATTACTTTTTGTAGTTATCTAGATATCAAGTTAGTTCAATGCATTTTTCTTATTTTATTTTTTCTATTATACATAGTAAATATACTTAAATTTTTAGAAGAGTCAAGTGGGATCAAATGACCCCATACACAACATGTACCTCCGCCCTATTTCAAAGAATTAAACTCTAAGTTTTTTTAATAACCAGATCATTCAATCTAACACTTCATATGAATATGAGGAAATTAAAGGAAGAAAGGGATGGAGGAAAATAGAGGGATTGTATTTCCTTCATTTGAATATCAATAAAAACGAATGGGAGAAAAATTAAGGGAACGAAATTAAAAACAATATGTCCTTCACATTTTAAATAAAATAAATTCTTCCAATACTAAAGAGAAAACACATCAATCTTCCCTCCCTTCCCCTTCCCTTCCCTTCCCTTCCTTCCAAAAATAATACATACTGAAATTGTGGAACAATTTGGAATTTCCACAATTTGGAATTATCTCTCTTTCTTTTCCTCCCGAACAAACATGAAACAAGGTTTTCTATACTTAGGAATTTTATACAAGTAAAATTATACAGGTATCACACTACATCCACCCCAGTTAAGGCAGATATGAGTATAAACTTGTTGGATAGTGGACAGGCAGTGTGTATTAAGTTTGACTCAGCCCATATCTCTTTGCCCTGCCCCATACCCACCCCCATATACTTTATATCAATCTTATATAATTTTGTGAAAAACTATTGACAAAAGATCGATGATATCAATTTATGGTACTTATTGTAAATAAAAATTAGATACACAATTAAGTTTGTACGAAATTACGATTATAAGAAGCACATATAACGAAAACATGGTATAAATGTGAAACAGATATAAGATGGATATACTCATGATAAATATATAAATTGCCCATAATGGGTAAGGATGAGTATGAACGTATGGTTGGGTGGGCAGACACCACCAGGGTCGACGTCAGAATTTTAAAATTTCGATAGACTAGCAAATTATTTACTATATAAAAACTAGTTAAACTATAAAAAAATTTTAAATCATGTTAAGCTTCCCTATACCTATAAGTATCCTTTTTGAAAAAATTTAAGTGTTTTTAACTCAATATATTTGCTTAATAACTCTGAAAAAACATATTAAAATTAAGATATCAAGATTATAAATACATACGTTAAAATTGATGAATGTGAAATCACGAAAGATAAAAGGTAAAAGCATAATAATATAAATTTTTTAGTAAAATTCACTTCAAACCGCCAAACATAAATTTATTAGTCTATTACAAAATAATAGTTTAAAACTAGGGTTTGATCTCTTAACCTTAGATTATAAATATGTTAATCCAACCATTAAACTCTAATCATATTTGTTATGATTTTGCACTCGTTAAACTACACATAATATTAGTAGGGGCCAAAACCAAAAATACAAAAGATCTCATTTTTGACAAGGGTTCGAGTATCCCCTAGCCCCCAATGTAGCTTTGCTTATGGGTGCCACAGGTAGTGAGTAGGTGGTATCTATGAGAATTGGATATAAATAACTACGGATATGGATATTATGAGTATGAGTACAGAAGACGAAGTATCACATCCACCCGTCCATTTTGTCATCTTTATATCCTTATCCTTCCCTCTCTTTTTTTTTCCTTTCTCTCCTTCCCTTCCCCGTTTCTCCTACCCTCATAACTCTGATTTGATTATTTACAATCACTTTATCTTATAGTGATGAATTGTTGAGTGAGTCACATTTCCATTATTGAGCACAAAAAGTGTATAGATTGCAATGCTACTATTAGTCTATTCCTATTGCCATTTGCCCACCTTTCAAGTTGCATGCTTACTCTTTCTTATCTATATAAGTCTTGTAAGGTGTACTTCATCCGTTCTATAATACTTGCTACTGAATATGACATGTTGTGCGGAAAAATATTACTATCAGTAGCAAGTATTATAGATCGGAGGAAGTATAATGAACTTAGTCTACACTATTTTATTATGAATCTACCTTTCCCTTCGTCTCATGTTGATGTTCCAATTGATATTTTCAGAAAAAAAATAAATCATATTATATTATGTTTTTTGACATAAGTAGTATTGGTCATTTTAATTATAACATTTTACTCCCTCCGATACATGGAAAAGGGAATATTTACTTTTCAACGTTATTCACTTATTACTCTTAATTTGTATTTTATTCTTAATTTATAAATTAAAAATAGTCAAGTGAGATCTTTTTTGATTTATTTCAACGCAGAGATTATTTATATTCACTTTTTATAATATTTCGTTATGTATAATAAGAGATATTAAGCATTAAATAAGTGCATTGGATAGTGAAAAAGTAAATGTCCATTTTTCTATGAATTGGAGGGAGTATATATGTATATTGCTTATAATCTTTACTTATTAACTTTATTTTAATATTTTTATTATAATACTTATGGTTTCCACATAGTTCCTACTAATTTTAATATTTTTTCGGAAAAATTATCTAGAATAATCCAACCTATTGTCCATTCTTTGCTAATAATTCCACCTGTTGAAATTTTTTAATAATCCAACTTTTGCATAGCTTTAGTTGCGAATGAACCTTTATTGCAAAGAACTGGTCACAACCGATAAATCTCTTTTCCTTTTAACTTATTCAAACAGTACCATTTATTTTTTTGACCTTCATTAAAGTCTACATTTACCTCTTCCAGTCTCCCGCTTCATTTTGGACACGTATAAAAATTCTCATCAGCCCAGAACCCTTTGCAACTTTGATTCGAAATCATACTCACATTTCACATAATTTTTGGAAAATGGACCAACGCTTTGAGAAGAAGAGGAATTAAAGTTCATGCGTGCCTTTAAAAATTATTAAGATTTTCACTAAAAAATGTGAAAGTTTTTTTCTCTCTCTCCAAAATTTTACGGTTGAATATGGTGTTACTCCATGGAAGCAAGCTTAATTATAAGGAAGGAGCAGGATGACCAGTTGAATGTAACGACTAGTAGTAACATAAAATAGTAGTTTTGTTTTTTCGAGGGTTCATTCACAACAAAATAAAGGCAAAGGTTGGAATATTTAAATTTTTTAAAAAGTGGGATTATTTAAATTTTTTTGTATCAATATTTATACTTGTTGTATTTGACGTTTTACGTGATTCGATGTGTTATTTTGATCATTTATATATTGAATTTGTTATTTATACTTGTATGTATTATTTTTTTGTTACAAAATAAACTTAAACGATAAATAGTTTAATATAAGAATTATGGTTAGCACAAGGCCGGGTTTTCACCATTTAAAGAAGGATAATCCCTCTGCATCCTAACCTATTTAGAGTTTTTAAAAAAAAAAAAAAGTTGTAAGGTCCTCATAGCCATTTAATACCATATAAAACATTCCTAGCGGCACACAAATCAAAACCTAAGAAAACGTCAAATTATAGTTCTCCTTTAATTTCGTACTTCTAGTCTCACTCGATCCACTAATCATGAAATTAAAATTAATTTTTTATCATTGACATCCTAATTAGCATGATAATAATAAAAAAAAGTTTGGAATAAGAGTGTCTCACTATGATATGAAATTATATAGTTATTCATTTTTTAAATTTATTATTTTTATTAAATTTGTAAGTGATCATTCTAAGATTATAAATTGCTTTTAATCTATAAAAAAATATCACTTTAAAAATATAAGCAATCATTTAATTAGAGGTGTTCATTCAGGTCATCGGGTTGATTTCGGGTTAGGTGTTTCTGGTCGGTTTAAAATCGGGTTTTGTGTTCACATTGGTTTTACATAATTGTAGATCCATTTTTAAGTCGGGTCAAATCGGGTTCGGTTCTAAAGTCATGTGTTTATCGGGTCATCGGGTCTATTTTGAACACCTCTACATTTAATATTGTCAATAAGGTATCTATTGGATCAGCCCAATAAAAATAGTTTAGAAAAATTTGTGTCATATTCTCTCAAATTCACAACTATTGTCCTATTTTCTTATTTGACAATTCATATCAATTGTACAATTTTCTTTCTGTCACTGAGTCTTTTACCTAAATATTTATATTCACATAAGTAATGACACAAAATACCCTTACTTGTACTACTTACAATACCCCAACTATCACTTTTACAATTAATTTAATCAATCAAAACACTTTAACTACCACCTTTTTGATTCTGTTTCACTCTTAATATCTGTGCCCGATCAAATGCAACAATAATTATGAATTGAAACGAGTAACAATACTTTATTAAGTCAGCCGCAATGCACATAATCACTTTCCAGTTCACTAACAAGATCAGACTCACAAGTAAAAAAAAAAACATAAATTAAATAAAAAAATAAATAATTATCAGTAACAAACTAACAAGATTACCTGTAATTGCGACATTACTAAAAACGACCCAATCTTCTTAGCCGACTTCTTATCAAACGGCAAACTTCCATTACTCGCCGCCACCGAGCTTATCACCGGACTAAAAACCCCGCCGGCTCGAGCCGTCGTACTCGGAATCGCCGGAGAAACCAAAGCTTCACTTAACACCAACCCATATGACAACCCGATTGTTTTCCGGCCCAACCATTTTATAAAACAAGTCGCAATCCGGTCTCCTAAACCGGTTTTTACAAACCCACGAGAAAAGAAAAACGCTACCACAATCAACCATATTACTTCATTTGTCATTGCACTGAAAGCTTCTAGAAACGTTAGGGTTTTGGTTATAAGTGTTAATGTTAAACAAAAAAAAGCCCATGCTCCGACCGGTAGAGGTGCGTAGACTAAACCGGATATGGTGGTGGTGAAGATGGCGAGAAGGGTCCAAGCTCGGGTTGTGACTTGACCCGGTTTAGGGATTGCGAATCGGATTATTAAACCGATTGTGAGTGAGATGAGGAGTGGGAGGGGTTTAACTCCTGGCCAATGGAAGTTTTTGAATCGGGTTCGGAATCTGGTGGGTCGGGTTTGGAGAATCGGGGCGGTGATGGAAGAATTCGGGTGGGTATTGTTATGGGTGGGTGAATGTTCTTGGGATATTTCTATGTTATGGTCCATTAATGGAGGTTAAAATGGAAGTATTATAGTGGAACCGTCAGGGATAAAGAAGAATTGTGATTTGTAATTATTAATTGTTAAATTATTAATTGTGATTGAATGTATTTATAAACATTATTACCTTCACTTTTTAGATTTTGCCGGAGAAATATTGACAAAATTATCATATAATATAAATATTGGCAATATATATAAATATCTGGTTTAACTCAAAAAAAATATTTGGTTAAGGCCGTCTATACAAAAGACGGTCTCTTAAGAGAGCACCTGTTAAACAGGTTGAGTTTGAATTTATAAGTTTTTGGTCTGTTTATATATGTTCCGAACTTAAACGTGGCCCAACATAATTTGTTTGACAAACCTATTTACTAGAATCTATATGGTCCAAATGGTGATGATTTTTGCATGTTAATTGCTGAAAAGGAAAAATAAAATAAAAATTTTAAAATATTAAAAATTAAAAGTTAAAATCAATAAATAAAACAACTTTTTAATTTTTTTTTTCAATTTTATTATAAATTAAGTTTGTTTTTATATTTTTATTTTTTTATACAAATAATATTGAGAGATTACCATATAGCCTTTTAGCAAACATTTCTATAGTTGAAATTATTCATGTTTAATCAAAATTTAATATTAGTGTAGGAAAATTAGTAAAAAAAAAAATTAAACTATTTTGGATTATTTTTCCTATAAGTAAACACCTATTGGCATTAGAGTACTTTTTCTTAGTAATGGGCATATTTTTTATCCTCCAAATCTTGTTGAATAAATCATTTAACCAAGTCACTTCAATCGTTTCTACTTTCTAGGCATCTCCATAGCTTAATAAGTATACATCTAGCCTAACCGCTTTCTTTAGATTCTAATTAACTTATAAATATTGGTGTTTAACCTGGTGAAGTTGGTATGTTAACATGTTGAAGTTGACATTTCAAAGTTGGTGTTTTAACCAATTACAACAGTTTAAAACACCAACTTCAGTGGCTTTAAATACAAACTTCAATAAGTTAACATACCAACTTCACCATGTTAGCAACTTAACATATTAAAACACCAACTTCAAATATGAACTTTAATAGGTTAAAATAACAACTTCAATAGGTTGAGATACCAACTTCAAATACGCACATTTATTTTTACGTTTTTTTAATATGTGACATGTTAGTAGGTTGGGCTTGAAGAGCCATCTCTAAAAGAGATGGTCTCTCAAGAGAAAAAAAATTTGAATGAAATAATTTTATTTTTAAAAATTCCCAAAATAAGCTTCTGGAAATTTGAATTTCCAAACTAAATATTTCTATGATATAGCTGTAATTAGGTAGTATTTGATCAATGTTGTTAAGAGCGAACAAAGAAGTTGGTCAAAACCCTTTCATACCATTTGAAAAGACCAAAAAAATAAGTTATGTATATATGCTTGTAAAACCTTTATCAACAAAAGTAGACAACACTATATGTATCTCTACGCAAAGACTAAAAATACAAATTAGAATAAGCAAAGATGAGTTTGAAGCTAATGGTATAAAAAAGACAAAGAAGTTGGTGTTAGTATAAAAGTGTGGGTGGGCTACTCTATGACACAACACAAGTCCATCTATCTATAAGGCTATAATAATGAATCAATGCTTTATGAGTCTCACTATTAAAGGGGTTTTTAAGGGTGTACGAGGTGATCAACTGCAGACGCATAGGGCTCCTTTAATTTCTCTCGTATATGAAAAAATTAATTAAACAAAATACGTTAAATTTATTAAAAAATAAATATATTTACTAATTAATAAGACGCATTTCAAAAATTTTAACCTAAAACACCCAAAATTTTCAAAAAAGCTTACTCTCCATATAATCATTTTCTTATCCATATATATATAGTGGTCCTAATTGAAACATATGCACTTGCTCATAATAATGATAAGAAAACTACGGGAGCAAAATACAGCTTTATTTGGAAAAGATATAAATTTATAGGAAGTGGCTGATATAACTCATGGATCATGTTTTTTTTTGTTGGTTCAAACTTCAAATCATTAGTGACGTTGTAATTGTATCAATTTACTTTTTATTTTTCTAATTTCTAATTTGACATCAAAATCCTCCATGCCTATACTTACATGGAGTAAATCAATGAATATTCAATTTGTCTTTTAAATATTGTTTTCTTTTATCATCTTAAGTCGTTCTATTTGTTATCATTAAATTGTTTTACTCAGCCTTAGTAGAGCTGTTCATGGGCGGGCGGGCGCGGGTAGCGGGGCGGGTAGTTGCTACAAAATCTACCCGCGGGCAGAAAAATTCAAATGCCCGCCCGCGATTGCGGGCATATTTTTTTGTCGCTACCCGCCCATTTTTAAAGCGGGCGGGTGCCGCGGGCGCCGCGGGTATTTTCTCATAAATACTAAAAATACAATACAAAATATAAAATTAAGTTTTAATAATAATTAAAATACAATACATAATCCAAAATACTACAAAAATACATAAAACGTCTCAAAATAATCAAATGTCGAAACTCGAGAGTAGAAGTTGAGAGAATGAAGACTAAAGTCTCTCTACTCTAACCCTAAGAATAGTAAGACATTGTAATTTCTAAAGTGAATGAATATTATAGAGAAGTGGACACTTATTGGACTTACTTTAAAAGCCCAAAGCATACTACTTAATATTATATATTACCTTTTATAAAAAAAAATATTAATATATTAAAATAAGCGGGCGGGCGGGTATACCCGCGGGTAATTTTTTATTGTCGCTACCCGCCCATTTATCTTGGCGGGCGGGTATTACCCGCCCAAACTTTAAATTTTTTTTAAAAATGCTACCCGCGCCCGCCCGTTTTTCGAGCCGGGCGGGCCGGGCCTAGCGGGTAGCCCGCCCATGAACAGCTCTAAGCCTTAGAGACAGGTGTAGATACCTCCTCTTCGTGATGGATATATTTGCCTCATATTTACTAGTTACTACGTAGCATCATTATTCATTACAAAATTAATTATATTTTCAATTTTACCTAAATCATAAAATGTCAATAAGATAAAAGCAAAATTTATGTTGATTAATTAAATATATCATTTATTTTTATATAATAAGGATGGGGCTCTTTTGGAGAAGGATGGGTGAGCATGAGGTGGAACGGATAGATGTAGAACGAATAAGACATCATAACAAACTATAGTAATTAGATAAATTGTATAATGTTTTTCATATCTAAATCTACGAATTAATAATTATTTATCAAATTCATATCATATTCGTCATTAGATCATATACAATGCAAAACTCATACAATTTTACGAAATGTCATCTTCATATCATACATATAGCCTAATATGAACTTGGTCCATATTATTTCTATGGTGCATTCTTCTTTAATCTTACTCCCTCACTCACCCGCACTCATTAAATTTTATTTGATGCATACTATTTTTGTGTGGATTAAGCCTATAAAAAAGATAATGATATCATACATGCTAATTAAAGAGGTTCAAAACAGATCCAATAACCCATATTTACTCGACTTTGTAATTGAATTCGATTTGACACAACAAAAATATAGATTAATAATAAAGGAAAACTAATCCTCCCTCCAATTCTTTTTACTTGTCCCATTTCTTTATTGGCCAAGTGCATCCTACTTGTTCGGTTGTCCCATTTCCTTATTGGCTAAGTTCATCTTACTTGTTCAGTAGTCCCATTTAAATGCTCCCCTTATTTTCTTAATATTAAAAATACATAATATTGCACATGATCTACTATTTTAGGTGATCCCCCAATTCTTCATATTAAAAACACCAAATATTGCACATAAGTCTGCTATTTTAGGTAGTCTTCTCATTTTCTTAATATTTTATTCAAACTAAATAGAACAACTAAGTTAAATTGAAGAGAATATAAATTACAAAATTCGATTTTAAATCGACCCAATAACTTGAATGAACGAACGATAATTTGTATGCTAACACAAAATCTGGCTATAGACCGTCTATAGCATAGACGAGTGTAAATGAGCCAGCCCATAACTCAAAACAAAGAATTTGGCAATTTCCCACGCATAAGTAGCAGTTACTCATCTTTTATTTTTTCCTTTTTTTTATACTTCCCAAAAATAAAAAACTGAATTCATTTATGGGCTGGGCTGTTAAGAGTGCCGTCTATAACATAGACGGTATCTCAGGAGATCTACCGGTATGCTAAAGGTTCAAAAGGTTTGGCTTTGGTTGCCAAAGGTCGGTGAATATGCTTGTTCCTTGCCACATTTGGATTAGGTAAACAATAATCCCATGAAATTCAACGTTTTATTCGAATCTACAGTCTAAATCAGTCGAATCAATCAAACCCAGAATTTCCTAGTTTATACCCATTTGCATCATTCTTGAGTACTCTCCAAATTCTTCCCAGTTGTGATCCATGCCTTTTCGCCGCTGTTTCTCTTCCTTCACCCTTTTGCTCAACACTTTTCTTCTTTAATCTTCTCCAACCAAATCTTCTTCCACCACCACACCTATATATACATCAAAACCATTCTGATTTGCAAAACAATTTCTACTTTCAATCAAACTACATTCTTCCAATATCTTTTCGGCTGTTTTTCCTTCTAAATTATCTATGGCTTCTGTCTATCTATCTCCTCCTTCTGCTGCTATCTGCAATTCTCAGTATGTATTCTTTCTTTTTTTCTTCGTACCTTTTACGTTTTGCTGAATTTTAATGCTTCGTTTTTTTCTTTTTCATTATTTCTTATTGTTCCACATTGAATTAAGTGGGGTTTTGTTTTTTATCCTTTTGTTTTCTGGATTTGTCTTAATTTCCCGGGTTTTGCCTTTTTTTCTTCCATGTACGCAAATTGTTTGTAGTTTGGGTTGTTATGTAGCTTATTGTGGGGTTTGTAATTGTATTGGGGATGATTTAAAGCTGAAATTGGTTTCATATTATCGATTGCAATTTGCAAGAGTTTAGTATATTTGAGAGGTTCCATTATGCACTGAGACTAGACTCTAACGGCCAGTTTGGTAATCGCTACTATTTGATGGGCATGTGAATGATTTGTAGTGTAAATTTTCATGTTATGTATATATCATTCTCATGATAATAAATAAAAGTTTGATTATTTTTTTTCACAATATTTCATTTCCACTTAACCCCACATTTGCAAATGGTAATGCATTGGAATAATTTAACGAAGAAATGAGATTATTGGAATAATTTTACGAAGAAATGAGATTATTGGAATAATTTTACGAAGAAATGAGATTGTTGAAAGTTAATAAGCATGACTATTATACTTGTCAAGAGATATACTAACTTTCCATTACTATTCCTATCATTTGGCGCTGATTACTAAATGGGCCGTAAGAGTATTTTGACTCAAGGTAGAGTTAAAATAATTTGTATGTACCCATGTCATAAACTGATGTTTTAATGGGGTTTTCTTGTAAAAGATGATTGTATTCTTTGTTCTTGGAGAGAAGAAGTCTAATAATTTTCCGAATTAATTAGCATACAAGAAATAATTTGATTCAAGCATATATCTTTAGTTGTTTCCAAGGAAGAAAAAATGGGTTGATCTTTCTTGTGACATGATGATCAATGCAGCTAAGTAAGTGATTTTTATATATTTTTCGTGTTTGAGATGTTGATTATGAAATGATGAGGATGAATATTTTTTACTGCAGAGCTAGTCTAAACCATGATTCATGGAATAGATTGAATGCTACAAAATTAAGCTTAGCTGGAGGATTAAAGTCAAATTTAGCCATGGTTTGTTTAGGGAGCAAATCATTGCGGAAGGGAAAGGGAACTTTTAGAACTAGGGCTGCTGTTGTTTCTGGAGAAGGTGACCTTTTGTCTTACTCGAGCAATACTGGTGTCTTGGGCCACAATGAGATGCTAGCTGATGCTGTTGCATTAGGGGCACTCTCTGCAGATACCGCTCCAACATCTGTGGGGTTCGGTATGGAGGATGATGAATGTGATTTAGATCGCCCAACTCCGGGTTTTTCTTCCATTCCCGAGGCTATTGAAGATGTTCGTCAAGGAAAGGTTTGTACTTTTATGGATTTGAAAACGTGAAGTTAGTAAACTGATGAAAGTTGTGCTTATAACCTTGGTGCTGTTGTAGATGGTGATTGTTGTAGATGATGAAGACAGAGAAAATGAAGGAGATTTGATCATGGCAGCGGAGTTAGCGACACCAGAAGCTATGGCGTATTTCGTTAAACATGGAACTGGAATTGTTTGTGTTAGTATGCAAGAAAAAGACTTGGAGAGACTGCAACTTCCTCTTATGGTAGCAAGCAAGGATAATGAGGAGAAGCTTTGCACAGCATTTACTGTGACTGTCGTGAGTATTATGGATCGACATGTTTGCATTATTTGTACTCTTGAAAACACGTACATTTTTTGAATTACTTTGGACTCATGTGAATCTGTAGGATGCAAAACATGGTACAACTACCGGTGTATCTGCCAGTGATCGGGCAATCACAGTGAAAGCCCTTGCATCAAGGGAATCCACTCCTGGGGACTTCAATCGCCCAGGCCATATTTTTCCATTGAAGTACAGAGAGGGCGGTGTTCTGAAGAGAGCAGGACATACTGAAGCTTCTGTTGATTTTGCTATGTTAGCTGGACTAAATCCTGTTGCAGTTATTTGTGAGATTGTAGATGATGATGGCTCAATGGCTAGATTGCCTAGGCTTCGAGAATTCGCAGAGAAGGAAAACCTCAAGATTGTATCTATTGCTGATCTAATAAGGTGTGCTATCCAATTTTTGCATCAAACTTAGTTTGATTCTTTGATTTTTGAGGCTGTGATTTTCATTAACTAAACTCCCAGTCTTCAGAGTTCAGACAAAAAACAAGGCTCAACTAAAGCTGCTCTTCTCATATTCTTTGTGGAAACTGTTGTTTGTGTGAATCACAGAACCAAAAAGGATTCCTTTTACCTTTTGTTCTTTTCTTTTCGTTTTACTAGTAGGGTGCTGCAAAATTATCTGATTTCATCTAGATAGATGATTTCTGAATTGATAGTCGTTTTTATTTGCAGATATCGGAGGAAGAGAACCCAATTAGTAGAACGTTCTTCAGCTGCAAGGATCCCTACGATGTGGGGACCTTTCACAGCTTACTGTTACAAGTCATACCTTGAAGGCATAGAGCATATTGCAATGGTTAAGGTGAGTGTTTTTTTTAATGTGATCATTCATGATTGGCTTTCTTTCTAGCTATGTTCTTTTAACATTCTTCGTAAAATGTATGTTTTGCTGTTCACTCAGGAAAAATCTTATAAAGAAACACTAGGTGCTTTTCCTTTTTCTGGATTTGAAACTAAAAAACAAGATAGGAATTTATTATGGAATTTTTGTAAAATGAGGATTGGCTACATTTAGTGAACAAATCTTTGGTTCTTGTCTAACTACTTCCAGTATCTGTGATTGTTATTTATCTATTTATCTTTTTTTTTCATCTTTTTTTTTCTGTATTTAGGGAGAAATAGGAGATGGGCAGGATATTTTGGTGAGAGTTCATTCAGAATGCCTTACAGGAGACATATTTGGTTCAGCCAGATGCGACTGTGGAAACCAGCTTGCTCTTGCAATGAAGCAGATAGAGGCTGCTGGGAGGGGAGTGTTGGTCTATCTACGTGGGCATGAAGGCCGGGGAATTGGTTTAGGGCATAAACTTCGTGCGTATAATCTGCAGGATGCTGGTCGTGATACTGTCGAAGCCAATGAAGAACTGGGATTGCCTGTTGACTCAAGAGAGTACGGAATTGGTGCACAGGTAATATCCTTTGAGCTTTTTTTATCACTTTGTTCTTTTATCTGATTCTCGTACAGTTGTCTACATATTATCGTGTCAATATGTTAGAATATAAAGCTGATCATAGGTTGAGCTAGAGCCAAAATCGTTGTCTTATTTCGCCTGGAGAAGTACAGGCTGAAAGTGTGCCCAAACTCAGTAAAATCATGCTAAAAAGTATGACGAAACTATACGGCACGGCTCACCCCCTAGATTGGTAGGCCTTTTGGGCTGTAAGTTAGAATATATGTGGATGATCATTGGACTAATTTTTGGAGTTAGGATTAGTGCTAAAGATGGAACGAAATAAACCATAATCTTTGTTAGCGATGATACCCCCCATTCATTTGTTTTCGTTTATGGAACCAACCCCATATTGTGGGGATAAAGGCTTTTACATTGTTGTTTTCTTGTATTCGGGCTGTAAGCTCTTTTTAAACCAGGACTAATTCAAGTGGGTGAGTCGTTTCAGTTCCATTTTTACCGTAGTTTTGAGTCGAATTGATAGTTTTGTGTAAGTGACATTACTAGGTATGAATCTATTGTTCACCTTAATAAACTCGGGCTTGAATGCAGATATTGGGGGATTTGGGTGTCAGAACAATGAAATTGATGACGAACAACCCAGCAAAATATGTAGGGCTCAAGGGTTATGGTCTTGCTGTATCTGAGAGAGTACCTCTTATCACTCCCATAACCAAGGAAAACCAAAGATACCTGGAAACTAAGCGTAAGAAGATGGGTCATGTCTATGGCCTAGACTTAATTAGCAATGGTAGTCGTCCGAAGACTGAAAATGACAAACCCAACACAAACAGTTCACCAGATGCTGCAGTTTAACTTGTAGAATAGTCTTGCTATGATGTTTTTGCTAATTGAAATCCAGAAGCAATGCATTGGTAGCTGCTTCACAATCAG
The DNA here is from genome assembly GCA_019776075.1 of Amaranthus palmeri. Classification (NCBI taxonomy): domain Eukaryota; kingdom Viridiplantae; phylum Streptophyta; class Magnoliopsida; order Caryophyllales; family Amaranthaceae; genus Amaranthus; species Amaranthus palmeri. Next base: position 82,501 of record JAAKBH010000331.1, read on the forward strand.
ACTGCTCAATATCAGCTGATTGTCTACTACTTTTTATAGTTTTTCTGTATAAATCAAGAAAGATCCTTGATGTTTTTGTAATATTTTATCATTTTTTCCTCTGTATGTGTAAAATAGGTTTGAGCGAGGATCTAGAATGTAATTTGTCCACTTTTGATTTAATGAAATAACAAGCTTTTGCATAAAAGTATCAACTGATCATTGAATGTCGTTAAATGGCTCCCACATAGGGTGCGTTTGGGGTTTCGGATGTAGCAACCTTACCCTCATTATACATTTGTATGTGATAATATTGAGGTTGTTTTTCCGATTTACCCTTAGTAGTAAACATCATGTGCAACTTCACATATCTATCCTACGGAATAAATAGAAATTTCTGATACAACGTCCCTATTATGTTCTTAGATTTATAAACAGAGCACATACTAAAGATGATATTCTTAAGCCTTGAAATACGGAGCACTGTTTCTGATAGTGGTTGTCTGTCCCCCTAGCGAATGAGCGGCCCTAAGTATGTAGGAAGCTGAACATCCAGCCAACGTTTTACTTCACCAGCAAACTCTCTCATGTGTGATCGGATAAGATTCCATCGTTTAATCTGGATGGTTTCATCATATATCAGTGATTTACAATTTAATCGGATAAGTTACGAAAGAAGTAAGATATGCTATATGCTAGATAATGCCGAACCAGTAAGATATGGCTTCAAAGCAGACTGTGAAAGCATTTAACTGTAGTATCCTTTTGGCTTTGAGGATCACAGAATTAAGCATGACATACAGGAAAATTATAAACTGGGAATTGTTAAACATTTTATGAAGCAATAGACAATAAATAAAATAGTAGAAGGGATTCGTTAACCTCTGCTTGGTCCTTGCATCTTCTTGGAGGCAGGTTTTTTTGTTCTGTGTACTACTACTTTGCAGGTGTATCAAAGCCGGCAGCAACCACCACCTAGACTCGTCATCACCACCAAGGATCGGAACTCTCCAACCACCAGGCTAACGGCCACAACACAGGTAAACTACAACCACTGTTATGCTCTCCTCGATGGCGCCATAATAGGTCATCTCACCACTTCCACCACCTCGTTAAGTCACCCAGGTAAGGGTGCCCAGGTACGTTGCTTCCCAAGTTTCACTTTCCTCTCCTTTGTTTTTGGACAATAAGTGACACCCATCGAAGAGCCACACCACCATCAGCAACTGGTTATGTCAGTTCCTCCACCCTTCCCCTATGAAACTCAACCCCTAACAAAACCCAAAGAAACCCCCTTGTCGTCCCTCACCATCCCAACTACAACCACCTATTGCGGCGCTCTGAGTTACCACTTCAATTACCACGCTACCCTTGAACCACCAAATTTGTGTCACTTCTGCCTACCTTAGTTCGACCTTTTTTATTTATTTATTTACTTATTTATTTATTTATTTATCTATTTATTTAAAACCTCTTGTGTGCCCTTGCTTATCTTTTTGTTAGTTGTCTTGCTAGTTGGTTATTGAGTCTTTCTGGAGTTAAGATACAACTTCAGAGTAACAATGGTACATGAGGTCAGGTCCAGGGGGTTGGTTGGGGTAAATGCAATTAGGATTTCGAATTAAGAGTTGGGGCTTGGAACATAGGTATGCTAGAAGCCAAGTTGTTGGATCTAGCTTATGAGCTTAGTAGTACAAGAAAGACGTGGTGGGTATCTAGGACATAGAGTAAAAATGCAGTTACTACTTACTGGGGCGATTGTGGTAACGAAAAGGTGTCGTGGAAACTAAAGTGATGCGTTTATCGTAACGCCTAAATATCAGTGAAAGCCAAAAGATATCTCTTTTGATACAGACGTGGAAAATGTCGGTTCATTGTTTTTAAAACCATTACAACGCGGCCGACATGAACGATGCGCCCTTGTTTTACACAATGATCTAGGAGACAAGGTGGAAGGGACATAAGGCGGATGGTGTAAAAGGGTATAAATTGTGATATGTAGGTTCAGACAAAAGACGCAGCGGGGTTTGGATGCTAGTGTCTGATAAGATCCTTAAACACGTGGTAAAATTGAAGAGATGCAGTGAAATGATTATGTTAGTTAGAATAGTAGCCGGAGAGGAGGCCATGTCGATCATAAGTGAATACGGGCTCCAAGCTGGGTTAGAAGAGAAGAAGCGCGAGTTTTGGGACAATCTAGCCAACCTTATGAGGACCATCCCATGAAATGAGAACGTGTTCCTAGGCAGGGACTTCAATGGACACATAGGCAAGGAGGCATATATCTTTAAGTTGGTCCACGGGGGTGCGCAAAGAATGAGAGTAGACAACCACTACTCGAGTTTGCCTTGGCCATAAAATTTCCCTTCAAATCTTTCCAACTTTGGAAAAATCAATACCTTAATAAAAACCATCCATCCGATCCAATCCCTTAAAACCCCTCCCCTCCTAATCCCTTCCCTCACATTTTGTTTTCCAAGCATGGGATCCCATCCCTTCAAATCCCTCTCCTTCTTTTCCCTCCGTTTCCTTCCATCCAAACACAACTATTTCTTTATCTCGATGCAACATACAAATGTGGTAGTTTCTTGGAGACACAGGGAGTATCATACAAGCATCACTTTGACATGAACGGATGAATCGTAAAAAGTACTTGCCTTTTGTATAAGACAAGAATACTACAAACAAAATTTGAGGTCTTCAAGAAGAGTAATTTGGATTTGGTAGCATGATGGATGTTCAAGCTCAGTGAGCAATATCAAATGACTAAGTTAAAAACTGAAAAGTAAGGACAGAAAAGAGATAAAAGTTTAAGGTAATGTTAATAACCTGTTTTTCAGACATCAATGCGGGGTATGTGTTGGATATTAGGCCAGTCAACACCAGTGGATTCTGAGCATCTTTCTATTAACTCTGATGCACATTCCTGCACATCCAGGTGTTGTAAGGAAGTGAGGTGGCGCATCTCCTCTGGTAACGATATCAATTTTCTGCAATTCCTAATCGCAAGGGATTGGAGAGACGACAAGCAAGCTATCCATGGCGGTAGGGTTTCAAAACTCACACAACTTGAAATTTGGAGAGATTGGAGGGCAGTCAAATGGTGCATCCCCTTTGGTAGCTTCACTAGCTTTGGCAGATACCATAATAACAATGAATGAAGACTGTTATGAAGATACTTCCATGGAACACCATCATCAGTATCTGCATTATCGTCCAGCTCCAACCCGCAAAGCATTTTCAATTGTAGGCTCTCAAGGGCAGTGAAATTCTCCCACACTCCTCGTCCTGATAACGTCTTCAGTTTGGAGCAATCTGAAATTACTAGTGAGCGAAGAGACGACAACCTGTGACTTTGGAATACCTTGCCTACTTGCCCTGTCGACAATCTCACCGTATCATGATCACCTCTTATCATTAGGTGAGAAAGGAACTGAAAGGACTCAAGGGGCAAGGAACTCAGATATCCTACTTTATCTATCTTGACTTCTTTTAGCCCTTCTGATATGTGCTGGTGTTGCCCCTGTTCCCACCATCGAGTAATAGAAGTTGAAGAACCATAATCAGGAACGCAATCAGCAACACGATTCCTCTCGATTCCATGTCGAGTTAATGGACTCATTGCTACATTGAATCTGTTCAACTCCAGTTTTTCCAGTTTCGGGCACAAAGGAATAGCTGTCAGGTTCCTACATGACCATATATGTAGATAAGATAGCTGAGGAAATGATGGCATTAGTTCAATGTTGTATTCACTGCCTGTTTCTGCACGCCAACCCTTTAACTCATTCATACATCCTAACTCAAGCTTTTCAAGGGATGGAAAAAACACTGGCTCATCTTCTATTGCTAATCTTGTTAACATTACTGATGCTGGTGGAGTGTTATCTCCGCTACTAAAACTCTCCACATACTCCAATTTCTTCAATCCGACAAGCCGAAGGCCATTCAAACAACGCAATCGGCTCAACAATGGAAGGTGCTCCAACCCTTTACATCCATGAAGTTCTATATCAACAAGATTTGGCAGACAAGTTTTGAGATTCGTTGATAAGCTCCCCCATCTTGGAAACTTCGCACCAGGATAATCCATCAACCCCAACTTTTGAAGATTAGAATGGGGTTGCATGCCATGCAGTAATACTTCTGCGTCAGTACCCTTGTTGTCATCTTCTATATAACTCGAGTTCCCAGTTCCACGATGCTTCTGCGCCCAGCATATGTTTATACTTCTTAAGTTCAGCTTGTTTATTAGATATCCTCCTAGCTTAGCTTCTGTTGCATCATGCACCAAATCTTCATGGACCTTGATTTCCAAACTGCCGCTCAGGTTGTTGAGGCATTTCAAGTCGTTTAGTCCACCTGCATTGCTTCGCCCACCCACTAAAAACATAGTCAGCTTATGCAGACGTATCATACTATTCATCCTGGGAGGCATATATGTCATACTAGTGCAATCAAAAATATCAAGACATCTAAGATTGACTAATTTCCACAAGTCCCTTGGCAACTCTTCAAGTCTTGTGCAGCCACGTAACATTAACGTCTGCAAATTATAAAGATCAGTAATGCACGAGGGCAATACCGATAACTTAAGGTTCCAAGAGAGGTCTAGGTATCTTAGATGCAGCAATCTGCCGATCATGCTCGGCAACTTATCAAATGAACTCTTTTGCAAATCCAAGACCCTTAAATATTGCATTGTCGGCAACAGCATATCAAGGGTTTCTAAAGGAGCATGGTAATCCATCATCAACATCGTACGCACCCTTTTCATCAAGGTCAACTTCCTTCTAGAATCTTTTCTTTTCAGAGTCTGATTCACAAATAAATGGCGAGTTTTTGTATAAGAACAGCTTGAATCGTTTTTGAACGTCAAGACTTCTTGTCCTGCTATGTCTATAGCAAGATCATGAATCAAACTGTGCATTTTGCAAGACAAGATTTCACCACTATCAGCTCGTTCTACGTCTTGGAAAAAGCACCTTTGCAGTAAAGTCATGAAGTAGTCCTCACCAGCAACTTCTAGACTCTCTCCATTTGAAGGCATTATGAAACCGAGTGCCATCCAAAGACTAATCAATTCCTCCTTCTTGATCCTATAATGCTTGGGAAATATGGCACAAAAACTAAAACAGCTCTTCAAATGGAACGGAAGATAAGAATAACTCATTTTTAATGTGCGGACTATGTCATTCTCATCCTGTTTTATGTTTGCCAAGTCGCTGTTCTTCAAATATTGCCATCTAGTTTCCCCCTGGCCTCGAAGAAGACTTCCAACTACCCTTATGGCAAGTGGAACATTCGCACACTTGCGAACAATCTCTTTTCCGGTTTGGATCAAGTATGGCTCCATTTCATGTTCCCTTGATTCAAGTGTCATCCTCTTGAACAAATTCCACGAGTCTTTCTCTGAGAGACCCGACAATTCATATGTGTAGCGATTTCCGACCACATTTGCTACGATCTTAGAGCGTGTTGTCACTATAATTCTACTACCTCTTCCACCTCCCATCAACAGAACTTTCAACTTACTCCACTTATCATAATTCTCATCCCATACATCATCCAAAACGAGCAAGTACTTCTTATCCTCAAGTTCTTGCCGAAGCTTTCTCTGGATCTGCTCCATTTTTAAACCATAATGTTCAGTCTGATTCGTCACTGATGTTAGAATTTTATGGAGCAATTTGGTATGGAAATCATTCGACACACAAACCCACATCTTCAACGGAAACTCCCTTTCAACTCTCTCGTCGTTATACACAAGTTGGGCAAGAGTGGTTTTCCCCAAACCTCCCATCCCAACTATGGTCACAAATGAAATATCCTCGGTAGTAGAATTGTCTAGCAACATATCGATCACTTTTCTCTTATCATCATCTCGCCCAAAAATATCATCTGCCTCATGAACAAAAGAATGAGTATCCCTTTCATCTGTCACCTGGCTCACCTCAACACCCCAATGTTGTCTCGAGCCAAAGTCATGATGATCTTTGGCTATATCATCCAAGATCATCCTAATCTTTCTAATCTCGCGAGACATATGAAACGCAGAACGGAACTGATTAAAACGAGAAAAGAATCGACCTACTTCCTTGCTCACTTTATTCCCCCGCATAAGCTTCATACGCTGAGCAAGAGCAGAGACTTTGTCCAACAAATCATCAGCTTGGTAAACAACTTCCTTAAGCCTTTGAAGCTTATCTTGAAGTACATGACTGAGCTCAATTTGTTCCCTCTCTAGCTTATCAGCATCAAGAAGAACCGCTCTAATTGTCGACATGGTATCCTTGAGTTTCTCGAGCTGCGATTTGTAACCCCATAATGATCCGATTTCCTCTGCGATAGGAGAATCAAGCAATTGGATCAGACACTGCACCAGTGTTAGAATTACTGACACATCCATAGTTCTGTTATGGGGTAATAACTGTAATTCACAGTATTTAGAGGAATACACAGGAATTGCAGAGAAATGTATTTGTTAAGTTTATGTATATTCTATGAGAGAAGAATTTATGATTATCACAATATTAAATACAGGAAGAGCTTGACTAGCTCTTTGGTCTCTGCCCAGATTTCTGCAATGTAATTTCAAGGAAAATCACTGAAATTTTCTTATATATGCCATGATTATCCTTTTAATTCCACCATAACTATCATTGTCAAATGTCACATACTCACATTGTTCTGACTTCACACATGTAATAATAGTTGTGTTAAGTATTTTTTCCAAGTAAGAGCATTATTTTAAGCACAGATTGTTGTGAGAGACGGTCTCTCCGAGAGACGCATTATATATATATGTGTTCAAGTCCAATTAATATAAACTAAAGAGAAAATAAGAATGTGGACTTCTTGTTTTGAGGTTATCTTTTTAGAGACGGTTTTTTATAAGAGTATAGTTGTATTTTAAAATAGTTTAAGGAAGATATTGAATGAAGAAACGTATGGAATGAGGCATTGAGTAAAGAAAACAACACCTATATAAGTGGTAAGGCTAAGGTTAGCAAGAATGAAGAAACTTAACTCGTTTAGTTAATTGGATTAAAAATTACTATATAGACCTGATATGTAATAGATTAGAGACCAATCTGGTTTTGGCCTAACCCATTTATATTTTTTTTCTTTTCAATTTATGTTTTATTTGACATAGTCTACATCTTATTTTGAAGTTAAACTTTCAGTTAATGTATTGTTTATTTTGCACTATTAATTATGAAAAATTGAATAAAGGAATTAATTTTCGATTACGCCTGTTGATTTGACTTAAAAGTAGAGTTATCCATCCAGGTCATCGGGTAGATTTCGGGTTACTTTGGTGGTTCAAAATCAGATTTCATATTCACATTATTTTAAATTCATTTTTATAGTCAGATTCGGTTATACAGTGAGGTAATTCTAAGGCCGTCGGGTCTATTTTGAACTTGTCTACCTGAAAATAAATTGTTCAAATAAATGGGTTATACATACAGGTTTGTTTCATGTTTATAATTTTGACTTTAATCTAGCTTATTTAATAAACAGATTAAGTCAAATCTATTTAATTAATTGCGTCAAAAATTTCAGCTCAAATCTACTTATTTAAATTGGTTCAGATTAAGTTAGCAGGTTAGGCAATATTTGTTGATCAAGAATTTCCGGTTGAAAATGATGGGTACTAAAATTCAAAAAGATAGTGCTGTGAAAGTCAGCTATTCACATTAGAAATTACAATTGAATCCGTTTACTTGAGCTGGTTGCTCTACCTTGCCGCGATTTGTTAAATAAAAATTAATATACTTGTTAGAATTTAATCATTGGTACTAAACGACGACAATGAAAATAGTTTGCATTTTATATTTTCATAACATGTAACGTATTACTCTCATGATGATAAAATTTTAATTATTAAAAATTTTTATAACTTATCATCAATACTTGTATATCACATTTTCATAAAGTAATGCATAAAAATAAGTTTTATAAAGAAAATAAAATGATTGAAAGAAAATAAGTAATGTCATTTAGTTCATCATGAAATCTTACTATTAAAATTACACTAATTTTCAATATTATTTCCACCGTTTAATAACTAATACTATCAATCAAACGAGCCGACATAGCGTACATTTATTACATAACAGAACAAATTAGCTAAGAATAAGTCTGAAATATCCCAACAGAGCCCGCAAGATTAAATTTAACATCAGTATATACCATTGTCATTGTGTGTGATTAATTTATTGTTCATTTTTGCTCGTTTAAATCTATGTCATTGCTGGCTCTTTTTAATTATCTTGCTTAAAATGATCTTATATAAAATAGGTAGTATTACCGACCCTGTATGCCCAACATAAACAAGTTCATAAGTATTTTTAAAGGCGTGTTATTTACTATAAATCAAAGTTGTTAAAATCGTGATTGTACTTACAATCGTTTAGAGAGGTAGAATCGAATCGGTAGAATCGAATCGTAGAATCGTACGATTCTACGAATAAACTTAAAAATAATAAAATATCTAATCTCTTATCATTATTATCCAATTCAAAAGTATTTAAGTTTATGAATAAAAGTTTCTTTGACTTTATTTTTAAGAATATAACAAAAAAAATTTCAATAATTGGTTTAAATCTACATACCGATTAAGAAATTTGTTTTTAAAAAGTGTTCATGATGGAAAATTTGAAAAATATGTGTATATGTGAAAGAGATTAGTAAAATATGGTACATAAGAAAAATTAAAAATAATTCATACTATATTAGTAGAATCGGATCGTTAAATCGTAAAATCGTAGAATCGTGTTATGATTTTACCTTTAAAAATTTATTCCAATTAGAATCGTAAGATTCTACAACTTTAAGATTCTAACCGCGATTCAAATCGCTCGCTTGTTTTTGGATCGTAAAATCGTAGAATCGTAGATTAAAATCGCGATTTTAACAACCATGCTATAAATAAGGCGCAAAACAAAAACTTTGAGCATAACCTCTAAATTTTTCAAGTCAGCTCTGAACTGTAACTCTGTTTATTCAGATATCAAACAAAGTACTAACAACACGACATAATTGTCGATGCAAATCCAACCTGAAATACCGTTTTTAAGATACAGATCTATATAAGTATTAACTAAAAACACCCAGATCATTTTAGAACAATATTAGAAGCATAACAGTGAACATAATTTTTGAGTATCCTTAAGCAGCACATGTAGCACAAGCGCAGCCGGATCCACATTTGCAGAAGTCCTTGCCACTGCCTTTTACCTCTATTTTTGCGCATGTGCATGGGTTGCAACCGCAATGCTCTCCGCATGAGCACTTCTTATGCTCCACCTCTCCTCCCGATGTGTTGCACCTACACTCATCATATACACTTTTTTAAGTTATTTAGTCTCTCGGTACAACAACCTCAAAATAAGATCATATGCTAATAATAATGGGTATGAGTTGTCGAGGCCCGAGGGAGGGAGTTCTTGTCTATTTTCCCTCCCCAGACTCTGATCATGGTTGTTAGAGTATATAACATATTCTGAGGCCTCAACCAAAAGCTTAAGCGAATGGTTAAATTGGTTCTTTGACATGGTATCAGAAGCCAACGTGACAAGAGATCATGAGTTCGAATCTCAACCACCTTTCATTTAAGTGGAATTTGTGTCACCAGGTATAAGGAGAGTCTGTGTTGCATCCACACTTCTAGCCCAAAGGGCTCTCGTGTGAGGGCCTAAGAGGGTGTGTTAGAGTATATAACATATTCTGGGGCCTCAACCATTAGCTTAAGCTTTTGGTTGAGTTGGTTCTTTGAAAATAGTTTACATAGTTATCCTATGAGCGGGATTGAGTGAGGTCGGCTATCCCAGTTATGCTAGAAGCTCACCAAACATATAGAATATATAACATATCTTAATATTTTAAGCATGAGCGTAATCTTTTGGTTTAGTTGATCAATTGACATAAAACATCAAAGTGTAGAGTTAGGATATTGATATGCTAATACTTGTATATAATACGACAAAAAAATGAAAAGGGAAAACCTGCAAGAATGACCACCAGGGCATGGAGAAGGACACCCACAAGTGTCATTACAATCTGTACGAGAAGATCCCTTTATATCCGCCATTTCTTTTCCCTTAATTGTTGTACGTCTCTTTTCTCAACTAGTATCCTTAATTTTCATTAGGGTTCCTTATATTATTAAACTTATATTTATATATAAGATAAGATTAGAAACTTCACCGCCATGAACGCCACGTGTCATAAATTATATTGCTGGTTTGGTACGTGGCAGAACCTGAGTACTTCATAAGTTTTCTTAAGGTTTCTAAGATGATTTCTAGACATCTCGCGGCTTATCTGCCGTAATGTGGTGATTCGACTACTTATTAAGTCATGAATTGCCCCAAGTGACCCAATAGAATTCTGTTGTTTTAGCCCAAACAAACAGCCCAACCCATTGCCTATCTAAATGAGTCCGGAATAATCTAGGTGAAACTGTCTTATTTAATTTGTGATGCACAAAATAATTTGTGGCGGTCTTTTTGAGCGACCATTTTTATTTGGATCGGCCTATTATATACTTCCTTCAAACTAATTTAGTTGTCTCATTTGGTTTTTACACTATTCATCAATCTCATTTAATTTGTATTTTATTCTCAATCCATACGTTTTTAGTCATGTGAGATCTTTTTTGATTCGTCTCAATGCAAGGATTATTCTTATCAACTTTTCATAATTTTTATTCAAGCATAATTAGTGATATTAAGAGTCAAAATATTACCTCGACAATTATGTCCAAGCAAATGGGACAACTAAATTGGTTCGGAGGGAGTATTTTTTAAAATATTGTAAGTAGATATTAAGAATGATGTACGTAGACTTTTAGGGTCTTGAAAGTAGGCATTAAGGATACAGGAAGTAAGCATTAAAGATAATGTAAGTAGGCATTAAGAATACGGTTAGTAGATATTAATTTGTATGGGCTGGGCTTGACATATGTCTCTCAAAAGAGACGGTCTCTCAAAAGACTAACTATTTGTAATAAGCATCTTATTGGTCGGTAAAGTTATATATTTTTTCACGAGTTCAAATTTTATTTTTAAGATTTAACAGATCAATTTTAAGGTTTTGTAATTGATATTTTAAGTCATAAATCTAGGCAAATTCTAGGCTTAAAAATCAATTTCTATACAACTTTAAAGTAGGATGTTCTTAAACATTGAAATTGATATTAAAAACTTCAAAATTGGTGATTTAAGTCTTAGAATTAGCTTGTCTTCACATTAGTGTGGATTGGGTTGGCATTAAGAATATTGTGATTTGTGAGCATGCATTTAGAATATTATGATTACGTAAGTACTTATACGGTGGGCATTAAAGATATTGTAAGTAGGCATTAAGGATATGGTAAGTAGGTTAATAGGCTAAATTTCTTGGTAGGCATTAAGAATATTGTAAGTAGGCATTTTAAATCTTTTTTCGGTGAACATTAAGTATATTGTAAGAAGGCATTAAGGATAATATAAGTAGGCATAAAAAATACAGTAAGTGGGCATTACAGTTTATGGGCCTGGTCCTGAGAGACGTCTCTTAGGAGACTGGTTGTTAACTTCAAGTGAGATTTTTGCACCAGGTGTGAGGAAAGTATGCATTGTACTTCTATACTTCTACCTCAAATGACTCTCATATATAAGCATATTTTAGGATTACATAACATATTGCAGGGTTTCAGCCATCAACTTAAGCAATTTTCACGTTAGAGTATATTATTATCATATAAACAAGTTTTCATATATACAATCTTTATAAATTCAAAACCCCACAATTTAATGATGTTAACTCCGATTTTCCAACTAAAGTTTGGAATTAATTAGAATAATTAAACATTAATCAAAATTCTACCCTGTTCAATGGCCTAAATTGTCAATAAAAAATACATTTGTGTGATCCACTGAAGTAAACCTACTTATTTTTTTTTTGAAATAAATCTATTGTTTATAACCATATTCATATTTTCTTTATGAGTCAGCAATTAGAAATAAACAATAGTTACGTAATTTTTAGCAATTTTATACAATAGGTTTATTCGTATAAAAATAAACATGATAAAAATTTTATGTCGTGTAAAAATTAAACTACAAGTTACAACAAATAACTATTGAGTAGAAATACCAAAGCTCTTTAACTCACTTATCTTTACAAGATGATTGGAGTATTAAGGGATGATAAACATAGGTTAAAAGACTTTTACATTGTTTAATTACATAGTTTCTTTTTGACTACACTCCAAAACCAAAATTAAGAAAGATAATCACTTTTTCAACTACCTCATAGATGTAGGGTCAAATTATTAATTATTTATTATCATTAGGTCACACTACTTTAGTTGTTGCATGACCTTAATTAATAAAGTTTATAGACATCCCTTCAACAATTTTTACACATTAATATCATAAAAAAGATACCCTCTTTTGGGTCCCAAAATGGATCACATCAAATTCTTTAACTCTTCTAATTTCTTTCTATATATTAGACATAAGTTCTAAATATAAGGTTATAAGTAAAATTAATACTCACTCCGAATTATTTTAGATGTCTTATTTGGGTTTTCACGGTTATTAAGGGTGTTGTTGAGTCCATTAAAAGGTGGTAGTTGAGTATTTTAATTGAATAAATTAATTGTAAAGTTGGTAGTTGGGTATTGAGAGTAGTACACGTGGGGGTATTTAGGTAAAAAAAGATAGACAAAAAAGGAAATGGGACAATTAATTTGAATTTGCTAAATAAGAAAATGGAACAACTAAAAAGATTCGAAGGGAATATTTGTTAATATTTTCGATTGATACATATTATTATAAATTCTAAAAAATTAAAAGAATACTATTTGTGCAAATATTTAGAATTTACAATGAGCTTTTAAGATGTATATAAAAAAAGGTTTAAATTTTGAATAATTAACGTAAAATGCTTTTACTCTTCTAATCTTTTTTACATATATTCATCTTAAAAATATCCCACGATTCTCATTAATAAGATCCTTTTACTACTCTAATTTAGGGCTTTAAAATATTTTTAGATGACCACGCATCTATTTTTAGAATATTCTACTCGAAGATAGATAGTTGTTGATAAGTGTTTGGTGTGATATAGTGCAAACTCAATATATATTTATGTGAGATTTTAGTAGATTCGTCATAATTCTTTAATATATAGTTTTTTCTTAATTATAATTTTTTTATAATTTTTATAATGTGTATTGTAATATTAATGCTTAAAACTTGTGTTGAAAACTATTTAAAAATTTAAATTAACAAACAAGAATAAAGAAGGTACTATAAGTATTTAAAATAGCTATATTATATACTTCCTCCGTTCTAAAATACTTTCTACATTTCGATTATGTGCACTATTTATCGTTTAAGCTTATTTTATATATTGCGACTAATATATAAGTAAAAGTATAGTCAAGTGAGATCTTGTTCGAATCGTCTAATCGCATACTTTTATAATTTTAACTTTTTAAAATCTTTATACTTGTATAATTCTATATATAAATAAATAAAATAACACATTAAAATGTGTCAAAAGTAAAATGTAGCAAATATAATGAACGGAAAAAGTATAATGTGAAAATTAAAACCAAAACCTGTTGCCATAAAAGTAACTCTCGATAAGACTTGATAATAGCTTTCATTCCTTTCAACTTTGTTGTTCAATCATACTCCCTCCCAATCATTTTAGATGTCTCATTTTTTATTCGACAAAATCATATTAATTATCTTATTTATTTTTTTGTCTATTTCTTTTTACCTAAATATCCTCACTTTTTAATTTTCAATACCCAACAACCACATTAACAATTAATTTAATCAATTAAAATATTTAATTACCACCTTTATAATGGTCCTCATATCATCTTTAATAACCGTGAAAATTCAAATGGGACATCTAAAATGATTCGGAGGGACTATTAAGCCCACTAACATGGAATCAAAGGAGTAAGGACAATCAAGTTGTCTACCCTATCCTAATTCCAATCCCCAAAGTCGAATGATGTTTGAAAAAACCAATCATCACGGGTTACTAGGCCACTTTTGATAAACTTTCTTCCTAATTGTTTGGTTAATCTTTTTTTTTTCTTCTGGAGAGTTGTTGATTTGAGTCATCTGATTATTTTTGATATTTATGTTTCTAATTGTTTTAAAATATTTTATTTTAAAGAGAAATTTTGATTAAGATTATTATGACATATGTAGATGGTTAAATATATTCATGTGAGATTCCTTTAGATTCTTCTTAATGTATACTTTTTATTATATATTTTTTATAATTTTTTATGATGCGTATTTAGAGATATATAAAGGCTTAGAATTTATTGTAAACTTTGCAAAATGCAAAGGAGAAGATATAAAAGAACGGAGGGAGTTTAAACTAGATGTGTCTGATCGGGTTAAAATTGAAATTTATGTTAATGTTAGTTTTTACATAAATATGAATTTATTTTTAAAGTCGGATTAAAGTTCAATTACAAAATCGAATAAATATCGTATCATCTGTTTTTTTACATTTACCCTTCCTTATGGCCAAATTCTATCAAATTAGCTTAACTTTGAAATTAGTGAGTTACTTGAATCGACTAATACTTTTAATTACTTGCTTTGTGGTAGGACTCTTGTTAAAAATGTAAGTTTAAACTATTACACTAACTCGAGATTACCCATATGAATCCAAAAAAGATTTTATATTTCATGTAGTATTAATGGATATATAACCCTCAAATTATTTTAACTTTATGTTTAAGTCACAATATTTGCTGCTTAATTAACATAATTACTCAAATACTATTAAATTTGTTGATTTTCATCCTTCGATTCTTATTGATATGAAAGTTTCAGCCTTTCTTCACCTAAACTGTTGGATTCACATATCATAGGAACTAATATATTTGTACATGTTGATTTTTCAAAAATCAACAAACACGTTAGCTCTAAATATAAGTTAATGAATATTTTCTTAATATTTTATGGTTCTCATTGGCATAGGCGGACCTATGTTGTAGCATTGGGTAGCATAGGCTACCCATGCTTTTTTTTTAAAAAAAATAATATTATATTCTAGAACCAATCACGAATCGCCAAAAAACTGTCCTAGAACCAAAACACGTTGGTGAATCATGAGTGGTGCTACTCATACTTTTGAATTCTGGATCCGCCTATGCACATTGGACATCCCTTTATCTGTATACATGGATATTTGAATATTTCTATTGTTCAAACAATATTTTAGGCACTTAAGTTAATGAATAAATGTATTTCTACTTGAACAAACAATAGACATTATTTTCGCAAACAATATTTGTTTTGATACGTAGTTTCTATTTTTATTATATTTTAGGCATGTAAGCATTTTGTTTAATTTGGTTGACTCATTATTAACCACCCGACTCTAGCAAAATAAAAATTGTACACTTAAGTCTAATTACTTGTATAAAATAGCCAGTTGTACTATTCTTAACAGTAACAAGCGTGGACGCTAAATGTTTACAACTCACTTCCACCGCTATATTGTTTCTTTGGAACTAGAGCTGGAGGTCTTTAAAATATATCCGATTATCTAAAGTTTTTTCTATTTTATAACTGAATTTGATTTGATCCGACTTAAAAAATGATTTATAATTATGTAAAAATAATACGGCCACAAAATTCGATTTCAAACCATCTTATAACACCTTACTCAAAATCAACCCAGACAACTTAAATAAACACCTCTAGTCGCAAAAATCTTAGTTAAATGCTTAAATTGAAGTCGTCTTACAGTATGGAGTATGATTTATACCCTGTTATGTTGTTATATTTAACAATCCTTTTGAACTATAAATGTAGATGCTTTAATAAAAAAAGTTATTTATAATTGAATGTTATATTTTATTTTATTGTTAATTGAAATTAAATAAGCAAAATTGTATCTTATTTAATAAAAAAATTAGTATTTCTCATTGACATTTTCAAAAATTAAAGGTCTATATCACATTCGTATTTTAATTTTGCTAAAATCTCCTAAAATATCCAAGACGCTTTCCGCAAAAAGTATTTCAAGAAAGTGAAATTAAATTCAATAATTCATAAAATCTGCGGTTTGCAGTAAATTTTGCAGCGCACAATTCACGCGTACGAACCAATGTAATACAAGTATCTTCCTTCTCTCCACTCAAGTTTGTTATTTGTAAATCATGAATGACAATCTACAATTATATTTTGTCCCCGTCAATTATGTTGAATTGATGTTACCTTTTCATTGTTGTAAAAACACTTTGTCAAAATAACTCTTAATTACTTTATTAATTATATATATATATATATATATATATATATATATATATATATATATATATATATATATATATATATATATATATATATATATATATATATATATATATATATATATATATATATATATATATCTCTGAACAGATATTAAGGGTAATGAAAATCGTCACTGCATTTAATTGACCTTTGTTGTATATCTCTGAACAGATATTAAGGGTAATTAAAATTCTTTACAAGTAAAGAAAAATGAATAATATTGCTGGTTTAGGTTTTGCTTCACAACCTACAGGTTGCAGGTTCAAATTTTATTATACCCAATTAAGTAATTTGTAAAATATAGTGCCCTCACATGAGGTTTTTTTAAACAAGAACGTAGCAAATTTATAAATAGATTATAGAATACGAATATACGATATTAAATTAAGTAATATCACACATATCAATATATTAGTATATGTGTCCATACAATGCAAGGGCGAGCTACATGGGGGCTGGGGGAGGCCCGGTTCCCCTTGCCGAAAACACGATCCTTTGTATTTTTGGCTTTGGCCCTCTTACTAATATATAATTTATAATTTAAAGAGTGTAAAAATATAACAAAAATAACTATAGCACAATGGTTAGAGTAACACATTTGTAACATAAGGTAAAAGGATCAAATCCTAATTAATTTGACCTATTTTTTTTAGCTAACTAAAAAATTTATATTATTATGTCCGTACACTATTTTTCAAAACTTTATATCAATCGTCTTAGTGTGTATTTATATTTTTGCTATGTTAATGTTAGTCGTATATTTTTGGAGACTTAATCATCGAATAATGAAGCCAAAACTCAACCCAACTCTATTTGTTGAATATAATTTTTACTATGATCGTCCAAGTTCATTTAGGTCTTTATAATTTAACTAATTTTTATATAGTAAATTATAGGGACTGAGAAAAAAATTTTAGACGCTGTATTTGTTTTTACGATGTCTTTTAAAATAGTACCTTTTATTACATTATAAGATAATTTTTTTTAATTCAAGAAATATAATTCAACACAAAATGTATTGTAACACTATATTATTTTAAATATATAAAGTTTAAAAACAAATTAATTAAGAAGTGTTGCTAAGAACCGGGTCTGAATAACGTCATTCAATATTTGAGGCCTCTTGTTTCTCGGGGCCTTAGGCGGTCGGCTACCTCAAATGGCCTAACTAATAATCGACGTTGATAAATAATTTCTTGTACATTGACTATTCAACTCCCAAATTTAAAATTCTGACTTCGCTCCTGATACAATATAAACATGTGTGCATGTTGAATTACCAAAATTCATTGAGAAATTAGCTTAGATATTTAGGGTCGGGGTGGGTTGTCCTTCAAGTTGGTTGATTTAAAGAAATTTCACTTTTTGCAATTTGGGAAATTCCACGTGGTAACCCTGAGGTTTTGGGTTTTCCACGTGGTAACCAAAACTTTTAAAAAATCCACGCGGTAACCCTGAGGTTTATGTAAATGTTCCATCATGACCTTCTTGCACATAAAAACGTTAGCAAACGTTAATTTTGAAGCTTTATGGCTATTGTATGCATATTTATGCGACTCAACATTCGAAATGTCATCAGTTTGAACCTTTTTCCCCAAATATAACCCTCAAATCTACCATTTTTCATCCAAATCATATTTGTTTTCCCCGAATCCAAATATGGTAGAGTTTGAGTTTATATTTTGGGGAAAATGGTTAACACTAATGGCATTTAAAATGGTGAGTCGCATATATAGGCGTACAACAACCTTAAAGTTTCGAAATTAATGTTTCTTAACGTTTTGCTAACATTTTATGTGCAAAAAGGTCATGATGGAACAACTTGGTAAACCTCAGGGTTACCATGTGGATTTTTTAAAAGTTTTGGTTACCACGTGGAAAACCCAAAACCTCAGGGTTACCACGTGGAATATCCCTTGCAATTTTTATGCACCTTATGTATATATGGATATCTTGTGACTTCCTTCTTGTTCTATATTTGAATGTAATGTGTAACACTAAAACTATTTCATTAAATTCCCAAATTAACTTATTAGATACCCTAAATATTAACCACTAAATCAAGTTGTAAAAACAAACAAATCATTCTTAAATTAGTAATTTTGTACCCAAAAATGCATAGCCACAAAAAATGCCCCATTATTATAAAAATACTAATTAATCAAATTATTAAAATTGACCTTAAAAAGGCCCATAATTAAAAGATTTATTAATCAAATTATTAAAATTGACCTTTGATGGCGAAGACAATAGAAAGAAGACAAAAGTATATAAGCATAATTTGTAAATTTTCTATCATACCTTTGAGCTTATGGCTGGACATTAGTTGTACATGATGGTGTGTGTGTGAATATGACATATTTATCTAATCTAACTAATTAACCTAAGGTTGAACATGAAAGAGGTATACATAACCATTAATGCTTTTAGACAAATTATATTTCCCAATCACACAACATTATTACAATTTCTATAAATTTCAAAAAAACTTTTCATGTTGTTTTTTAAGATAGCGAAATACGGTAAGAGTTAGGCGAGATTCGAATTCTAACCTTAATTAGAAAAGTGGTATTTGATCTTCAATGAAACAAATATTAATTCTCTGACTTTTTGTGTTTATTAATTGAGAATTCTATTTACTTTATCCACCCATTATACTTGCACACTACAACATAATTTGCTTTTAATGGGATATATTTTGCGATAATTAATTTTAATGCCGCTATTTCAAATTTCTTATAGTATATATAGAGGATTTAGTGACGTTTATTAGACCTTTTAGCAGCATAATAAAAGTTACACTAAAGTTTTTTTCGACATATAGGATTTAGTGACATTTCTCACAAATGTCACTATAGACTATAGTGACAATTACATATGCTACTAAAGGCCAAATAAAATGCCGCTAAATCACTTTGTAGTGGAACTTAAAATAAAACCCAATAATTATTACACTAAAATATGAATCAGTTGCATTTTTTTAATGCCACTAAATCTAATATCACAAAAAGTTAAATTTGATATAGTGGCAAGTGATAGTGATACTTCGCCACACATTATGTCACAATCAATTGCAATTATTCTAGAATGGAGGTAATATTTTTTTTAAAAGGAGCTTAATAATTCATTGATAAAAATGTCATACGACATCTACAATAGAGTAACAATCGATCGAAAACATAACAATTGTATGGAAAAAGTCACAATCGCTATAAAGGATATCTAACACTGAATTCTTCCTTCTATCACATCGTTGATTGATACTGAGTGTTTAAAACTTGGATAATTATTTGTTGCAAAACCATAGTTGAATCGGATGGTAAAAATCCACATCATCAGGACATAATACTTAATAGCTAGTCTATATTTGAGCGGTGGACATAATACCTATGAATAAATGCATAAGTCCAAGTATATTTAACCAAAATAATTCATTCGTTTGTTGTTGAGAAATGGACTAAACTATGTGGTGCTAAGTCAAGTGTTTAAAAGTTAACGATATCATTGTCTCTCTAAATTATGTGGGCCTACTCTTCAGTCTTGACTTTTCCAACCTTTTAAAGTAAACCAATTAACATTTGCCAACCAAGAAACTTAGAATATGATGGTTATTTGACAAATAATTTTTGGCAAACAACGTCTCCTCTGAGAGACCGTCTACGACATAGACGATACTCTTAGCAGTCCAACTCATTACCAAAATCAGTTATTTATTTTTGAAAAGTGCAAAAAAGAAAAAATAATGCAAGAGTAACTGCTATTGACTATTCTAATACTTATTTTGAGTTATAGGCTGGCCCATTTATATCCGTCTATGCTATTGACGATCTATAGCAAGATTTTGTGTTTTGGCTATTGATTACGGTTTTTAGTGTGCTTTTTTTTTATCAATTGTGGGTGGATTTGGCATTATAGTAGACTTGTCCGACTAGCAGAAAATGTAAGTTGTTTTTATTGGCAATTAAGTTATTTGGATAAGTAAGAAAAGTTTTGAGTATGTTCAACATGTTCGACCGCACATGGTATCGAAAAATTGAGAGTCTTAATATTAAATTATATAGTCTATGTTAAGTACTTAAGTGTTTAAAGATATAAAGTTGTTAGAAAAATACTATTTTGAAATTGCATCTGACCTTAAAAAACTTATCAATTTTTGCTCCATCCCTGTGGGTAAGTAAGTTGCGTTGAAAGATGCATTGTTTGGTAAAATTAGATATCAGTTGTTGGCAGTTTATCAGAAAAAAGTTAACCAAAAATCAAAAACCATTGTAAAAACCTAAGAAAATTGACTTTTATATTTTGTCTTAAAAATCTAATGACAAATCACTTATTAAACACATTTATTGGATTTTTAACCCACCAAAATTCTAAAATAAAGTGAACCCAAAATATATTTATACCTAAGTTGCCAGAAGTTGGTTGTTAGATGCATAAAGGAAATTTTGTCAATTTTCGTGACAAAGATTTTTCATTTTTCACAAAGTGTGGGAAAGGTTAGTCCACCAATAATTAAATTGTTTTCAATCTTGATTTGACTTTTGACCAAATATTGTTTAAATAACAAGGAGGAAATTTCACTTTTTTCCCAAATTAATTTGGCATTTAAAATTATTTTACATCTTAAAGATAACATCATTTCAATAAAACCAAAGATATGACATATAAAAATATGTATTAAATTAATAAAACAAAATATCATATTATTAAGTCAAATTTTAACATGTATATATTGATGAGAGAATATGAGTAGATGGATTTTAGAGGTGTATGGACATTGAGGATACTAAAATTAGAAAATTTTCACTTATTGATACTTTTTAATGCTTAATTATATAGAATTTTTATTTTGAAGTTCTTAAGTATATAGAATTTGTCCTTATCAAAAAGTTAACCTATTATCATTGAATTAGTTTATCAATTTTAAACTATTTATCAATCAATCTTATTTATATTTGATTTGATTAGTAATTAAAATTTAAAAATTATATGAATTATTTATATATTTCTAAATATTGAACTTGAATGCGTTAAAAAAATTAAATATGTCAACTATACTGAACCAAAACAAGTATAACATTGATTCACAAACCCATTTATAGGCTTTAAACTTAATAGATATACATAAATAGAAAGAGAGTTCAAATGCTAACATAATCATGCAATTTTTTCACATAGTGGTCCTTTGATTATTAGTAAAAATAGCTTGGACATAATATGAGTGATGAATATATCTATATATATATATATATATGTATAGATATATCTATATATTATATATATATATATATATATATATATATATATATATATATATATATATATATATATATATATATATATATATATATATATATATATATATATATATATATATATATATATTCTTACTTTTTAGTAAATTTATTGAACGGAGATAGTACACGATAGTCAATATTTAGTTGCATATAAGTACACTACAAAAAAATTGCAATTCAGCGACCCAACTTAGCGACTGGACAGATTTAGTCGGTATTACCGACTACACAGCGACTAAAATACCGACAATTTTAATTTAGTCGGTAATACCGACTAACCAGAGACAAAAAATCTTTGGTCGCCGTTTGCAGACCAACTTGCGACTTTATGTATTAGTCGCTACTTTGCCGACCACAAAGGTAGTCGCTAGTTAGTCGCCAAAAAAGAAAAAAGGAAAAAAAAATACGGGAATAAACGTTTTATTTCTGCCGACTAAACTCCGACTTAGTCTGAGTCGTTAGGTAGTCGGTAATATCCTGATTTTGTCTATAAATACCCCCCCCCCTTCGTCATTTTCCACTCGCCCCAATCCGGCCATTTCCCTCTTCTCTCTATAATTTATCTGTTCTTCTCTTGTCGCCATCCACCACCACCCCTATTTAACTCTCCTACTTGAGAAGAATTAGGTAGGGGTGGAGGTGGACGGCGAGAAGTTGAAAAACAAAAAAATAAACGGTCTCGAAATATTAATAAAACGATTCATTCAAAATAAACCTTTCAACTTTATCATGTTTCTCACTTGCCCCGTTCTCTTCGTACCCATACTCGAGTTTGTTTACTTAAGTATGGGTTCGGGAAGAACCGGACAAATTGCGAAACATAAATTTAACAGTTCAATCGTATCAAAAATATGGAAAATTTTGATATTAAAGGTATGAATCACATTTGCTTATAAACATACATAAATTTGTTTTTCATTGTTGTTCACTGTATCCCTCCCCTTTCCACTCGTACATGGTTGTTGTTCACTCGTATAAGGTTAATTTCAATCGGTGTACGTGTGGATAAAGGGGTGGGATATAGTGATTAACATGAATTTATTGTATTCGATTCTCTCCACGCGTACATGGTTAATTTAATCGGTGTACGCGTAGAGACGGGGTTGGATAATTAACACAAATTTAATGGTTGTTTTTAAGCAAATGAGATTTGCCTCAAATTTGTTTTTCACTGTATCCCACCCTCTCCACTCGTACATGGTTAATTTCAATCGGTGTACGCGTGGAGAAGGGTGGGATATAGTGATTAACATACTCTAATTTAAATGGTTATATTTATTGTATAAAAGTTGTTTAATGTTTTTCACTGTATCCTATCCCTCTCTATTCGTACATTATTAATTTAAATCGGTGAAATGATTAATATTAATAGGTGTACGAATGGAGACCGGGGTAGGATATAGTGATTAACGTTATTATATTTTTGTACACTTAATCACAAAATTCGAAATATTGTATAAAAGTTGTTTAATGTTTTTCACTGTATCCTATCGCTCTCTATCCGTACATTATTAATTTAAATCGGTGAAATGATTAATATTAATAGGTGTACGGATGGAGACTTGATAGGATCCAGTGATTAACGTTATTAAATTTTTGTACACTTAATCACAAAATTCGAAATATTGTATAAAAGTTGTTTAATGTTTTTCACTGTATCCTATCCCTCTCTATCCGTACATTATTAATTTAAATCGGTGAAATGATTAATATTAATAGGTGTACGGATGGAGATTTGATAGGATATAGTGATTAACGTTATTATATTTTTGTACACTTAATCACAAAATTCGAAATATTGTTTAATAAAATTTTAATGAGCTTTTTTTCGTGCTGAATTGAAATATATGTTTTTTTCCTACTTATTATCTTGTATGTTTACTATAAAATTGTGTTAGAAACGTTTAAAATATGTTTCTCAAAATTGAAAAAAATGCGCAACGTATTATTTCTAGCTAGAAGCTAACAAAGCAGTAACTGACGGTTCTGGCTTGACTTGTTCACAAAGTGTAGTTTTAAGTTATCTTGGTTTCAAGTGTTTTGCCTAAGGCTATTATCACTAGAACTATCGAGATTGTAACAATTGTTTGAACCCCTACGGCATCGTCTTTTATTTTTGACGTCATGGACATGAAAATCCTTAACATGGGTTTACGAACTCAAAGAAGGTGGATGTACACCCCATACTCTACGACATCTACGATTACATCCAACTTCTTTCAGTTCGTAAGTCCATGTTTAGTATTTCTATGTCCATCACGTCAAGAATAAAAGGCGATGCCATAGGAGTTCACACAATTGCTACAATCTCGATATTTTTAGTGATGATAGCCTGAATCAAACACTAGAAACCAAGAAACTCAAACCTGCACTTTGTGAACAAGTTAAGTTAGAATCGTCAGTTACTGCTTTTTAGCTTCTAGAAATGACCATAAAATTTACGATGCTTATTTTCTACAATTTTGAGAAACATACTTTAACGTTATCAATTTTTATAGTACATACGAGTATCTAAGTAAGAAAAAGAACAATTTCAATTTAGTACTAATTATTATAACTCAAAATGGCCGGAAAAAAGCTATTAAAATATGTTCTTTATTATATCCTTTCTCTTTTCATCTCGTACATGGTTAATTTCAATCGGTGTACGTGATGATAAAGGGGAAGGATGTAGTGATTTACATAAATTATAATGAGTTTTTTTCTTCACTATATCCTTTCTCTATTCATCTCGTACATGGTTAATTTCAATCGGTGTACGTGATGATATAGGGGAAGGATGTAGTGATTAATATAAACTTAATGTAGTATTTTATTGTAGAAAAAATTATAATGAGCTTTTTTTTCGTGCCGTTTTGTTGTAATAATTATCAGTACTTAATCGAAATATATGTTCTTCTTACTTATTGTCTTGTATGTTTACTATAAAAATGTGTTAGAAACGCTTAAAATATGTTTCTCAAAATTGTAGAAAATGCGCAACGTATTATTTTACTTATATTTGCTACTGAAAAAGAATAAATTTTGATTTGCAAGGCGTTGGTTTGCCCGATAGTGGTATTTACGGCATATTCTACTACCTCTAGTTCATCATTTGGTGGCTTCCATTTGTTTTAAGATATGAACAATGTCAAAAAACATATAGAAGCCACTTAATGGTGAATTAGAGGGAGTATAGGTTGTAAAGTCCACTATTGGGCAGCTAACGCCATGCAATGAAAAAAATTTTCTTAGTAGAATGATCATAAGTAAAGTTACGATGCGTATTTTCTACACTTTTGAGAAATATACTTTTAACGTTATCAATTTTTATAGTACATACGACGAACTAAGTAAAGAAAAACACAATTTCAACTTAGTACTAATAATTTTAAAACAAAATGGCCGGAAAAAAAGCTCATTTTAATTTATTTTTTTTTAATAATTTACCGACTATTGTGCGACTACTTTCTAAGTCGCCAACTAGTCGGTACAATGTGGTCAAAAGTAATTTATTACCTGCGTATCCGTGTCAAAACGGTCAAAAAGCACTAATTACATGAATATCCGTGTTATTAGCGACTATCCTGCGACTATAAGCTAGTCGCCAGGTAGTCGTTGAATTCAAAATTTACGCCTCCATGCCGAGCTGCCGGTAGATGCTCCTCAGGAGAAGGAAAATGACGCATACTTTGAGGCCGTCAGAATTGTCGAAGCGCAGGATCCGACAAAGAAGTCCTCCAAGGCTGTGTTTGGTCTTGGTGAAGCCGCAGAGACTTATTACTCTGATAGTGCGGCGTCACAGAGTCAAACTCAGGAAACTCCTCCCCCCCTTCAGCTAGTGAACGAGAGGTTGGATGAGCTACAGCAGTCCTTGAACACTGTAACTCAAAACATGTCCACCAACATTTCGAGGGAGGAGTTTGAGCGTCTAGTGCAGGAGCATAAGCGTTTGAGCGATGAGTTAAACCACTTTCTCGGCTTTATGCGCGGCATATTTATCGAAAGAGGTTTTCCTCCACCTCCACCACCCAACTGATCCTACTTATTTGATGATGATGATGTTGATTAAACATTTTTTTTTGTTTTTTTTTATGATTAAACATTTATTTGGTTGTTTTTTTTTTATGTTTGTATGATTAAACATTTATTTGTTTGAACATTTTCTTTATTAATTTTATTTTTGCGTTTTTTATTATATTCGTTTTTTATTACGTTTTTTATTATATTCGTGCGACAATTTATTTTAGTAATAAAATAATAAAACTGGTCAAATGTGGTTTACAATTGACCACATTTGACCAGTTTTATTATTTTAATATTTAAAATCTAGCGACTAGATTCCGACTAATACATTTGTAGGAAAACCGTCGGTAAAAAGAACCGCCAAAATTTGGTACGCTTTTCAGTCAACATAAGTTTGACCTTACCGACTACCCTCCTACCAATACAGTAGTCTCAGGTTAGTCGGTAAAAAAAACCGCCAAAATTTGGTACGCTTTTCAGTCAACATAAGTTTGACTTTACCGACTATCCTCCTACCAAATAAGTAGTCTCAGGTTAGTCGGTAAAAATATGGTCAAAATTTGAAGTTTGACTTTACCGACTATCCCCCTACCAAATTAGTAGTCTCAGATTAGTCGGTAAAAATATGGTCAACATTTGAAGTTTGACTTTACCGACTAATTCCCTACTAAAAACTGAGTCGACAGCTAGTCGGTACAATTTAAAATACATCTTTCAAAAAAAAAATAAAAAAAAAAACAAAATCTCTTTTATTTTTACAGCGACTATTTAGCTACTAAAATTTAGTCGGTAGCAGCGACTATGTACCGACAAAATTATGTAGTCGGCGGTCCGACTATTCACCTACTAAATGATATTTGGTAGGTACGCCGACTAACTTAACGACTCAATTATTTTACCGACCATTATATACCGACTAAACGTATTTAGTCGGCGGTTAGTCGGTATTTACAAATACCGACTAATTTACGACTATATCTCGCAGTCGCTAGTTTGCAATTTTTTTGTAGTGGTATAACTACTTTCGAGCAATGTAATTTTTATTATTGTACTTCAAACAAAACATTTTACAACACAAGTGTCTTCTAAACAATTACTTTATTTTTAAAACTTTTGGATGCCTTGATTTTTTGCTACCATTTTGACAAGTTGGACCACATACTAAAAATTATAAAAATTTGATATTATGAAAGTATTCGACGAGACGAATAAAACAAGATCCCACATAACTAGGTTTTTTTATCGTTTAATAGCCGCACTATGCAAAACACTATCAAATGATGAATAGTGTAAAAAGTGCAAATGGTGCAAATAAAAAAAAACGGAGGAAGTATTTTTAAAACTTTTGGATGCCTTGATTTTTTGCTACCATTTTGACAAGTTGGACCACATACATTTTTACTTCATATACAAATTTATTTTGCCTCTCCACTTCGGTGATTCTTTTAACTTTTTGATATGTTTTTTTCTCATATTTATTTTCATTAGAATAAAAACAATTTAGGATTAATATAACATTTTGGATATCTAGAGTAATGTGAAAAATATAATAATTTACTATTATTTAATACTCCATCTATTTTCTAATGATTTTCACATTTAAAATATTCCACTTTAAGTAAAAAGGAGTTTGACTATTGTTTTTAAGAGATATAAAAAAATAATATATCCAATTGAGATCTTGTTAGATTCATCTTTATGTATACTTTATTATTATACATTTTCTATATTATATTCAATATGTAATTCAAGATATTATGACTTAAAGTTTATATAAAACTATGTAAAAAATAAACAAGAAAAACTGGAGTACTATCTTTGTGGTTATAGGGGGGCAAGCCGGGCAACCCATTGGAATTATCAAACTTGGCATCAGCATCAAATTCTATAGTCCAATGTGGTCACACTAAATTACGTGTGTGATGGGCCAATCTTACTTTTGAAGGAGTACTTTCTATTGATATTTATAAGTATTTATTCGGAATTTTAGTGTGTTGTTTTGCATTGGTTTAAAATTAACTGTTATGTTTATAGTTTATATTGAATTATATATAATTTTAAATTATTTAAAAGGTTAATTAATCAAGTTGTGTAAGATAATTTAAGCACTAAACCCTTGGAAGTAGGTGTACATAAAATCAAATCTCATACCAAATTCACCATTTACAAATAAACAAAATGTCTACAAAATTAATGAAAACGCAATATTTAGGTCCAATTTGTTATGTACAATCATCCAATACCTTTAATAACACAATGGGCCCAAAACCATCACACCCCTTATTCAAAAGAAATATCCTATTTGATTTTTTGACATTATTTATTTAATCACTCTTAATATATATTTTATTTTTCATCTAAATGTCAATGAGACAATGTTAGTTAGATAAATAGACTGCTGGTCTCATACATTCTCTTTTTTGAAATACTTGATACATTAAGGGTATTGACACATCATCGTTCAAGTTTATTTTATTTATTGCAATTAATGTGTAAGAAAAAAATATTGGCAAGTGGGATCGTATTTGAATCATCTAATCACATAACTTTCATATTATTAACTTTTTATAAATTTTAAATATGCATAGTTTAATATATAAATAATAAAATAACAAATTAAAGTGTATAAAGAAGTAAAATATAACAAGTATAGTCAAAAAAATTTGGGAAATTCCACGTGGTAACCCTGAGGTTTTGGGTTTTCCACGTGGTAACCAAAACTTTTAAAAAATCCACGCGGTAACCCTGAGGTTTACGTTATTGTTCTACCGTGACCTTTTTGCACATAAAAACGTTAGCAAACATTAATTTCGAAGCTTTAGGGCTGTTGTACGCTTATTTATGCGACTCACCATTTCAAATGCCATCAATTTCAACCTTTTTCCCATAAAATAAACCCCAACTCTATCATTTTTCATCCAAATCATATATTTTCCCCTAAATTCAAATATGGTAGAGTTAGTGTTTATATTTTGGGAGAAAAAGGTTGAAATTGATGACATTTAAAATGGTGAGTCGCATAAATAGGCGTACAACAACCTCAAAGCTTCGAAATTAACGTTTGCTAACGATTTGTTAGCGTTTTATGTGCAAAAAGGTCAAGGTGGAACAATTTGGTAAACCTCAGGGTTACCACATGGATTTTTTAAAAGTTTTGGTTACCATGTGGAAAACCCAAAACCTCAGGGTTACCACGTGGAATTTCCCAAAAAATTTTATCAATCATTATAATTTGTAAATCACTTTAACAAGACAAAAAAAAAAAATAGAATTTAAAAAGCTCCACTCTATTAAATTCTTCCACATAAAAATTATTTATAATTTACTAATATTTTAAATTATTGTTATATTAATCACAAAACTTGCTAAAATATCTTTGGTTCTTTGCCACAACAAAAACAAATCAACAATGTAGGAGTAGAGTTGGTCCAAGTTTCCAAATGTCAATATAGCCAGACTTCTATTCATGAAAGGCACATTCGTGGAGTATTTTCCTTATACCATCCCTAGGTGGGTCACATAATTCAGAATAACTATACCATAATTACTAATAGGAGCTAAATACTTCTATATTTTTAGTTTTGCTTAATACTTATAATACTTCATTATAATTCAAATAACATCATTTTAATATTTTAAAATATTAATATTGTAAAATTTTAAGTTAAAAAAATTCAAAATATAAATAATCAATCATTATCAAATGCATTAACATAAATACTACTTCTGTTTTCTAATGTTTTTCCCGTCTAAAATATTCTATTTGAAATAGAAATTTGATTAAGATTTACAAAATATATATTCATATGAAGTCTTATTAAATTTATACTTTTTTATAATGCATATTTAGAGATATTGAAGCACAAAAATGACTTTAAAAATTATACAAAAAGTAAATAAGAATTAAAAAAACAAAGAGTACAAAATTGCATGATAAAACGAATGAAATATACCATATATAATAATAATAGTATAACAACAATAATATACATGATAAATTAAATAAAAATACTAATCTTCAAAAAAAAAAATAAATAATACTAATCTACTATAAGTAATAATAATATCAGTATTAAATTTTTATAAATTTAGTCCAAAGCATTTGGTCCCGCACAAGCTTTCAAAACGGGGCTCCATATCCACTGAACCAAAAATCTCCTTCCTTTTTTCCCATACATATTAAAAGTTTTACCCTTTCGGTCTCTCATTACTTGACCCGTATACCCACCACCACCACCCGTACCATACAATCCTTCACAAAGATCCCCAATTTCAGTGGGAGCCGTCGGATCTTCTCCGGCATACCATGCATTAATCAACGGATTAGATGAAAGCTCAGCTAATTCATGCCCAATGACACTAATCATCCCATCAACACCCACATCGTCATTCGGCGGCTTAAGAGCCGCCAACCCGCTACCACCCATATACCCGGGAACAGCAAACGGGTAGGCGCAAACTTCCGGGCACTGTTTACCCGAATTCCCGATCCAAGCGTAAGGGAGCGTGTAACCCACGAGAGATGGGAAAGTAAAGTAGTGGAACCCACATACCGCTCGGCAGAAATCTTGCATGGTAACGTCCACAGAAGTTAATATGAGGTAGATTCCATGTTTATGATCTACAGGAAACGGTGCCGTTTTAACTGCGTTTCCAATTACTTGCTGGACTGAAAGTCGGGTCAGGTGAGACCCTTGAGAATAACGATGATCGGAATATTCTCCGGCAATGAGAAGATTCCTTGAAACATTAGCGCCAGTTTGGTCAGTGTAAAGCGACACCGTTTTCCACCAATCGGACACTGTTTGAGTCGATTTAGAAGAGGGTGAAGAAGAAGAAGGTGAAATTGAATGAAGAAAATCTCTAATGAGAGATTGTTGTTGTGGGGCCCACTTACCATACCAAATAATGTAAACATTAATCGGAGAAGATGATAAAACGGGACCCATATGATATTTCAAGTCGACCAAATTAGAAGAACCTTCAAATTTCTTGTTGGATGATAAAGATTTAGGGGGTAATTTAGGGTTGATGATATCGGGTTGAATCGAAAGGGTTTGTACAGATTGTTCATGGCGTTTAGCAGAGGAAGAAGAAGAGGAGGATAAGAGGAGTAAGGTAAGGAGAGAGAAAGTGAGATTTAGGGGTTCCATACTTGAAAATGGAGGTTTTAGAGAGGGAATGGAGGATGGGGAATGGGGAATGGGGAAGGGGTGAGGTTTATAGAAGAGAAGGAATAAGAGAAGGGTAAAAAGAGGAGGGAAATGGGTTGGAGCCAGCTGCAATAAGTGGGTACTTGGCTGTGCGTTAAATGGTTATTTGTGGGGAAAAATAAGGACATGGAGAATTCAGAAATCACAATAAAGAACAATGTTTCTAATTTGTACTTTTTATTAGCTACCCTCATACTCCATTCGAATCATTTTAGATGTTTTATTTGGAATTTCACGGATTTTAAGGGTTGATTGGGGTTCATTAAAAATGTGATAGTTGGGTATTTTAATTGATTAAATTAATTGTAAAGGTGGTAGTGGGGTACTGAAAATTGAAAAAATGGAGGTATTTATGTAAAAAAAAAAGACAAAAAAGAAAATGGGACAATTAATATGAATTTGCCAAATAAGAAAATAAGACATCTAAAATGATTCGGAGGGGGTATATTTATAATTCAAAATTTATTCATTCTACTCTCTCTCTATTTCATTATATGGGGCTACATGCAATTTGATATTCCCTCCATTCTAAAATTTAAATCTCAATATTTCTAAATCTATCCATAATCCATAACTACTACTAAAATAAATACAGTTAATATCATTACTTTTCAAAATTGCTTACGTGTCGTTCTCTCAATAAGAAATTTCCCTCCAAAATTTAAAGATGATGTCATTATTATAATGACTACTATTAATATCTTTGACTCTTTAATAATTTTAAGTATGACTAGCTAATATTATTCAAATTAACTGATTTTTTACTTTTTATGTCACATCATTTATGGTTAGTGATATTAAAAAGTGGCAATGGAAATGAATTATAGTGTAAAATTTCATCAAAACTTTCATATTCCCATGGTAATGAAATTTTGATCATAAAAAGATTTTTTTGTTCACAAATTTCCATTACCACCTAATATCATCTCTCCCATTGGTAATGCATTGGAATAAATTTTATGAACAAAATGAGATGATTGAAGATTGTCAAGCATGACCATCAAGGTAACAAAGAGATTTTTAACCAAAATTACACTAGTTTTATGAACAATTACATATGCCACTAAAGATCAAATAAATTATCGCTTAATCACTTTATAGTGGAATTTAAAATAAAAACCAATAATTATAACACAAAAAATATGAATAAGTGGCATTTTTTTAATGTCACTAAATACAATGTCGCAAAAAGTTAAATTTGTTGCAGTGAAGAGGGCTTTAATTAAGAGAGAAATACCTTGAGATGAATAATATCAATAAATCTAATATATCAAGCATTCAGGGGCAAAGCCAGGATTTTCAGTTAAGGAGGATCAAATTGTCAATATACTAGCAACTTATTTATTTATGTATACAATAGTATAATGATATCCATAAATAAGTTTTTGCTTCGGGCCCTTAAAAAGTTAAGGCCAACCCTGTTGATAAAATCTAACCTAAAAGTCGATCGAGTAATCGAATTTATAGCTCGATCCAATTTGGCACATATAGGAGAGGGCGGGACCGAGGGAGGGAAAGCGAAAATTATGGGTGAAAAACACAGATAATGAGTTGTTTTTGGTGTGTTGTAGTAAGTGTTTTTGGGGGTGGTAAATTAACGGGGAAAAAGTGCATGAAGTTTGGAATTTTGGAGCCATACCAATCTAATTGGGATGGTCACATGGGTACTCTTTATTTTTAATTCAGAAAGCATACAAAAGTGTATCTTTTGGTTTGACACAAATGCAAATTGTTTACTCCTATTTTCACCTACCAACTAATATATAATTTGGATTGTCTTCTCTTAATTAAAGTACCTTCTAATTTCAACTGCTTTGGACCAAGGTTGAAGAAATAGTGTGTGAATTAAGACTTCAATTATGAATATTGAAGACTCAATAGAGGTGAAGTTGGTTGTAGCTTGTTAATGAAGTTGGCCTTAGCTCCGAGGATCGCCTCCGTTTGAGCAATGTTCAACAAGGGTGAAACCCTATGAGAGCCGAGAGATGACTCTCAGGTCTGTATCTGGCCAGGGGTGGGTTGGGCATGTCAAGGAACCAACTCAACCACAAGCTTAAGGTGATGGTTAAGGCCCCCAGGATATGTTATATACTCTAACACGCCCCCTCACACGAGAGCCCATTAAATTAGAATGAAGTGTGGATGCGCATAGGCGCTGAACCCGTGATCTTTTGTGACATTGACTTTTGATACCATTTCAAGGAACCAACTCAACTAAAAGTTTAAGCTGATGGTTGAGACCCCCAAGATATCCATATTTCGGAAATTCAATAGGTTTAAATTTAAATATTAAAACATAAAAAGAATTAAGAGTGATAGTGGCATATTATTGGCAAAGGAATTAATTGTCAGACAAGTACATTAAATTAATGAAAAAAATTTATACGTATCTTTCACTAAAACAAATAGAAACTCTTTCATCTCTAACATATTTAAAATTAAAATTTTAATTTGCTTTATAATATTTGAAAGGGCGATAAAGACCCCTATTTCTAATCTCGCCCCTACGCCATCAAAAGTTATGAAGCATGTCTAAAGACTCCTCGATTCAAACTCGAAACCAATTGTACTGAAAACTTGGCTAGTCGCAGGGACACAGTAAATATTTTGGAGACCATGGTTGTTTTTTTGGCGTCTTTCAAAATGAGGCCCTTGATCATTATACCAAAAGTTAAAATGTTGTCCACTTAAAAAAAATAATTCAATTCAAAATGTGTTGTAACATTATATTCTAAAAATATATTAAATATAAAATGGTTTATAAACAAATTACTTAAAAAGTATTGATCAAAATCTGGCATGAATAACACCATCTAGTATTTAAGGCTCCTAATTAATGGGGCCTTAAAGGCGGTCGACTACCCAACTTTTGCTCAGATTCGGCACTAGCTAGCCACCTCGCTTATTAATATATAATAACATATGATATGAAGGTTATATTGTTCAAATGTCATATAAGTCAAGTAATATTATGTGGTTAAAGTAACATAAATATTTTTTAACATGATATTAGAAGTCGATGTAACATAAAGGTCATAGGTTCATCCACCCCTCATTTTAAATTGAACAGACCCTCTCTTGAGATATCGTCTATATTATAGACGTCTCTCAAGAGCCCAACCTATATCTCCCTTTTAACTTACAAAATCACAAAACACTTTTTTTTATTTATCAATTGGGCCAGCCGCAAAACTTAAGACACATATTGTATAGATTGTCTTAAGTAAGAATTTGTGTAAATTGAAATATTAAGCACCAATATCATGCATTATGAGGAGGATATATATAACATCCATACTTATAGGCTTATAGCCCAAATAACTCTCATTTAAAAGGTGTGATAGAGTATATAAACATATCATAACACTTCATCAACTTAAGTTTTTATCTATCTTATTTAAAAAACAATATAACTCTTCGATACAAATCCAAAAAATAAAGGAAATATCATATCATTTTAAGATTTCTTATAACAATTTTCCTATATATATTATCTCTATTTTTTAAATAGATTTTTTTTTTTAAATGTGTAGCTTTTATATAAATCGGAGATAGCATGTATAAGAAGCTAAAAGTATTTTTCACACTAAAATAGAGATATTTTTTTAGAATATAATAATGAGAAACCACATAATCCACAAACTACAAAGCTTATGTAGGAAGTATCCTTTTCTCGTTTATTATAGGCATGCTACTTACAAGGTTTCTTGCTACTTATTTTGTCTGTAGATCTCCTTTTTTTTTTTTTTTTTAATTTATAACAATATTTATTTCTATTTAATTAAGTTAACATCATATTCAATTAGTTTGTATTAATATTGATGTATTCTTTCAAATTATTATGAGCTTCAGATATGATAGTGCATGACAACTAACATCGTATTTGGTAGTTGATACTAAATGGCGCGAATATTAATGAAAATTTAGTATAATTTTAGTGGGATAAATTTTATTCTTTTGACAAGTTTACTAGTCATTTTTGTTCTTATTTAATTATCTCAATTTTTTTTCACAAAATCTATTCCGATGCATTATTATTTGAAAATGTTGTATTATGTGGTAAAGAAAAATTATGAAATTAAAAACTTTTTATGATCAATTAATCACTATCATAAGAATGACATAGTACATTTTTTTAAAAAAATTACACTACAAATTATTTAACAACGACCACTTAATACTAACAACCAAACGGATTATTACGAGCCACCGATGTTACAGATGGGAACTACATCTATTGAGGCAATAACTTGCCAATTACAATGTAATCAGTCGGAAGAGACCGTCTCTATGAGAGACGTCCTCAAGTCCCAACCAATTAAAGCTTGTTTTTACTCTTACTCTACATTTCTTTTATGGGCCGACCCAATTAGAGATAATCTTTTAAAGAGACCGTCTCTCACAAGAATTTGTGAAAGTTATAAGATAGAACAAAGCCAAAAAAGCCAATTGGTTCACATCAATATGAGTATTGAATAGGAAAAATTGTAACTAAATAATTAATCTCAATTCTCACATATGATTTATGTTAGTAAATAATTTTTAGGAAAATTTACTTTTAAACATACAAACTTTGACCCATTTTCTTTTTAACATACAAACTTTCGTTTATTATTTAAACATACCAACTTTGGGGGGTATATTCCCAAAAAGTTATGGATGACTTGTAACCGGATGAACCGGTTACTTCTTCACCATCTTGATCATCTTCACCATCTGATCACCTTCACCATTTCATCTTCACCATTTCATCTTCACCATCTTCATCTTCTCATCTTCACCATCTTCATCTTCACCATTATCAACCCACAAAAAAATTTGAAGAACAAATCAACCCACCAATCATGTTACAAAAATCTGGTTCTTCAATTGAGTAATTTTCCATTAATTAAAACAGCAAGATTCAGATGTGTGAAAGTGAGTTCAATAGAAGATGAAGAAGAACAGATTGCTTATCAAACTGCAGTTAACCTTAATTAAAAAAAAAAAACCAAAATCAGTTTCTGGAAACGAAAATGAAAAGAACCCAAACCTTGAGAAGAAGAAGAAATACGGGATTTTGCTCACTAAAAAATTTGGGTAATTGCTCACTAAAAAATGAATTGCTCAAATGAAGAACATCTTAAAATCAATTCTCACTAAAATTGAAGAACCCACCAATCATCTTAAAATTGCTCAAATCAACCCACCAATCATCTTAAAATTGCTCAAATTGAAGAAGAAGAAGAAGAACCATTGAAGAACCCAAAAACATCTTCATCTTCATCTTCACCATCTTAAAATCAATTCTCACTAAAAAATGAAAACCCAAAAACAATGAAAACCCAAAAACTAAATTGCTAAATTGTTGAAAATCCTTTGATTAATTCAAACCCAAAAACAAATTGAACCCTAATTCAACCCAAATGAAGAACAAATCAACAAATTGAAGAACAAGTCATTCCATTCTTTATCTTCAACCCAAATGAAGAACAAATGAACAATTTTTAGAGATTTAAAATGGGTAATTGCTCAAGCTTGAAGAAGAAGAAGAAGCCATTGAAGCCATTGAAGAAGAAGCTTGAAGAAGAAGCTTCTCAACATTTGAGAGGATACCGGTTAAAAAGGGTTAAAAATGGGTCAAAAAACCGGCTATAACTTTTTGGGAATATACCCCCCAAAGTTGGTATGTTTAAATAATAAACGAAAGTTTGTATGTTTAAAAGAAAATGGGTCAGAGTTTGTATGTTTAAAAGTAAATTTTCCTAATTTTTATTATTATATATTTTTAAATAATTCAATCTTTATATAATTTAGCTGACAGTATTTCTTATCATATTTTAACCGATTATTCTATATATGTGACTAATTCAGAGATCATCATTATCAGCTCAATATTCCGTTGAAAACAGTGTTGGAGATCATCAATAATAAAATTTATATGACTTATTAGTTTAATCCTAATAATAATACCTAATTCTTCTTTATAGAGTAATGACTGAATATGTAAGGAAAAAAATAATAATTTAATGATATTCGTGGGAAAACTGGGAATACTTGGACCCTAAAGGCATAGATAAGGAAAAATATTACTAGATAAGAAAATGTGACATTATATTTAATTAAAACATACCTAATAAAAATAAAACATTTTTTTTTTTGAATATAAAAATAAAACATTTAATTAGAATAGAAGGGAGTATTAATCTAGAGCAGTAAAATCAATGGTAAAGCTCTAAAATCAATGGTAACGATCAAAGTGTCTTTTGTATATATGTGTGTGCGTGCGTGTGTGCATGCGTGCGTGCGTGTGTGAGATAAAATAATGCTTAAAGCTTGGTATTTACAGTATTCACAAATACTCGTTTTATCTCTTTGATTTTTAGTATGTCTTTTCACTTCAATATAATTCTCTTTTATGAAAATATATCGATCACTTTTTTTATTCTCATTCATAACTTCAAGTTTCAATTGATGTATAATTCGAATAATTCAAATGATGTAATTGTTAGATTATCCATTTATCTCAAATTAATGGAAAGGTTCTTGGCACCATGATCTAACGATTCAAATGCAGGCCCAAATCTTCATCTTGGGCTCTGACCTCTAAATATTGTTCTTTTTTCACAATATCATAATGGAAGGTATTAAAGTGGGAGTATTATTTTAAGGATGAATTTCAAAAAATAAATGAATAATCAATAATGCTATTAATAAAAGTGTTCAAACAATGCATAATACAAGTACTCTTATTCGATGCAATTTGATGGTTCTAATGTAATAGTGATACTGGTCTTCCCCATCAGTTTATGTTCATTATAGACTTAGAAAAAAAGTTGTGGGTGTAATGTTTACTTACCTTGGATTTGAAGCAGGGTCGACCCTAAGCAAGGGCAAAGCTTGCCTACGCCTAGGGCCCCTCAAAAATTTTAGTTTTCAG
The DNA here is from genome assembly GCA_019776075.1 of Amaranthus palmeri. Lineage (NCBI taxonomy): Eukaryota > Viridiplantae > Streptophyta > Magnoliopsida > Caryophyllales > Amaranthaceae > Amaranthus > Amaranthus palmeri. The sequence continues at coordinate 120,251 of JAAKBH010000331.1, forward strand.
TTAGTGATAAGGTATGAACTTTTATATGTATTCAATAATTAAGGGGCCCATAAATAACCTTTCGCCCTGAGCCCCTATAAATTTAGGGTCGGCCTTGATTTGAAGGTGGATGAAGTGTCAATATCGAGTTATCTTTGCCAATTGATTCAATGAATGCTAATAATATCATATAACATTGGTATGTTTCACAAAGAAGAGGGAAGAATGAAATTAGAATTCTAGTTCTAGCCTTTACTTCTGTTTGTAACATGGATTTTTAGTCGAAGGTTAAGAGTGGTCAAAGTTATTATCTGAATAAAAGAATAAGGGGCCAAAATTTAAACTTTTAAGCTTTGGATTAGAAATTGTAAAAAAATATCAAGGGGCAAGTCCTATTAGACTCTACAAAAGATCCCTTATTGAATTCATGTCAACAAAACAATTTCATTCCAAAAGGTTAACTTGGTATCTAATTGAGATCTCACATTATGCTTTACACTAATATTTCATGATTGTTAGTTTATGGAGCATTGCTTAGACTAATGGTTACATGATCTATCAGGTCATTTCACGATAATCTTTTACGATAAATGTAGATACATCTCAATTCTCAAGTCTTCTAAAATAAGAAATAGATGAGATCAATAGTTACATGATCCGTTTGGTTAGTGTTACTAATGGTGGTAATAAAAATGATTTATAATGTAAAATTTCATCAAATGTTCCATATCATTTCCATTTTAATGTAAAAATGAGATTATTGAAGTTGGACAAGTATTACCATGAAGGTGATCAAAAGATTTTTCAACCAAAATTACAATAGCTTTTCATTTCCATTACTACCGTTCAATATTACTTAGGGGTGTTCATAATAACCCGATCCGAAAATTCCGACCCGAATTATCCGGTACCCGGTTTTAAAACGGATACCAGATCCGGATCCGGGTCATGACATTTTGAAAACCGGGTATCCGGTTTTCTTTATTTTTATTTTTTATTTTTACTTTTTTCGTAAATAAAATTATCATGATATCTCTTAAGCTAACCTTGGATAGAATTTTTTTTAAGAGTTAGTATTTGAATTTTATAATTGTTCTTACTTAAGCCCATGAACAATAATATTATTCTTTCATTTTCTTAACTAATCTTTAATGACTAATTAAGTTAAAGATAGATAAACAAACATATAGTTGAACGACAAAAAAATAAAAAATAAAAAACATTATAATAAAACTGAGTATCCGGTTTCCGACCTGGTTTGAACCGGGTATTTGAATTCCGGGTACCCGGTTTAAACCGGGTCGGAACCGGATCGCAATTTTAGGTACCCGAAAAAGCGGGTACCCGGATTTCCGGATTTGGATCGATCCGATATCCGGTTTTGAACACCCCTAATATTACTTACCAAACATGCATAAGAGTAAGAACTTACAAGTTAAAATGATAATATAAAGCACATGCCAGATTGGATAAATCAGGAAAAGGTGCACAAAACAATTGGATCACATTCCAAAACTTGCCAAAATCGTCATTAATTCTAGAAACCAAAAAAAATAAAAGAATAAAGAAAAAAGAAGAAAAAAAGAATAAAAAGAAAGAAAAAAGAAAAACGAAAAAAGAAATATGAAAAATCACTAAACACTCTGCAAAAATCAAAATCCGTTTGTCTTAAATCGGTGACAGTCATCGCCGACGCCCAATTGTTTGTCCTTCGCCAGAAAAGTCGATCCCTCTCTCATTCTCCATCAAAAATTTCCCAAATTCGAACATCAAAAACCCTTATTCCACCCAAATTTTATCATTTCCATTATTACCGTTGTAGCGAATTTCGGCATCACATCGCAATTAAAAGCATCTGCGAAATCATTACATACATTCGCCTCTTCGATCCAGATTTCACCAATTTACATTCACTTTAAGTAACTATTAAAATTACGATTTGTTTTTTCGATGTTGTGATTGTGTCCAAATCAATGATTTGATAGAATTTCGGTAGATTGGGGTTTTGGAAGTTGAAATGGCGGCACAAAACCAAGGAGATCTGTTTGATGCTTATTTTAAGAGAGCAGATTTGGATCGAGATGGTAGGATTAGTGGTCAGGAAGCTGTTGCTTTCTTTCAAGGCTCTAATTTGCCGAAACAAGTTCTTGCTCAGGTATACCCCCTCCCCCCCACCCCCCCCTCTACATCGCGTTTTCTCACTCCTATTAATGTTGAGGGATGTTATGTAACTTTAAGCTTCATATTAGGTACTTGAAATTGATTTATTTTTGTTTGGAAATTGTTCTGGATTTTGGTTGGTTGATTGTGATCAGATAAGTTGAACCTGTTTATTGAATGATTAGGGTTACTGCTGGATCTTTTGAACGTATAATGGTTTGAATTGTGAGTTGACAACATAGTTGTAGGAGTGCATTTTTAAACAATTTATAAATGAGAATTTCACTTCTGTTGATATGTGTGAAATTCTTTATAGGAATTACGAGTATAATAACAGGAAGCTAGGAAGTATCGTTTGTATTGGCAGAGTGATGGAAGGAAATATGTAGGTTTATTTTTTAGCCAGCCTGGATTGCTCAAGTTAACAAGACCCCAAGTTACATAGCAGTGCATATTCACTTGGTACCCATCGTAATTATATTTGGCTCGTTTTGATCCTCAAGGGGCATCATAAAACTATTTGTTGTTTCTCGTGTATGTGTGTGTGTGAGGAGAGAAGTGGTTCTATGGATAAACCAAGTTTTATGCCTTTTTCCCAATTGGAATTCCATTTCTTGGTTTTTTGTGAGATTGGTTATGGTTGTTATCAACTTTCTTTGCAACCTATAAAGTTCATCCAAGTCTACTGATGTGAGAGGTTTTTGATATCTAGGGGGAAATCTATATGGGATCGAGTTAGTATGTTATTACGTCACCTGAGCTTGCAGTTTGTAGTTTTGGTCGGATTGAAAGCGATGATAGAAGGTATTATTGAATAGCAACCTTTGTGTTCTAATGGCTATAATTGCTAGGGTTTTGTGTTTATGGGATGTTTCATTGGGGATCTTGCGATGCTAACACTGTATGGGGAAACATTACCATTGTAGCCTTATGATTAACTCTAAGGTCTTTTGGTGTAATTCTCATATCTTAGTAATCACAATGGTCCTCTTTTAATTTTTCTGGGGTTCCCTTCTCTACTTTTTAGTATTTTAATTATCGAGGTGTGGCGTTTTGATGCCAGAATTTTTTTTTCTATCCAAGTGTCTGCTTGTTTTGAAGTGTGTGAATCGGTAAATCATGATCTTGGCTGTTTCAAATCATGGATATTCATTGTTTTATTTATTGAACAATCATATTTGACTTTGTTGTATCAATTAAGCCACTATTTTGTGTTAGAGAAGGGCCATATAAGGAGTAATGTTATGAATTGATGTGCTAGGATTGAGGTAGTTTGCAAAAGAACATAAGTTTTCTCTTATTAGAACCTTTTGTCCACTTGCTGTAAGATTTCTTTTGTAGGGCAAAGGGGATTTGGCATGGATAATATTATTTTTTTTATTGGAAAGTGTTGTAAATAGACTAAGTTCTACTACTGCTGAAGGCATATTTGTGAAATTAGATTTGTAGCCGCGAAATTAGAATGTGTGGTTTGGTCATGGTGTGGAGTTGTAGTGGAGATTTGATTGGACTTTACAACGCACCTAGCAACTGCGGTGTGAAATAATTCAAAAACATAAGTTAGGAGTTTGTTCTCCTCCTCCCACATCATTTGGTTCCCCCTATGCACCTCTCTATTTCTCTCTCTCCATTTTATGGGTTTTGTTTCCCCTTCCCTCTTATAATATGTGTTCTAGCTCCTCATTAGCTCTCTAAAATTTTCCATTACTTCTTTTGGTAAAGAAGTGAAAACCGTAAAACAATTGTCCGTAAAATATGAGTACACTTTCTATTCATAACACAAAAAGGTTTTTGTTACGGAACATATTGATTTTACTCTGTAAGCTGCATTCAGACTAACATTTCTATTCGCTGCAAGAGGCAACTTCGGAGTCGTCGTTAATGTGTTAAAATATCAGTGTAGGATGCCCTCATTTAGTCATATTCGTGGAACATATTTGTCTGTTGACTGAATTTTCCTATCTTTTTTACAGATCTGGACGTATGCTGATCAAAATCGAACAGGATTCCTTGGCAGAGCAGAATTCTATAATGCTCTTAAGCTTGTGACAGTTGCACAGAGTAAACGCGATTTAACTCCTGAGCTTGTCAGGTCAGCTCTTTATGGCCCAGCTTCAGCGAAAATACCAGCACCACAAATCAGTTTCCCAGCTCCATCTGCTCCCCATTCAAGTGCTCCTGGAGTAACCCCTCCTGCATCCCACACAAACAATGCTGCTCCTATTGCCTCCCAAAATCAGGGGTATAGAGGAGTACCAGTGTTGCCAAATACCAACTCTCGTCAGCAGAATAACCAATCACCAGTTGGTGGGTTAGTGAGACCGGAAACTGCAGTTTCTGGTGTAGGTATACAACCTGTACAAGGAGGTGGTTTTCAAGGATTTTCTGGGGGAGCTCCTTCATTGAGCCCAAACCTACATAATTCTAAAGTTTTGAATCACGCAGGAGTTACAAATGGAGGAAAATCACCATCTGGAAATAATCATTTGACAAACCAGCCTGGGGTTTCTTTGACAGCAGGGCCAGCGGGTTCTTTGCCACCTAAGCCATTGGATAGTGTAGGATCTTCTATTACGCAACCTAAACCACATGTTCCGCAAAATGGGTTACCTCCCGGTTCCTTTTATGGAGGTGATGCATTCTCTGCAGTTCCTTCACAAGTCAAAAAAGATGGTTCAGTCACTAACCCATCTTCTGGCGGCATACCAGTTCCTTCAACATATGTTCCAGATTCAGCTGGCAACCAGCCTTCCTCTAAACCAGCCGTTATTGCTGCTGCACCAAAATCACTCACCGCAACTTCTGTTAGTGGACAGCATATAAACTTACCATCTCAAGGAAGGCAGAATCAGCAAGTTCGGGCCGAGAATATTGCTCCTCATGGTGCTGCTGCTTCTTCACTTCATAACACTACAGGAACTCAACCCCAAGTCAATTGGCCAAGAGTGACCCATACTGATCTGCAGAAATACACCAAAGTATTCATGGAAGTAGATACAGATAAAGACGGGAAAATAACTGGGGAACAGGCACGCAACCTCTTTCTAAGTTGGAGACTGCCAAGAGGTGGGTCAATTGCTTTCCTTCTTTATGTGTTTTTATTGCTAATTTGCTATTGTTCGAGTTTGCTTTCTTTTCTAATCAGCAATTTTCTTTTAATACTTTAATTACCTAAATGCCTTTTAATAACAGTTTTTATTGCATAGTGTACACAATTCTTGGTTGTCATTTGTTTTTTAAGTCATGTTTGTGGATTGAGTTTTCTATTGGATTTTTTTCATTGGTTTCCAATGTTTTGTATGTAAAAAAAGTAAAAGTAAGTGGGTGGAGTATTGTAGTTCCTATGAGTTGTGTTTGGAAACAAGTATCTCATTTTAAATTGTAGATTTTAATTGTGAAATCATAAATGAAAAATTTGAGATCAACAAGGTTTTGGAAATGCCTCAAATCCAAATTTGATTTTTTTTAGATTTGCCAAACTATTTTCGAGCCGATCTTAAATTTCAAATGAAATCATTGTTCCTAAACATAGTTATTTATAATAAATTAATTTCCGTTAGATCTTCCCTTAGTTCGATGGGTCTTAGATTCATAGTTCTTTGATTTTGGATTATAGTGGACTATTAAAATGACCCAGTAAATCATGCATTTCTTATTCTTTGTGTGAAGTTGTAGAAGATGTTTGCAACCTAAGGTTAATCGGAAACATCTTTGTTACCACTAACAAGGGTGAAGTTGCTTATATATGAACCCTTGAACCCCCTATGGGTGGGTGCTATTTAATTGCATTGGGGTGATCTAATGTTGTATTGTTGAAAAAAGTTGTGTTTGTATTGTATAATTTGATTTAAAATTATTTCCACACAAGTCATGATTCATGAACTTAGAATCATGAATCTCATGCTCTATAGTTTTTGTACATAGAACTCTTGCTCCAATTTATTGATGGAGGCATGGAGCTATAATAGTTTTATACATAAAGTGTCATTGTAAAAATAATGCATTCTTCTAGATGAACTCTTACTTTTATTCCTCACTCCTATTCCTCCAAGTTGTCCAATATGAGCTTGCATGCTTGTCAATGCACTTATTTAATCTTTAATATACTTAATTATGCATAATTAAATAAGATCTTACTTGATTATCTTTTAACTTATAAATTAAGAAAAAAAGTAAAAACTAAAAGTAATTAATAAATAGTGTCAAATTTCAAATTGTAAAATCGTAGGAATAGGAGGGAGTGTTTTTTTTTTGTATTTCTTAGTTGTCTTAATGTTTAGTTAATGATTCCTTTTCAATCTTTTTTTTATTTGCTACCATGGGAGATGTTTTGTGTGCCTTCCATTATGGCACCCTATCATGGTATACTAGGTCCGTGGAATGGCGTTTTTTGATAGGGTAGACATATGCAAGTCATATTCCCATTGGAGGATTATAGTGTTTAAGGAATTGTGTCTTTTTTTGTCATCATCTGTTGCAGGTTGGAATTTGGATTACAATATCAAGTTGCCTGCTTAGTTGCTCCGGGATTTGTTAGTCTAACCTAGAGGGAAAAAATAGGGAATCAACTTGAACCTTGAATTTAACTGATTGTAACCTCATTTCAAGTGTGTTTGAAGTTTAAAAGTGAGTCTAAAAAACATTGGTTATTGGTCCTTTTACATGCTAATGTAACAATATTAGTTGAGAGTATAGCTGAAATGATCGATGAGATATTCGTATGCAGTAATTAAGATCGTGTTTTTCCGTGTGATTATAATCAACACAGAACTTCGTTTAGATGTTGTCTTCTACTCTGTGTCCCATGGAATCAACTCCAAGTACAATTTTTTGCGTAAATTAAGAGAAGGGAGAAAAAGTGGTTAAAGGTATATTTTATGGGAAAGTGGGACGTTGTATGTTTGGGATGGAAATGTAGGTTCAACGTATGGATGAAAAATAAAGAAAGAGTGGGTCACGACCAAAAATATTAATAGATCAAAATCCATGGACGGACTAAACAGAAAAATGGGGCAAATCTCGTGAGAGGGGAAGCAGATGGAGTAGTATTGACTATTCAGGATCCAATAGAATCATCCATATTACCTTCTAAATCCAGCCAATAGAAAGTATATGGGATTTTGGTTTTGTTTTGTTATGTCATATATGGTTTTTTTAAATCTATCTTTCCTCGATTTTGAAAGGATTGAATATGCTTGTTAATTCATTAGTGTTTTTTGATTTGCTTTGAAGCTTTGTTGTTTTGGTGTGGTTAAGCATGTTTTGCTTCCTATAGCTTTTACTATCAGTAGCTGCAAAATTCTTTGCCATTATGTGTTTTAGTTGTTTATTTATGACTTGTATTCGCCCGTTACTTATTTTATGTACTTAGAAAAAGCATTGCTTCTTGAAAGCTTATTCTTGTAACTTGTATATAATGGTGGAACTGATTGAGCACTATGAGGGAGAGTTTCAACTGTTTGAAGTCAACTATGACCTTTGCATCGATTATTTTTGTGTATTGGGGCCATGGGGGTATAATGCAAAAACAAGTCACACCGTATCGCACTGGCTGTATTGTAAAGATTTTCAAGAAAAAAACAAGCCAATATTTTTCCGTGTTGTAATGGTGTAAACAAACCGTGTTTGAGGCTGTATCAAGGGATATCTCTTGATTTCGACCGATATTTAGGCATTACGATAACCATATTATTCTCATTACTGCATCACCGTTCCATTACTACGATTGCAACCGTATGCCATTTTCGCACAATGCATGGGGGTGTGATGTGTTTTAGTTGCATGCCTGCCCTATTGTTTTGGATTTATAAACCCTTTGTATGTTTTTATGCAAATCTTTTTTACCTATATAAAACATGGAGTGTCGTTTCTTCAAACTTTTGAAATTGTTGTGTATATGACATTTCAAGTTCCCTGGGGAAAGGGACACATTTCTTATCTGATGTGCCACTAATTTTGTATTGTTCATGTTCCAGAGGTCTTAAAGCAGGTGTGGGACCTGTCTGATCAGGATAATGACAGCATGCTTTCTCTCAGGGAATTCTGCATTGCACTTTACCTTATGGAAAGATACAGGGAAGGGCGTCCTCTTCCAGCAGTGCTTCCGAGTAGTGTGGTGCTTGATTTTCCTGCAAGTGTTCAACCAGCAGGCGGATATGGTGTAGCATGGGGTCATACGGCTGGTAATTCTCTACATAAAAAAGACATGGCTCTTTTACCCTTGATTTAATTTTTGATTCTATTGTCGACAAGCTTTGAACTGCATGAAAGTCACTAAATTTTTGTTTGTCGTTCAGGTTTCCAGCAACCACATGTAGCACCTGCCACAGCTCCTAGACCAACTGCACGTCCGACGGGAAAGCCGCCGTTGCCTGTTAGTGCTCATACATCACACGACGATAGAATGCCTCCTAAACCACCAAAAGCCAAAGTACCAACATTAGAGAAACACCTAGTAGATCAGCTGAGTGAGGAGGAGCAGAAATCACTTAATTTGAAATTCCAGGAGGCATCAGAGGCCAATAAAAAAGTATGTGTTTACGCGTAGGCAACATATGTGTTTCAAATCCAGTTCAGGTGCTCGTTTATTGCAATGATGTTCTGGTGGCTGTGTTGTTTGAGATGCCAGTGAGGCAATTTTGAGGAAGTATTGTTCTAGGCTTTAAATCTGAGCATATTATATTTTCAGGTTTCTATTGTTGATGTAGGAAATATGTCTGCCAGGCTTGAGTTATATTTGATGATTGTCTAATCTATTATGAACTTTTTATAATATTGTCAGCTTTAATGTGTTTTGAGAGATGCTCTTTGCTCATGCTTTGCCGTAAATGTAAAGTCCTAGACTTTTGTAGTTGCTTTTACATATTTTGAGAATCTCATTTGCTTAATGCCAGGTTGAAGAACTGGAGAAAGAAATAAAAGAATCAAGAGAGAAAATGGAGTTCTACCGAGCTAAGATGCAAGAGCTTGTGAGTCTCGTTATCTAAGATATCATTCTTTGGTTTTTTCATTTAAATAATTGATTGACACACATCTGTTGTTACTTGTTCTTGAACATAGTTTTGAGTTTTTAACTTTAAATAAGAAAATTGCACACCTTGTTATGTAATTAATTTGGTCTGAAAGTTCCCTTGGGAGTTGGTAACATCTATACAACAGAAATTTCAAATTTCTACTGGTACTAGTAGTCTCGTACCACATGTTGCTGCTGTAGCTTCAGTTTTTTTGTATAATTGTTGATATCATAATGATTTCTTGTGTTTTTATTTATGGAAAGGCTTTGCTATTGTTTGGCTCCCTGTGATAAATGGAAAGCTTGCTCTCCAAAGCAGTTTTAACCATTTATTTTCCTTTGAGGCATTTATGTTTTCCGATTTTTAAATACTTATATATTTGGACAAATTTGGAATACACATTGTCTTCTTAATTCAATCACTTTCTCTTTCCTATTTATTAATTAATTTCGTCAAATTCTCCAATCTCTACGTCTTTTTTGTATTATCTTTTTTATTAAAAATCCAAAATTCCGTTAGCTAATAGTGGTCCTACATACATATTCGAAGAGTACTGAAATTCCTTTTTCAAAATGTCCATTGGAATTATCTTAACCATGCTTTAAAAAAGAAATGTTCCAATTATTTGTAACGGAAAGGAGTATCATTTTTATTTTTTGCTTTTCTAATCAAGTTCTTCGTATATTTTCATTCCAAGGCATTTATTCTCAATAAAACCAAATATTTAGCTTTTGAATTCAGATTACAATGGACTATTTTGCTAAATTATGTACACTTTTTATTTAAATGAAGTTGCAATGATGTTTGATATAAGGGGTCAAATTGGCAACTACCTCTTTGTTTTTACATAGGTAAGGTTGTGCTTATGCACATTTAACCCCAAAACTCTGCAAAGATGGAACCCTAGGTGGAGACACTTAATGACATTGGGGTAATGCTGACATTTGTATTAGTTTGACTTGCTTGGGGTTGAATTAATGTTTGGTTGTAATTGTTTAATTATGTCTCTGCTATGGAATTTGATTATATATGGTGTAATGTGTTCTATTTTATCCATGCACAATTATGTACTGGTGCATGATTAGAATGACGAGGTTTGTGTTCTATTTTCCTTTTATTTGAGTTAAAGTGGGGAGCGGCAATTCGATTAGATTTTGGAAAGATATTTGAATAGGAGTACAACTTTTCAAATCTCTTTTTCCTAGATTATATGAATTATCCACAAAACATGATGCTCCTATTTGTGATTTCTATTCTTGTATGGAGGGAGATAACCAAGTGGCATGGTCTTTTTTCTTTAGGCATCATTCTTGAGAAAAAGACATATAATATGTTGAGTTATTATCCATTCTTCAGCACTTTGCCCCCTATGAGAATTCAGAATCTAGGTCTTGGAGCTCAAATATATCCAAAGGCTTCTCTCGCACTTCTTTTACTCTTGCCTAGTATATCATTTTTTTTCCTCTATTAATCACTTTTTTTTGCTGCTGACTGAATTTGGAAATCTAATGTTCCATGTAAAATTAGAGCTTTTTTTTTGGTTGGTTGTTTTAGGGAAGCTCAATACTATGGAGAATCTCCAAATTAGGAGATCTGATAAAGCTTTGAGTTCGGATTGATGTGTAATGTGCTTGTTAGATCTAGAGGATAATGATCATCTATTTTGTATTGTAGTCTACGAGAGAACTATGAGGTGGACTTTTTCAGATGTGGACATCTTTGGGTAGATCCAAGGTGGATTGGGGATTTTTATTCTGTAATTACGAGGCTTGGATTTAAGAAGGAGCTCAAAAATTTGTGGAGATGTTACGGCTATGGAAGTCTTTGGTCTGTTTGGTTTGGAGAGGAATATACAAATTTTAATGATTTGTTCTTCTGCTGGAAATATTTGGGAAAAAGCTAAGCTCTTCGCGTCTCCATGGGCAAAATCAAATGGTCTTTTTGAACACGCTACATTTAATGATCTTTGTAGGAATTATTGGAGGATTGTAAGCTCTTTAGGGATTTCTCATTCCTAACATGTACTTTTGACAGTTCCCCATTAATATAATTTTCTTTAAAAAATTATTGTATATTTGGATAAAAGAAATGAATATAGATAAAATGCATTAGTAGAATATCATCCCTCTGTTCTTATTAAGTCTGATTGGTCATGTTGAGATTGAGGGATTATTAAATAATGGCATAATGGTGAGTGAAAATTGTATTATTTCCCTGTACTGGTTAGGGTTAATGCTTGCCTTGTTTTCTCTATAAAAGAATATTGCTGATTCTTTTGACAGACTCTTATGTTTCTTGTTTCTAATTGTTGTTTATAGGTTTGCTTATGTCCGTGGCCCCTTAATTATCTAAATATTATTTTTGCATCGTGCTTTTGAAATTAATTGCATTTATTTTTTATGCTTTTAAGGTTCTCTACAAGAGTAGATGTGACAGTCGATTTAATGAAGTTTCAGAAAGAGCTGCTGCAGATAAGCATGAGGTGTGGACCTATTAGTTGTTCTAGATCTAATTTATTAGTTATCAGTGGTCAGATTTTTATCAGAGTGAGACTTTTCAGGTTGAGTCTTTGGCTAAGAAATATGAAGAGAAGTATAGACAAGCAGGTGATGTGGCTTCTAGGTTGACAATCGAAGAAGCGACGTTCCGTGACATTCAGGTTCTTGTGATTTGTAATAAGCTCATCAGGGTGGTCTGAAATATTTAGGTAAAAGATTATGAAGTAATCGTGCTTTGATTGTTTCTAGGAGAGGAAAATGGAGATGTATCAAGCAATTGTAAAGATGGAGCAGGATGGCACTGATGAGAACCTTCAGGTATTTTTGTATATCTGTTTACAGAAATGTTCATGGATACCTCTTCTTGGTGTTGACATTTCTGATCTGTTTTGTATTGTAATCAGGTTCGTGCCGATCGTATCCAATCTAGTTTGGAGGAATTAGTTAAATCTCTTAGTGAACGTTGCAAGAAATATGGACTACGCGCGAAGCCAACCACACTTGTTGAGCTTCCTTTTGGTAACTTTAGACCTTTGACGTCCATTCTTTTGAATCTTTGTTATCACTTTGAATTGAATTGCTTCTGTCAGTTTCTATGTAGATGTTATCCTGTTACTTTTTAATGCTGTAATCTGTTGCCTTTTTTTGTTTTTTCAATCAAGTTTCTTGAATAGGTTTTTGCAGTTTTTTTCAGTTCATATGCCCATAAGCCTTTCATACAGAACCAACATTTTCCGATGGTCTTTGAGCTTTGAATTTATTGTGGTTTTGTTGGGTAGTGATAGATGTTATCAATGATATACTGTGATAAATGTTATCAATGATATGACTGCCTTGGGTTTTTGACTGTCTCGTAGTCAATACCTTTTTTGAAGATCTAGGCAAAACGTTTATATTGTTTAAGGACATTTTTGGCTCTACGGGTTGAAAAACAATTTTGGGTTGGTTAAAGTGGAGATCGCGTATTGTAGTTTTTGATTTTTCACTTGATGCATCTTTGAAGCAAGAGAAAGTTAAAGAATATTACTCTATCCGTTCCCTCTTGATGTTCCCATAAGAAATGTTTATGGAAATTTAGAAAAGTGGAATCTTTGACATAATAGATATATTATTTTATTATTTTATTGAAAAATAAAGTAAAAAAATATTTAAGCAAAGTCAGTGGAAAAATATGGAGATCACAATTATTAAAAAATATTTAGCGGAAAACACGTGGGGACCATAAGCAATATAAAAAAAGTTAAAATAAGTTGGTGGAAAATATGTGGGATCCTAAGCATTAAATATTAAAATGAGGATGAACAAGCTTAATTATGTCCAAATTTTGTGATATAATTGACAAGATTTTTTAGGCAAACAACAAATGGAATGACCCGAAATGGCAAATGAGAAAATCATTTAGGATTGGAGGGAGTAAAAGGCAAGATAGCTTAAACATTATAGAATTGCAAAGAATACGAACTGATGTGTTTCTGGCTAACCCTTTGTTTCATCTGAAACACTACTTTAAATTGGTTCTGTTTTTGTTCTGAAGTTTGTTCTATACTGCAGGATGGCAGCCTGGTATCCAGGAGAGTGCTGCTGATTGGGATGAAGATTGGGATAAATTTGAAGACGAAGGCAAGTTCAAATTTTTATTTACTCTTTGATGGATGTGTTTAAAGCATTTTTTGATCTTTTGTCAGTGATCACTTTTAGTGTGGTTCTATGCTCTAATATGAACCAGTGTATGAATATTGGTATACATATGCTACTGTGGTTCTAATATGGCTTCTAGGCATTTGGTAGTCTCGCAGAAACTTTATTTTCATTAGTTGGAAATTTTGGTTGTGTTTGTTGTCTCATTTGTCTGTAATGGTTGGTAATGTTACATACTTTTTGATGATTATTTGATTCTATAACTTAAGCTAATGTTTTTATTTATTCTAAAACTTAATTTAACCTTATTTTGTATTTTGAAACTTAAGCTAATGGTTTTTGTGTTCTGAAATTTGAGCAATTTTTTTTGATTATGTTGACAACAAGCCATTTATTTCAAATTAATGATTTTAATTATGAATTATAAACGAAGAATTTAAGAATGACAAGGTATAGGTATTCATTCTCAAATTCTCAACTTTAAGAAAAGTAAAGGTGAAATTGGCTCAGATCCAAATTTGTATTTTTTGATTTGCTGAACACTAAATTTGAGAAAATTTTTAGATTTTTAAGTGAAAGCATGGTTTCCAAACACAACATTAGTGTATTTAGAAGTGATCTTGGTTTATTGGATGTTTAACATGTTTGTAGTGTTTCCTTAAAGGGTGTTGGAAAAAATTCATGTAGAGACAAGCCTACATATGGCTAACACAATCCTAGAGATATGCATTTTGGCTTATTTCATGTGATTTCCTATCATCTGCAGTTACCGTTTGTGCTTTTTTGATTTTCCCTTCGTTGTCCTTGCTCATAATGTACTTATGCTTTCTTTCTTTCATTGGCTACAATTATCTTTAGTTTGTGCATCTGTGTGTCTATTTTCTATTTTTCTTGCTTTTTTCTTTTTGAATGTGCCATTGGCCATGTGGTGAAAAATTCAATTTCATATAATTTAGCTAGAGGTATACAAAAATCTATTGATGGAAATGCAGCCTAGCTACCAGGACGCTAAACAGAGTTCTCATAGAGATGTTAACCCTCATGTCTTGCTTTTGCTTGCATGTTTATAGAGGTGGTTAACGAGCGGGATGTGTGGTGGGTTGGATGAGGGTCGTGGATCAATTAGTTAGCGGGCTTTTTACTTTGTAGCAATTTACAACAAATATAACACAACAATTAGGACAGAGGCATGATATCTAATGAAAAACATTTTGTCCAATTTCACTCCATTGAAACATGGAAGTGAAAACTGAAATTGAAGGAAAATCCAAAATTATCACTATGCCCATCATTGTTGAAATTTTAAAAGTTTGAAAATTCTAGAGTAGAGCGAGAATCCAAAACTTGAAGCAAAAGCAGTGGGATTCAACTGGTAGCTAAAGTCACTACGCCCACACTATTGATGAACTTTGAAAATTTTTTGAAAATTCTGGAGTGGATGGAGAAATCGAAATTAGAATTATTAGTTAGAATTAAGTTAAGTAAGACACTAGTGCACTGACGAGGTTTACCGCACTTGAAACATCACATCGGAAGGGCTTCATGCACTGTAAACGGGGATAAAGGAATTAATTAATAGGAAATTCTGGGAGGATCTCGATGATATGGTGCAGAACATACCAATGAATGAGATGTTCTATATAGGAGGTATTTGAATGGGCACGTGGGAATATGTATCAGTGGCGACGAAAATAGTTAAAAGGATTTGGCTATGGAACTAAAAATGCTGGAGAGTCCATTTTGGATTTTTCACTCTCATGATATGTTGGTTGCTAACATATGGTTTTAGAAAGAGAAAGTCATTTGGTGACTTTTAGAACTAGAGTAAACAAATTCAAATTTATTTCTTTTTGAAAAGGATGATAAATCGAGGTAGTTTTCTAAAATGTAAGGTTATCCCAGAAGAGTGTGTAGCCACACAATACTAACTCTTTATCCTAGATGTTCGCTTTCAAGCAAGACCAAAGGTAAAGAAAACCAAAGAGTAACATAGGATTAAATGCTGGAGATTAGAAGAGGATAATGCTAAAGTTTTCGCCGTTTGACTGGTTAAGAAGTTGTCTGGGAGATAAATTCGGATGCAGACTATACTTGGACAAAGATGAAAACTTGCATCATTCGAATAACTAAGAAGATTTCAGAGAATCAAGGCTAGTATTCTGGTAAAGACGTATACAACATGGTGGAATGAGGAGGTAAGATAGTTATCAAGGAAAAGAAAAAAAATGTTATCTTGCATTAAGAAAATATAGGAAGAAGGAAAACTTAGTCAAGTATAAAGAAATTAAAACCAAGGCAAAAGTAGTTGTTCGTTATGTGAAATTTAAGGCTTTTTAAAGAAATGTTTGACACACTAGATTCTTAAGGTGAAAAAGATATCTATAGGATTGCAAAGAGGGGGCAAGTATAAACTAGTGATACAGGTCTAGTAAAGTGTATTGAGAATAAAGATAAGAACATTCTAGTTCACGAAGAGAACTCAAGGATCAGATGGAGGGAGTGTTTTGATGAGCTATAGAAAACGAGGAAATATTGTAGAGACACAACAATTACTCCCTTAGATGAAATTAGAAAATTTATGCAAAGAGTACCAAAATCAGAAGTGAGGGGGCTTTGAAGAGAATGAACCTAAAGAAAGCAATTCAATTAGACGATATACTTATAAAGACATAGAGATGCCTAGGGACGATTGTAGTAAATTGGCTAACTGATTTATATAAAGACTAGGTGTTATCGAACGACTATCAGACCAATGCTACTATATAGACGTTTAAGAGTAAGTGTTGTCGATCGTAGTATGAAGATTGGAATAGTGTAAATGATGATTCGATAGATGAGTAAGCATATCTTGAGGGATAAAATTCGAAACAAAGATATTAGAAAAAGTTTAGGAGTTGCAAAAATTGGAAAAGATGAAAAAAATCGTTTAAGATGATTTGGTAGTATTCAATGACGAGGTATTAGGGAACCTATAAGGAAGACAGAAGATTGAAATTCAAAAGATTTTAAAAGAGGGCGAGAAAAACCGAAGATGAGAGGAGCATAACATGACATGAAGGATCTAGATTTGCAAATTGAGATGGTAGAGGAACCAAAATGAATGGAGTAGAAGAATCCACGTAGACACGACCATTAAAACTGATATATTGGTTCATGTAGCCAATCTCAGTCTTTTGGTATTAAGGCATTGGCGACTGGCATCGTTGTGTTGTTGTCATTATTATGGATTGTGATAATCAGAAGTTCATCCATTTGATTTTGAAGAGAGAAGGGAGATAGAGAGGTGGGAGACAGCCTTTCTAGCCCACTATTAACCTTTTCTAGCCAATGCTCGATTGCAACCCCCCCCCCCCCCCCACCAATAACCCAATCATTATAACTAAGCCCATGACCCATTGGACCGTCCCACCCCATTAAGCACCTCTACTTGTTTGCGTATCATAGACACCAGAAACCCCGCACAAGTTATTTGGAATTTTCTCTAGTGACAACTTGATTGTTTTAAATCTTTACTTTGTGTGCCGTGCTGTGGCGTGTGGATGTGTTTATAAAGCTTTTCTAATTTCCATTAATGTTTAAATCCAACAAGCAAGGTTTAGTTCATTAATTCTTGCTCTTAAGAGGATTTCCCTCACAACCTTGTGAACTCCGAAAAAAGAGTCAGCCAGTAGTTTTTGGGACCTTAGTTAATCTCTGAAATTTAGTAATGTAATCAAATCTTTATATTTCCCAAGTGTTTACTACTGATCAATGTTTAGAAATTATGGGTATGACCTGTGCTAATGCTTTTCTGTTTCAGGCTACACTCTTGTGAAGGAAATGACTCTCGACGTGCAGAATGTCATTGCACCACCAAAATCAAAAGCCAAGGTTGCAAAGAAACAGATAAATTTGGCTGCTGAGGGTGAAACATCTGTTCTTACCTCAGATACTGAATCCAAACCTTTGAAGCCAGCCGGAGTGGACAGCGAGGTGACTGAAAATGGTGTAGTTGGCTCCTCTAAAGCTGATGACATGGTAAAAAGTCCAGTTTTTAGTCCTTCTGGTAGAAGTTCACTTGGAAGTCCACATGATGGTTCCAAGGACAACCATTTCAGAGAGTCTGGAGGTGTAGATTCCTCACCTCGTGCCAATGAACCTCAGAGGTATGCCTTTATCTTTATGATACAAACGGCGTTACTTTTTGTTATAAGTTTTGACAATCTAGTTTGCTGTCTTTTTATCTGGAAGCTAGGAAATGAAATTAAACTGTACTGAAGTGGTGAATATGATTTTTTTATGTAATCTCTTGCTCTATTAGCTTTTATGTGAGTCTATTTCTTAATATCCCATCACTCTTGTTCTCATTTTTGTTCCTCAACCAAACTTTCTCGTGAGCTTTTATGCATGTTTTTTGTAAATGCATGTTTCTGATTATGGAATCCTTTATCCTCCATGAGTGGCCATTAACTTACATTTTTCCGAACAAAGATGTCTTCTGATCAACAATTGATTCTTCTAATATACTGTAGAATTATTGTTCCTGTAATGATAGTGATTATCTTCTCGAATTATTTCCTGTTTTCTGTATTGTTTGAGCCTTTGAGCTAATGGGAATGGGTTGAAGTCTCGTAAATATTTGGTGGAAAGATCACATTTAGATAATAAATGTTTCTCAAATGTGCAAGCTAATGCAGACTTTGTAAGATTCCATTTAGAAATTGACATATCATAAACTGTGCTCGGATTCTGTATATGGTGGATTAGTTTCATTCTCTCCTCCCTCCATATTAACAGGAAATAAGAAAATGAAACCTTGTTGTGATCATCCCTACACTGTCTGTTTCTTTTGATGAAAAGGAAAAAAAATATATCATCCTTTGTCTTTACTGTCAAGGTCTAAGCTTTGTTTATTTCTTAAACTAGTAATTTGTTTGGAGTGCCTGCTGTATTCAGGAGTATTAATCAGCTTTATTTAACCATCAATATCAATCAAATTTGTGATGACTAACATCATCTTGGCTTCTATGTCATTGTGTATTATTGTTTTGTTATTCCTGTATCATTGCTTCTATCGACATTATATGCATTATTACTCCATTTGTGCAGTGACCTTGGGAACGCTGATGTTTCTGTTTCTGGAGAAAAGAGTTTTGATAAGCCATCACAGGTCATATTTGATGTTACTGATGACTCTGATTCGATCTGGGATTCCTCAAAGGTAAACGTAGACTTTTTGATTATGTTACTTCTAAAATGAATCTCTTGTTAATACTACTGTTTGCTGGACAAAGATTCATCGAAATATTTTCTATTGATATATTCTGCTTAAGTGATAATAGCCTGGAAGAATACAAAGCTTATAAAGATTTAGTTCGGATTTATGTTTGTGTTTTCTGTTGACTTGTGTTCACTTGGGTTTTGGCGGCTATGTTTTTGGCTTGTGCTGTCTTGCTGATTTTTTTGATTTTTTCGTTACAGAAGTCTACAAGGATTTTTTTAATAATCGGACAACTTTTAGTCATCCCTGCTAGTGTTAATGCTTTCACCTCCATTGTTGGTGTCGAAAGAAAACTTTTCTGCAAATAAAATTTTTTATGTCCTGATAATTTTCAACTTATCCGCACATGTTGATACTCTTTTTCAGGATATGGATCGTGAAAAGCATATTGATGATTTGTTTGGACATGGTCAGTGGACTCTGCCTCCTATCAGGACTAGTTCATCTCAGACGGAGGACTTCCTGCCCAAGAAAGGCATATTTGCGGAGTCTGTACCTGGCACACCAGCCGAGAGCTTTTTGCCCAAAAAGAGCATATTTGCAGATTCTGTTCCCGGTACTCCTGCTGACGGCTATTTGCCTAAACAGAGCATTTTTGCAGATTCTGTTCCAAGCACACCACTTTATGGGTCAAGTTATTCTCCACAGAAGTATGGTGAAGGACCAGAGCGTGGTCTCAACTTTTCTAGGTTTGATTCTTTCAGATCGATCGATAGTGGGTTCCAGCCCGAGGAAAGGCTATCTCGATTTGATTCCATGCGCAGTACTGGAGATTTTGACTCACAAGATGACAAATCATTTCAGCAAAGAGATACATTTGCACGGTTTGATTCGATGCGAAGTACTAATAATGATTTTGATTATGGGGATCGGTATTCGTCATTTGATGATGCAGACCCTTTTGGTTCTGGACCATTCAAGTCATCATTTGGTAATGAAACTCCTAGGGGGGACTCCGATGCTTTTGGATCTAGTGCATTTAGATCTTCGTTTGGAAATGAAACCCCAAGGTCTGAGTTAGATGCATTTGGTTCTGTTGGGCCTTTTAGGCCATCATCTACGGCCAATGAAACTCCCAGAGCAGATTTGGATCTTTTTGGGTCTGCTGTGCCTTTCCAATCATCACTAGGCAGTGAAACACCAAGAGCAGACGGTGACCCTTTTGGTTCAGTTGGGCCTTTCCGATCATCTTGGGGCAGTGAAACTCCAAGATCAGAGGCTGACCCTTTTGGTGGGCCTTTCAAGTCATCACTGGGCAGTGAAACACCCAGAAGAGAATCAGACTATTTTGGTTACTCTGGTTCATTCAAATCTTCTTTTGGGAGCGAGACACCAAGGGGTGAATTTGATTCTTATGGGTTTGGCGGACCATTTAGTTCGTCAATGGGTAGTGAAACGCCACGGGGAGACTTGGATGCATTTGGTTCTTCTGGGCCATTTAAGTCTACTATGGATAGTGAAACCCCAAAAGGACACAATAGTTGGAGCGCTTTCTAGACAATAATAAGTTTGTATGCGACACTCCATTTTTCTCCTATTTGATGCTGGGAAGAACTTTGCTTAGCGATGCTAAGGAATGCTTCATCTGGGATCTCTAAAAGCTACGCATTCTGCAGGTTCCCTGTCTGCCAAGTTCCGCCAGTGATATATAAGCCGAGACATTCCTGCATCGATCTTTTCCTGATGGTGTATTTGCTTGATTTTTCCCCTCTGTAAAAATTCTCCTCTATCATATATATTTCTTGGAGGGTTTTCCGGGTGTGCAAAATTTTTGCTATTACGTTTTTCTTGTTGATGCAAACTACTGGAAATCTTATGATTTTTTCCCTCTTTGCCAATATTGTGGTGTTTGTAATGTTAATATAGTGGGCTGGCGTTGTAGTAGCAGCTCGAGTGTTTGTTATTCTTTACAGTGATCTGAAAAATCGACTGTGTTATGAATTATGATACTGTAGTGTAGCAGTGGATACTGATTCTGCATTTGTTTGGAGTTGGAGCATAACATAATTTGTTTTAAGATCAAAGAGCATTTAATTAATACGCATTCCATTTGTTAAGATTCGTTTGAATGAATATCTGTGTTTCCCTTTGATTAATTCCTTACAAAGTTATGTGTATAGAAAGAGTGCCAGTGTAAATTGGACTGTTAACTAGTAATTCTTTTTATGTACAAATTAATCAAACCTTTGGATGGTACCGTAAGGTAAATAATGAGTATTTTCTTTCATTTTTGATTTGAAAATTTTCAGTTTTGTTACTTAGTGTATCCCGCTCATAAAAAAATTTGGACAGGGTCTGAGAAGGGAAGGACAATAGCAACTCATACCCATAAAGGAGGGCGTGACCAAAGGAGTCCCTCGGCTCGAGAAAGATAAAGAGAAGTATCTGCACATAATAGATAGATTAAATGCCTATAAATAAAAGGAAAAATTGTCGAGAATAATCCGACCTATTGCCAATTTGCTATGAATAATCCCAACTATTGATTATTTATAAATAATCCGACCTTTGAACTTTTTTTGCTCACAGCACCCCTTTTCACATTTTAACCGACTACTATAGCTACTTACCACCAAAGAAGAGTTGGGGTAGACCAACAAAGAAGCATAAGGAGGAAGAAGAAGTGAGAGTAACGGCAAGTAGGTACCTACAATAGTCGGTTAAAATGTGGTAAGGGGTGCTGTGAGCAAAAAAAATGCAAAGGTTGGGTTATTCAAAAATAATCAATAGTTGGGATTATTCACAGCAGATGGTCAATAGGTCGGATTATTCAGGACAATTTTTCCTAAATAAAATACATAAGTAAAACAATTTAAAAAAATAAAAATGAAAACAAAAATACTAATAATAAAAATAGTGACGAGAAAAGCAAGAGGACAAAAAACATCAACAAGTAATCTAAGAGGAAAATCAGCAGTCCAAAATATGGATATGACGTCTCCAACTACCCCTATTCCTAGTCAAGTCTTCAGAGAGGTTTAACTCGTGCAATGCTAGCTAGTGATGCACATTCTTTTGGGCATATCTATAAAATCAAGAAAATGAAATTTTATAATAAATGGCTAACCCCAAATTCGTGTATAAGACGGTCTCGCCGTGAGATGTGCCTTATAATCAAATTAAATATCCTAATAATAAAAACTTTTAGCATAATGACCTTTTGTATTGACTCGTCTCACGGTGAGATAGTCTCGTACAAAAGGGTTTAAAAAAATAAATATTTGCTCCAATCAGAATCGATATGTAAGTTTAAAATTGGTCTATAGCGTACACCAAATCCATATAATCATACTCTAAGAATTGGAGGTCGCACAACAAAAAGGTGCGGCAATGGAGAACGAGGATGGACAAAAGTCTTCAAATACATGATTATGTCCTGAAAATCAAAATGAAATTAACCAATTAACAAATCATCATTTTTCCTTCCATTAATCAACCATCCCATATTCCCAACACTAGATGGCTGATATAGAATGTTATTTCATTGGTAGATTTCACTAAATCTCGACCGTACATTATATAGAGATTGAAAAGTATACACGTCCTCTTCAAACAACCCATCATTTCACGAATATAATAATAACAAAAAAAAATTAGTCTTCACTTTTGGAATAGTTTTCTTTTAATAAGGAATTGTGGTTTTGAGCATGTGTAAGTTGTTCGATTGTATATGACTCCTAAATTTAGGAGATTTAAATATTAGTAGACATTTGTTTATATTACTTTTTCTTTACTTAAATTGTATGTTTCTATACCACAAAATTTCAAAAAAAAAAAAAAGTGTAACAAACAGTGGTTAAAGTTAATAGTGTATTTTTGCTCCACCTCAATAACCTTATTGGCAATAATGGCTTTTAACCCTCAAAACATATCGTTTCATGATTA
The DNA here is from genome assembly GCA_019776075.1 of Amaranthus palmeri. Classification (NCBI taxonomy): domain Eukaryota; kingdom Viridiplantae; phylum Streptophyta; class Magnoliopsida; order Caryophyllales; family Amaranthaceae; genus Amaranthus; species Amaranthus palmeri. The sequence goes on from JAAKBH010000331.1 coordinate 142,684, forward strand.
ATGGCAACATGAAAACCCTTATTTAGTTGACAACATGAAAACCCTGATTTAAATATTAGTAGACATTTGTTTATATTACTTTTTCTTTACTTAAATTGTATGTTTCTATACCACAAAATTTAAAAAAAAAAGTGTAACAAACAGTGGTTAAAGTTAATAGTGTATTTTTGCTCCACCTCAATAACCTTATTGGCAATAATGGCTTTTAACCCTCAAAACATCGTTTCATGATTAATGGGAACATGAAAACCCTTATTTAGTTGACAATTTGACACTAAATGTATCATAGTATTATGAAACATGATATATTATCAATTTATTTTTTATTATAAAGTAAGTCGAGTAAAATAGAAGGCTTGATAATATTTACTTCTCAATTTTTTTATTCTTTCCATTTTTAAATAAGTATTATTGGTTGATTATTTCGCATTGGTCAAACCATCAAAATAGGCCTTCAAACCACCTTTAAATGAGGAAGTCTTGGTAAATAACGGTTATTTGTAAAGTTAACAAATCACTCTTATGTGGTACGATTTGATAGGGTAAGACTTTTGTGATTTTAATTTACCTTTTTTAATTTTGCTTATTTTATTATTATAATTTTTGTCTTTTTATGATGATTTACAAATCACGGTTATTGATTATGAATTATTATCTTTAAATAGAGCAAAAGTGAAATAAACTCTAAGAGAATAGGCACATAATAAGTGGGAAAATGTGTAGTATTGTATTTATTCTTTAAAAGGAAAATGTAAAAGTCAACACTTGCAAAACAAAAGTATGTTTGATGGAGTACAAAATGATTTGCAATGTTGAATGCTAAGGTATCATTTTAAGTCAAAGGCAACATGATTCACATTGGGTGAAAGGAAGTGGTGATTAATTAAATAATGCTCAAATCATTGTTTACTATCTCACTACTTTTTTAATTGTGTGCCAACTTTAGCTTTAAATTTGTTTCATAATAACCTTAGTCAAAAATTACATAAATTTTTTCTCATTTAGTGAGTCGTTATAACATTAAACTTTTCAATAAATATATATAGAAGGCAAAATAATTTGGGTTTTATTTTAATCTTTAAATTATCATTTTTTCTGTCTACACTTCAACATCATTATTTTCTTTAATAAATATTGTAGATTAGGAAATCAAATTATCATAACAATTTGAGTATTTAGGTATAAGAGTTGGAGATTTTGGTGCTTTAATGGTTAACGACTTATTAACAAGAAAAATCCAATGTTATTTGTGAATTAGGTCGTAGTTGGCTATATAGTGGGTGTAATTGTGATGGTATAACTAGATGGCTAAAGTGGGTAGGAAAGTGGGAATGTATTTGAACATGTACCCAGGTAGATAGTCGTGATGAAAATTCCACCTAATGTGGGCCCATGCATAATAGGGCAGATGTGGAGTAAAAAAAATTTAAATGGGTTTGAGACTATGAGTATGGGGAAGGAGATACTCACACCCACCCACCTGTATTCCCATCTCTAAATATCATCTTTTCAGTTCCGTTGGTGCTACTCCACCTTGTAATTAGAGTTGTGCAATCGATTGGGACCTTGTTATGAGCCTACAATCCAACCCGTTTAAAAAGCGTTATGTCGAAAATGATTTGGCTATTAGCAAATCGACTTGTAGATTAGAAATCTATTTAGTGGAGACAATTATAGAGATCAACTAATTTGAAAACAACACATAATTTAAATCCAAGATATATCAGTGAGAAAAATTAATTCAAAATATTATATAAGTATAAGCCTAAAATGCTAAATTAAACCTTTATAATATTTTGATAAATCGTCATGGGCATATGTGGACAAATCAACGACCATCAGTTAGCTCATGTGTTCAAACCCACGTAAGAGAAAGTTGACTACGCACAAACTCAATGATGTTCTTTCCCAAAACCATATAGGTAAGAGAATTAGTCCACCAAACTTCAATGCTAGATTACTAGTCAATATCTCACTAAATCACCGGTCTGTAATCACATGTGGAGTTGTGGACATTTTCTCAACATCTATTGTTCACATAAAAAAATAACGAGTTAGATTGGACCGAGTCAAACACGCCTTATTTGGCTCAATCCATCATGATTGTTATAGAACTCAACTCAATCTTGTTCTAACATGTCTATGTGCAAGTGTAACACTACAAGCCTATTACTCCTAAAATGAAAGTGTGGTCCTCCTCAACTTTATTTGGTTTTTATTGGATTCCTTAAAAGAAGTAAAGGATGAAAGTAATTTTACAAACACTTCCAAAAGCAAAGGAAGACATGGAATTAAAGAACTTCAAATTTTGTACAACACTCTTTCAAGCCCCCACAAATATGCTACACTACTACCTACATAGTAGGTAGCTTTTATACTCTATGTATTCTTTCACGTCGTATAGATTTGGTTTACACTATTTTAGTATGCACTAATTTTAAAAGATACTTAATTAATAGTATGTCTTTCCACTTGATAAGTATATAATTAAGTGTAATTATTGAGAAATAAAAGTATATGATATTATTAAATTAATGCTCGCTAAAATTGTATACACTAAGTTATAAGGTATTTAATAGGTGAATTCCATTCAATTCCTTTTGTGTATGCCTATTTAGCCACACGAAACACGTGCATTTATAGCTTTCATAAATTACATTTTAACTTAAATAGCAAGTAAGAATCTTGTACTTCTACAAATTTTGTCAACATTAAAGCAATGTGCATATTTTCATATACTCCCTCCGTTTCATGTGATTTGAAGCAAACAGAAAATTGTTGGTTTTTAAGAAAAAAGATAGATAATGGTAATAAATGAAGAGAGAGAATGAATTTGTGTAGTTGAGATTATAAGAGTTTGAATGTATGAATGAGATTGAAAGAAATTGGTAGGCCATTGTCCAAAAATGGAAATGAAGCAAAATAAATAGAACGAACTAAAATAAAAAATACTGCAAATTAATGGGAGAGGAGAGTAAAAAGTATATCAAGTGATTTAAATAGAAATGAAGAAATATTATTGTATACATTATTTCTCATTGCGATTACAAATTGATCAACACACAAAAAATGATCTCACAACATTAATAATTTGTGACACCATAAATTTAGTGACATTAAATTTGAACTATTATCAATTCATCATATAACAATCCACATTCATTGATGTCTGGTAAAATATAAACATTACTCAATTTCATAATTATTTCATTATATATTAACTTAATTACATTATTAAACTTATAAATATTCACTTAATTACACTAACATTTTTTTAAAGTAATCATTGACCCCATAAGTTCATCAATAAAATAAATCAAACAATAGATCCATAAACAATCCGACTAAAAGCAACTAACTCTTTAAGTGTTTATTCGAGTTAACAAGTCGATTTCAAATCAGTATTTTCAGGTTGGTTCAAAATTAAGTCTTACATTTAATTTGTATGATTTTAAATTTATTTTAAAGTCAAATCTATTTTAAATATCTCTACTAACTCTAAATTCTCACGATGTTCAAACACGCAGGGCCGACCCTAAGGGTGGGCAAGAAGGGCCATCGCCCAGGGCTCCATGTTAAAACAACAAAATTAATGGTTGTACAAGAATTTGTATAGGAAAACTGCAAAGAAAAAGAGCCCAAAATATCTAGGACCGGTCTTGACACGTGGGTGTAAAACCAAGTGTGATATGATATGATTACTCAAGTGGAGAAGTATGCTAGAAAAAGAAAAAGAAAGAAAATGAGATGAATATTTGGTTGATGACTAATGTCATAATCATATCATATGTGCTCTCAATCTCATCAGTCATCACTATTCACAATGTATTTTTCATGTTAATACTTCAACAACAACAAACAAATAAGTACCTCTCATTAGACTTGGTCTCTCCCAATTTATTGATCTTTCAAATTAAAGCAAAACAATTTTTATCTTCCTCTCATAATCTCTACAAGATTTAAAACTTATCTTTTTCTTTAACCACTATGATTTTGTTAAATGCTGAATTTTTCTCATATTTTTTTAATGAAAAGAAAACAAATCAAGTTGCAATCAGAAAGTTGCTATCTTTTTCTGATCTGGAAATTTCCCACTTATGAAACTTAAATGGTGGGTTCTTGCTTTGCCTCTGTTGTAAGCCTTTCTCTTTGTCTTCTTATTCATATTTTTATTCTTATTATATTATCATAATTATTATAATTCCCCTCAAATTTCATAAAATATTAGTAAAAGTGTAAAACCCTTAATTATTTAATGGTATGTTAGTATGTTACTATGTTTTTGTCCCTAATTTACCCAACTGTCTGTTCCATTGTTTTTTTCAATAAATCATGTTCCATGAGTAAATTTTCAATTTTTAATTAATGGGTAGGTAGAAAATTTTGCGGCTGACCAGATATGTAATAACCCAGGTGATACAGTAGCTTTTTCTGTTAATGAAGTTATAATAGTTCAAGAATTTGTATTTTCTGGGCTTCTTCAAGCTTCAAAATTAGGTCTTTCTCGAGCTGAGAGTCTCACTAATCGTAATCATAAATTGGATATAATGTGTACGATGATGATGAATGAGCTTCAACCTTTCATGTCACCTTTTAGTTTTCTGATTTATTTATTAAATTAGAACTTATAATGGTCATTTTCTTGCTTTTCTGGGTTAAGCACATTTAGGTCTAGGAGGTCTAGTGTTAGATAGACAACTTTTTATTGTACTTTTGAAATTTATCTTTGTATAGGGATTCCACTAAGCTTCAAATGGGGTTTTTCTGCTTTTATAATTCATTTTCATGTTCTTGGTTGCCCTAATTTTTTCCTTTCATTAGATTCCTTGTTAAAATTTTTATAAAAAAATTACTTTTATACTGTCCTTTGTTTTGGGAGTGAGGGAATCAAGTTTGATGCTTTCTTGGGGATATCTTAATTTTGTATTCTTATTCTGTTATTGGGTTGTAATGACTGAAGGAAGAAGAAAGCTGATTCCAATGGATGAGTGTGATTTATAACTGAGGCTGATTCCTGTGAAGTTCAGTTTTGTGTCTAATTTCATTATGAAGCTGGTTCATATTGTGCCATGGTTGGGAATTCTCTATATCATGATGCTCTTTGAAGGCACATATGGGTTGGATAATATAAACCTTGGTGCTATCTTTACTCTTGGCACCGTAAATGGCAAGGTTTCGAAGGTTGCGTTGGAAGCTGCTGTCGATGACATAAATTCCGATCCTAGAATACTTAAGGGTTATAACCTGTCTCTCCAGATTCATGATTCCAATTACAATGGATTCCTCAGCATCATGGGAGGTAAAACTCTACAAGAACTTTGAAGTTGTAGTTACATTTTGTTTGGTTATCGTTATCAAATGGTGGAAATGGTGACGAGAATAACTCTAATTTTAGTAGGAAAATCTTTTGATGAGTTTATTGGTTAGTTGGACACCTTGTTCTACTTCAATCATTTTTTTTCCGCATAATTTTTTCTGCATAATTTATTGGTGAGGGTATATTGGATGGTAATGGAAAATACTAAAAAAAAAAACCTTTTTTCTGATCGAAGTTTCATCACCATAGGAATAGTATGGTACATTTCATGCTACAAATCATTCTCATAACTACTATTTAGTACCAACTACCAAACAGGTTGTTAGAGTTTATTTTACTATATAGCCTATGTGTGGCTGTGCCACCTACTATTCTTGCTTAGTTGCTTTGCGCATTTAGAATTTAGGCTTCCCCTTTCCTTGTTCTCTACTTACAGGAATTTTCAAATTTTGGATGTAAGATAATGCTGGTCTATGTTACTTGGACTCGGTATCGATGTTGGATAATGGTATGTGTCTAAGCGTCGGATACGTCTAAATGTTCAATTTTACGCCAAAAAATAAGTGTCTAAATGCCATACCCATGTACGAGGATTAAGGATCGGACATGGGTACGTGAAGCTAAATGAAGAGTCCGAGTAACATAAACGTAGGTTTTTGAATTAGGAGAGAATCTAGAACATCTTTTGATGTGAAAATAAGAAAACTAGGATGTGTATGTCCCACCCTGGATTTCCATAATGCTTCTTTACTTCCTCCGTCCCTACTGCTGTGTTGAACAAAATTTAACAGTATATAAGGTCTTAGTAACTGTTGTACCATTTATTGATCACAGCATTGCAGTTTATGGAAACGGATACTGTTGCAATTATAGGCCCTCAGACATCCATAATGGCTCATGTACTTTCTCACCTAGCAAATGAACTCCATGTTCCAATGCTGTCATTCACCGCGCTTGATCCTACATTATCACCGATCCAATACCCTTACTTTTTCCAAACAGCCCCCAATGATCAGTTTCAGATGGCTGCCATCGCAGATATGGTAAGCTACTTTCGTTGGACCCAAGTCATAGCTATCTTCACTGATGAGGAACAGAGTCGTAATGGGATCACTGCATTGGGGGACAAGCTAACTGAGAAGCGTGCCAAGATCTCTTACAAGGCTGTCCTTCCCCCTGATATAAGAGGAAATGAGAGTGTAGTGAAACAGGAATTAGAAAAGGTGAAATTGATGGAATCTAGGGTGCTTGTTGTGCATACTTTGTCGGCTTATGGGCCAATAATTTTTAAGCTTGCTGAGCAGCTTGGCATGATAGGTGACGGGTATGTTTGGATAGCTACTGCATGGTTGCCCTCGATCTTAGATTTTAACCGAAGTTTAGATACCTATCAAATGACCCAGGGGGTAATCACTCTTCGGCACCATACTCCTGACTCATCAAGAAAAAGGGCATTTATCTCTAGGTGGCCTAAATTGAGCAAAGGCGCATTTGGGTTAAATGCATATGGGTTGTATGCCTATGACACCGCTTGGCTGATCGCTCATGCAATTGATGCATATCTACGTCAAGGAAACAATATTTCCTTTTCAAATGATCCGGTTTTATCTTCTATTGGAGGAGGAAGTATGAATTTAAGTGCTTTGAGCGTCTTTGACGGAGGATCGGAGTTGCTTAAGAGAATACTGGAAACCAATATGACTGGTCTGACGGGCCCAATCTGGTACGATTCAGACAGAAATTTGATAGACCCTTCTTTTGATGTCATTAATGTTGTTGGTACCCAAATGAGGCGAATTGGATACTGGTCAAACTACTCTGGCTTATCTGTTATAGAACCGGAGATTCTTCGTAAAAGACCTCCGAATCGTGCAAGTGCAAGCCAGAAGCTAAACAGTGTTACATGGCCTGGAGGAACAAAGGAGACACCTCGTGGATGGGCATTCCCACGTGACGGAAGAAAATTGAAAATCGGGGTTCCTCATAGGGCGAGCTTTCTTCAATTTGTTTATCAAGACAATCAAACTCATGCGATTCGTGGGTATTGCATTGATGTTTTCGAAGCTGCTGTGAAGTTACTTCCTTATGCAGTTCGATATGAATTCATATTATTTGGAGACGGGCGTAAAAATCCGAACTATGCAGAACTTGTAAGAAGAATCACAACGGGTGTACGTATTAACATTTTATGTCGTACTTTATGTTAGTGAATCAGCGAAAGGTTATGATGGTGCAAATTACTGATACCAAGTTTGACATTGCAGGAATTCGATGCTGTCGTCGGGGAGATAGCAATTGTGACCAACCGGACGATGATTGTAGACTTTACTCAGCCGTATGCAGATTCAGGACTAGTAGTAGTTGCCCCTGTTAAAAAGATGAGCTCTAGTGCTTGGGCATTCTTGAGGCCTTTTACACCCCTCATGTGGGCTGTTACAGCTGTATTTTTTCTCATAGTGGGCGCAGTTATTTGGATCCTAGAACATAGATTAAATGACGAATTTCGCGGACCTCCCAGAAAACAGATTATGACGATTCTATGGTAAGGTTATAATGCACGGGTCATAAAGAAAATGGTACTTATAGCGGCGTTCATTCGGGTCACCGGGGTTAAGTGTTTTAGGTTGGTTTGAAATCGGGTTTTGTGTCCGTATTGTTTTTTACATAATTGTAAATCATTTTTTATGTCGGGTCAAATCGGGTTCGGTTACAAGGTTAGGTAAATTTCGGTTCATTTGATCTATTTTGAACACCTTTAGGTACTTGTGACAGTTGCAAGTTATGCTTTTCTCCTTGTGCTGGCTCACATGTTCTTTTCTTTCAAATTTTCAGGTTCAGTTTCTCAACCCTGTTTTTTGCACACAGTAAGTCCATTTTATACAGTCTTTATGTTATAACTTCTAAATTTTAGCATCAAGTTAAGATTTGTTTGTCCTAATTTTATGAATTTTTTCTGATTACTTTTAGGAGAAAATACCGTGAGCACTCTTGGTCGGGTGGTTCTCGTCATATGGCTGTTTGTCGTTCTGATCATACAGTCGAGTTATACAGCTAGTTTGACTTCCTTTCTGACTGTCCAACAGCTAACATCTTCAATCAAAGGAATTGACTCTTTGATTACTGGAAATCAGCAAATAGGATTCCAAGTAGGCTCATATGCAGAAAACTATCTCAACGAAGAACTTAACATTCCCAAATCAAGGCTCAAGCCTCTTGAATCTGCAGAAGACTATGCCAATGCTCTTAGTACAGGAAGAGTAGCTGCGGTTGTTGATGAACAGCCATATGTCGATCTTTTTCTTTCGAACTACTGTCAGTTTGCAGTTGCGGGTCAGGAATTCACTAAAAGTGGCTGGGGCTTTGTAAGTATCTCTAACCGGGATGTTTATATAGTTAACTGTTTTTCTTTCATCGACAAGTTCCCCGAAATATCTGTCCTTAATAGTCACTTCAAATTAGCATCAGTCTATGTTCTACTGTATTCTCATTTTGCACCATTCTCGCTTTCCAGTGGTGGAACAAAAATTGACAAATTTTTGATGGCCTTGTGCAATTTTAAAAATTATGATATTTTCCTAAAAATTTTTTCTTTAAAAACTTAAAATATACGACAAAATTTAATATTGAGGCCCCTAATTTTTTGGGTTCTGTGCAGTTGCACATGTTTAACATGCTTGCTTAGAACCTTCCTAGTCTCTCGGGCTGTTCATGTAGTTAATCGGAATGTTCATGTAGTTATCTTAAACGTAAATTGTACTAATAAGGGTCACCCGAAACAAACTCTGTTAGTGTTATCACTAACTAGGGTAAAGTTACGTACACCTGACCACTCCGAATCTCACCCTATGTGGGAGCCACTTAATGGCATTGGAGTATTGTATTGTTATTGCTGTTAACTGTATGTTGAGGCAGAAAACTTTCATTTAGTGATCACAAGAAAAACATTCCGGCCAATCGGGTTTCTAGGAAAACATGACTAACTATGAAAGAGTACATCCATTGCCTTAAGTGTTTAGGAATTAAGGCAACGGGCTCCGAGTAGTAAATTGTTTGTTTAAAGCTTGTTTGCTAGACATCGATTATAAAATCAAATATAACATCACTCGGAAAATAAAACTTCGATAAGTTGAGGCTCTATCCTATGAACTCATTTATCTGAAGCGGGTATGCTTTGCGGTTATCTGTTGTTGCATTTCACATTATTAGCTTTGATTTCGACTATTTAATTAACGCTACCACCGTTTGTTCATCAGGCATTTAAGAGAGATTCTCCCTTAGCTCTAGACATGTCAACGGCTCTCCTCCAGCTATCCGAGAATGGAAGCCTACAGAACATAACCGAACATTGGCTCAATAAGAAGAAATCTTGTCGATCAAATCAGTCGGTAAATGACTCCGAGCAGCTTAAACTAGACAACTTCATAGGCCTTTTTCTTATATGTGGCGTTGCTTGTCTCCTTGCTCTTATTATATACTTCGGGATGATGCTGTACAAGTTCCACCAACACTTGCCGGAACAGTCAGAACTGTCAAGCCAGAGCAACTCCCGTTCTGTACGCCTTAAGACATTCTTGTCGTTTGCTGATAGGAAAGAAGACTTGTCGCAGAGAAGGCTTAAAAGGAAACGGATGTCTGCGTCAATGCCTGGTTACGGTAGTGATCATATGGTTGAGGTTGAATCTGGTGGGAAATCATCGAGAAGTGACGAGTTTATGAATTATCGTGAGAATAGTCAAGATCATTGGAATCGGTGAGAGATTCAAAGCGAAATCCTGTTCGTGTGATTATCGACAAAATCTAGTAACTTTGCTTTAGGAAGATATGTAGGAATTCATGAATGTATACAGAGATTAAGATCTGAACTGGACTTATGACCATCATGTTTATAAAATGATGGGCAAATTACTTCTTGTGTAAATGAAGATTAGATGAAGTCCCATTTGGTGAAAGATTAGGAACTATTAATGACATTATTAACCTAATTTTTGTGATAATGATAATATTATTTGGAATAAGAACATAATTTCTTGCACAGAACATATTTGTATTGATTTGTGGGACCCTATTTAGTCTCAACTATAAACTTAAAATTTGATTTTAGTACATGTAAAAGATACTTGATGAGAAAACAATAATACTTGCACACCAAAATTTATGTGTTTGTAAGATGTGGAAAATTATTTTTTACATATAAAATATAGTATTAGTTTTATTTTATGATGTAAAGTTCAAATATAAAAGTATTCAGGCAACTAAAGATTTCTTTTATTTTAATTGGTAATAATGATAAAATCGAAAACAAAACATTTTGAACTGAAAAACATGAAGCATTGGACTGATACAAAACTGGCCAAAATATTTATCTTTGGAAGAGTTAAGAATATAGTTTGTTCACTACCTTTCTTCCTTTGAACTCCGACTTATGCGGAATACTAGATTGATGACTATGACTATGACTATGACTATGACTATGACAAAATTAGAATGATCTGTGTGTGTTAAACCCAAGCTCCACATACGAACTCATTTTAAAATTTAATACTTAATATTTCAAGTTTTAATTTATAATCCATACCCTGTAACTCTCAAAAGACTAACACTTTCCCCTTCTATCTTATTCCTTTCATTCTTGTCGTCCTTTATTTCTCACTATTTGTATAAAAATTATTGATTTAAATGGTTATACAAAATAATACTAGTACTCGGTTTTTTCACCTATCAATTACAAAGATTATGTTAAACAATTCAAAGAGTTTGATCAAATTCTTTACAAAAATAAGAGTATATTTTGTGAAATAAATTGTGTTTAAGCCCTTACCATGTCTCCTAGACGTCCTACGGTCTTAGTAAACAAGATTTTGCATGCTTTCATCCCCCTTTTTTGTGCCCATAATCGTTTCATAATACTTGTTACATTTTCCATTTTCGACAATCTCATATTACTTGCTACGTTTTTATTTTAAGTAATAAAACAATCATATAAATTTCTACTTTACCCTTATCTTTATCGTACTCTATACCTAACTAACTTTTTTCCACTTCAATTAAGAAAAAGTGTAGGGCATAATTATAATTTATATATTGTGCTCACCTTTTTATTTCCCATGCTCATGCAAATGTAGCAACAAAAACAGAACGGATAAATTATAAAATAACACACTTGCAAACAGAGCATTTCTCGTTAAAACACCATTAAATTAGGCTAAACTTATTATAAATACATTAACAGAGATAATATTATTTCAAAATCATATGACAATAGGAAAAAATATCCTCTAGCATATAAAGCGTGGACGCGATTTTCAATTTTATCGACGGGAACACCCCATCAAAGATGATCATTTGAGCGCACCTAAAAACAAGATCAGAAGACATTTCAATTTTCATAAGTTCCAAATAATAATCAAGAAAATGAGAGTTGCATTGCCTAATGAGATTGATATGTTACATCGTGTATGGAATTCGAGTCAGGCGTCGGCATAGGTGGCTGCTGTATTGATAGATGTTGTAGATGGATTAGGGAAGCCAATGCCGGTATGGACCGAACTCCGGGACCGTTGATTCCTGGGATGGGAAGGGGTAAGAAGGCGGCCATTTATGGAGGAGCGTTCGCGACTTTGGGTGTACGGATCGTGGGGCTGGACCGTGTGCAGTGGCAGCAACGATTGATGGATTGGACGAGGGAAGAGAATGATGGATGCTTTTTGGAATTAAGGAGGATTGAAGGCTACTACTGTTATTCAAAAACTGGATAGAGTGTGTGCTAGAGTTGTTAGCAGCGTTCCTGAATGATAGGTACTAGGAAGTATGTCTTTTTAGGTATTTTTTTGTTTTAAGCTGTTTATAATTGAAGTTTTGTGTTTTTGGATTAGTGTTGACAATTGACCTATTTTGATTAGGTTTGGATGAGGTGGAGAATGGAAATTGATTTGTATTTGGTGTAGAAATCAGAAATTTACTTAAATTTATTGGATTCCCATTTATTACCTAATTTTGATTCGAGCTTTGATGGTTAAGAATTTTCCCTGACTTTTCTTGCAAATTGTTATGAAAAAGACTTTGTGTAATTGTTGTTGGGATTAAGACTTCGGCATTGTCGCTGCTTGTATTATTTATCAGTATTTGTGAACTGTGAACTGTGAAACATTGAACACCATAAACCATTTTGTAGATGCTCACTTCACTTCACCTTGAATAGTTTCCTTGGCATAGAAATATAGCAAACTGAATAAATGTGGTGAAACAAGCCAGCATACATGGGAAATTGAGGGACTTCAGCTAATATAGACTAGTAGGTTATATAAAGCCTGTTTCATTTGAACGTTGAAGTATCTTTTGTGTGCATTATTGTTCATAGGCTATAGAGTATAGCCATGCTCAATCCATTTTATTAGCTTGGTTTGAAGAAATGTTGCATATAAGAAGAGATAAGCTGAAGATGACCTTAATAAGAGGAGTTGAAAATAATATGAAAAGTTGGGACTTGAAGGAGAATGACTAGATAGGAATCCTGAAGGGAGGAGGGGAATATATTTAGACGAATAAGATGATCGTTGTAATTGGTTTTCTTAGTTGCATATCAGTATTTAGTTAGGGGCAAATAAAGTACAGTTTTACAAGCAACGATTTTCCATGTTGATTTATTTGGATTCATGTAGTCGACCGCATATTGTGATACTTTGAGGCTGGGGGGAGTTAACTTGATGATTAGAAGACGGAGTGCACAATTTTGATAAATCCGGCTGTGGGTTCTCTAGTATGCAGCACCCTGGTATTTTGTTGATTTTTGTAAACTGAAAAGGATATGTGGTTAGCTTTGATATAGTATGTTGGCATGTCTTTTTTTTATATCTTGTTTAATGGATCAGTTCTATTAATAGTTTCAACATAGTCTATTTGCTGCTTGTTAGTTCTTGCATTAGTGTGAAAGTGGCTGTCCTTAGTCCTAAAGTTTTTAGAAATGTTGAAGGGATTTTAATGTGAAAAGAATTCTTGTTTCTCATTTGTTTCCAGTGGAGATTGTAGATCTTGGACTGAGATAACTCAATTATGATGTATGATACCTTTATTTATTTTGCTTAACTTATGTGAAAGAGAACTTAGGTCACCTACTAGGACTGTCACCATGATATTGGTATCCATCAAATCCTTTTTTTATTTGTAACTGAGAAGGTAATATTCTTAAGAATATCTCCATGTAATGTTAGACTTACATTTTATTTGAATAGAGGGGATTGGAGAGGAGGAGGCATTCGGAAGGTAACTCATTTGTCTGGATAGCAATTTGGAGGGGAGGGATTTGGAAGGAAAGGATTTGAAGGGATTAATAAGTCCCTTTACTTAATAATCAAATCCCTCCTATTGTGGAATTCGAAAAGACCTGGAATGAAAATGTCATTTCTCTTTTCCTTTCCTTTCCCTCGTAAACAACCAAGGGAGACTTCCCCCGTTATTCTCTCCCCTTCCTTTCCGTTCCCTCCCTTTCCCTTCCCTTCCCTTCCCTTCCTTTCCTTTTCATCCTAAATTGTTATCCAAACAAAGTGTCGGGCCTCCATATTTGATTTCTAGATGTATTGTATACTGATGTGGTTAAAGTTTGTTTTTATTTTCCACCTATACAAATCGTAGGAAGGACATTTACTAGAAACAATATAGAATGGAAAATATCTTCCAACTCATTGCTTATTACTATGCCAACTGGCTTAGGCTTGAGAAGAATAACCACCATTGCCACCATCACCAGTCTACTATCTGTCAAATTATAACATTCGGCTGCGTTAAGAGGGTTTATGCAGCCTTACCACTGTTCACTTGAGAGTTAAGAGTTGTGATTATGTTACTCGGACTTTTCATTTTGCTTCAAATACCCGTATCAGATCCTTGATGCTTAGTTATCAATATGACACTTAGACACTTCATTTTAGGTGTAAAAATTGAAATTTAGACGTATCTGAAACTTTGACACATACCAATATCCAGCATCGGTACTTGAGTCTAAGTAACATTTGTGGCTAATGGAGATGTCATTTTCAGAACACTGCTTAAGAATCATTCAATGAAATAGTCATACTGCTGGATGGAACTTAGGTAGATGTTGGAAAAATGGATGGTGTGCAATGGAGAATAAAAACATTGGTTAAATAAATGAATAAGATTCCTTTATATATCACCTTTTCTACTCATGGAGTGTGCCTTCTCTGATTAGATTAGGACAAGCCACTACCAAAAAGTTCCTTTAAATTATTGACATTTTTGTACATCAACTGTATACTTTTTGGATGTAATTATTGAAGAAGCAAAAAAAAAAAATAAGAGAAATGTAACTCTGCTTATTAACTTGCTCCAGTCAATTTGTGTGCTTCTGCTGATTATCTGATTTAGGTCGCTATCGTGGTAAGGGTACGATGATGCGGTAACAAAAGTGATGCGGTTATCTTAACGCCTAAATATCGATCGAATCATAAGATATTGCTTGCTACGACCCAAAACGCAGTTTTTTATGCCTTTACTATTCGGTATCGGTTCGTTTATTTTGGAAACCTATACAACGCACCCGGTGCGATGCAATACGGGCTTGTTTTTACACTATGCTTGCCGCTGACCAAGTAATTCATTGGTTCCTTTCCTCTTGCTAGTGCCAGATTCATAATTATATTATTAATAACAAATCTTTTAAGATATTGTGAATTATTAGTGATAGTGGAAAGAACACATGCCCCACATTCTGTTAACCAGTATCCTTATTTGCTGTTAATGTTATGGCTTATGGTCCAGCAATCCAATTCCCAAGTTAGTGCCCAAATTCTATTTAATGAATTGCTTAAAGAGTCATTTTTATAAATGTTGTCGTAGGGGACTGTGCAGAATAACTCTAACTAAAAGAGGAAATATATAATTCTAACAGAAATCTGTGCTAAATATGTTCTGTGACACGGAATTTTACAACTTTGTAGTGTCTTTTTCCTGAAATAGAGTTTGCAAGGTACAATTTAATACTTCTAGTATTAACTAGTTGAGCATAAGTGTTCTGCTTTAAATGGGAACATATTGTGACCTGATTCTGAGATTGCTTTGTCTGCCATATATCTAAGATTACCAAGTGTGTTGATTTAGTTTTTTCAGAAAGAAGCTAATCTCTTGACTTATATTCTGCACAGTTGCTTTGTTATTTTGGTGGTGGTTGATTCATGATGTCTCGGAATCACTCTGGCTTGATATAAGAGCGAGTGCCCAAATCGCTTTACGCACAACATAATAGATAAATATTCTCAAGAGCTAGCCAATGTTGGTATCAAGCATAATCCAAAATCAAGACCGCGTCTTATTTTATCAGCCGCGTTATAAAGGTTTTCTAATTTAGTGAATTGCCATCGCCCGTGTTGTCAAGGTAAAAAAAACGCATTTTAAAGCCATATTAAGGGAAATCTCAACATTTCGTCAGATATTTGGTGGTACGAAAACCGCATCACCGTGTCATTACTACAATTGTGATTGTGACAGCATCTTTTCACTAGATATCAAGTCCTGCTGGAATAAGCTAATGCTTAAGTACTATTTTCAGAAAGTAACGAGAGAATGTGAAAGGAGTTTCTTTTTGGGAGGGGGTAAGGAAAACAATTGCTGTCTTGTTATTGGCTGACAGAAAATTTTTTATTTATATATTGCTAATCTGCTATTGCTATAAAAGCTATGCAGGTTGGAGTCTTGGGCATCCTTGACAGAAAAACTCTTTTAACACTCCTATACACCCTACACCTACACCCAGTCCCAAGTAAAGATTAAAAAAAAAAACGAATAAAGAAGGGAATATCATGCGTGATAGTCTAAGGATTCTTTCGGCTGTTAACTCATCAGTGACTGCCGATAATGGAGGACTAACATCAACGCAATCAGATTATGTCATCATCCTGGCTGCGCTCTTTTGTGCTCTTATCTGTTCGATCGGTCTTATTATGGCTGCTCGTTGTGTTTGTCTCCACCACCCTCTCAATCTTTTTACGACAGGCTCAGCCCTTCAGACCTCAGCACCCTCTCCGCCAGGTCTTAGCAAGAAGACCCTCCAACTACTGCCAACAACCAAGTACATTTTTGAAGCAAGTGGTAGTAACAAACAGACTGACTGTGCCATCTGTTTGACGGATTTTGGTGATGGAGATATTATGAGAATTCTTCCGCGATGTAACCATGCATTTCATGTAACATGCATCGACACTTGGCTTGGCTCCCACTCATCATGTCCATCTTGTAGACAGTTAGTTCTGGTAGTTGGTCAATGTTGTCACTGTGGTGGATTCTCGACTCATCGAGGCTTCCATGGCACTCCCTCTGAGGTACGTGTGAGAGAGATTGATATGATGTGCAGACAAGACAATGTGCGTGCATTTCTACCTTAGAAATATAGCAAGTGACTTGTGTTTTCTATTACCCTTTTCTCATTCTGGTTACTATGTCCATTATGTTCATTTAGTCATAATATTAGGCTTTAAATAAAAGTATGAATCAGAAGCAGTTTAGTTTTCATACTGGTGTATTTGATTACGACATTCTTATAGAAGTATATTTACTGGTTTTTCCGCTCTATATTTGTTACTTTTGCTTTGGACTTGTAAAACAAATTCACTGATTAAATGTTGCTGAGAACTTCATTTATCAGTATATACTCTCTATGAACTTTTGATGCACTCATCTATTACTGTACGCCTGTACGACTGTACTTGTCCGGCACCCTTTATGCAGCTCAATGTTAGAAAACTAGATTTCAAGTACTATGGTGTTGACACCAACGGTAGACAACTTGCTCGAGTTATCTGCTTTTGAAGAACCTAGTTCCACTCACCAAGGCATATCCCATAGTCTCTCTCCGCTCCTTCCAGAAGATGACTTGCTCGAGTTTCCACAAATTGCAACCGAAGAACCAAGTTCCAGGTACTAAGGCATAATTCATGTTAACTTTTCTGTCATTTCGGAGTTCTTTGTTGTCTTAAGATATGCCATTAGTGAAAGCAGCTTTTTATGTGACTTTTTATTCACTTTAGCTTTTAGACATTTATTATTTGCTTTAGACTGAACTTGCTAATCAAAATTATATTTGCCCTTGATTAGTTAGGTCACTTTCATAAGCACCAATCATGTTTTATGATATTTTAAGCCCATGTCATTTGAGCGTAATGCTATGTTGATTCTATTGTTCTTCAATGCACTTCCACCATTTTTTGTTTACTTGTTTACTTAAATAGTGTTTATGGCTAAAGAAGAGTATATATATAGTATATACCAGTTAGTGGGAACCCCCTTAAGCTCGTATCTTATTCTTTACTTATTTGGTTCAGACTTTAATGCTGATGCCCGCTTGCTCATGTTGAACATTTAGTGTATAATAATATATACTACATAATAATCCTGAGTATTTTTATCACCAAGAACTACTAAGGTAGTGGGACAATTTATAAGTCCGTTATATATCGATTAAAGCTATTATAAATAGTGGAACAATATACGTATTAATTTACGTGGTCCAAGATAGGTATTATAAGATAACACAAGAAAACAAAGGACCAATTCAAAAAGGACTCAGCGCCGAGTCGGCGCTCATCCTAGTGGCCTCGTCGCCGAGTCGGCGCGAGGTTACTGGAAACATTGGATTTGGTCAGAAGGTTGGCGCCGAGTCGGCGCTCCTTCAGGTTGCCTCGTCGCCGACTCGGCGCAAGGCTACTGGGAGAAGGGTGTTTGGTCAGTGAGTAAGCGCCGAGTCGGCGCTCCCCCCCAGGGGCTCGTCGCCGACTCGGCTGTCAGGCTCTTCATGTGACCGTTGCTTTTCTTCCCGTTTTCTTTGTGATTAATGCCTAGGATTCTTAATCTTCACTCATAATTTCTGAGTTTAAGGCTGAGAATTAAGAGTAATCATGCCCATGAATGCCTAGAATAATTGGCATTGATGTTTGATCATCAATATGATCATTATGGGCATGATACAAAGGCTCCTCTATTTTAGTATAAAAAGAGGACCTTGGGTGATGGCATTTCTTGCACCTTTCACTAGCATTTTCTGAATTCTTTGCTCTCCTCTCTCTCATTTGTTCTTAAGCTTGATCAAGAGAGTAATTAACTTTTGTTCAAGTGATACAATTCTCATAATTTCTATAAACACATAGTTGTTACATTACACTACCTAAGTACTAAGGTAGTGTTGGAGTTGTTTGTATCTCATTGTGGATTTCCAATTGCAAACCCAAGTACCGTTGTGGGGGAAATATCACAAAAGGAAAGTGATCACACGCCTACAACTTGTATCAAGTTTCCGGGTAACATTTGGTGTTACAAACTTATCTTCACTTTCTTTTGTGTTGTAATATTGAGTTGTAATTTCATTTTTGTCATCTTAAAGGGGTTTGAAACAAATTCCCGTTTGTAATTTGTTTGCATTATATACTCATTGTAATAATCTTTTGTGATACCTTCACCGATGGCATCAATGAAGGACTTTACATCTAACTTCGCTAAGTTAGAAAAGTTTGTCGGCGTCGACTTTAGACGTTGGCAAAAGAAAATGATGTTCATGCTCACAACTCTCAATGTGGCTTATGTTATAAGCTCACCAAAACCGGAGGTTGCTAAGTCGGATGATCCGGAAACGGTGATTCCGGAAACGGAGATTCTTGAACAAAATCGCAAACGTTCAAAGTGGGAAAATGATGACTTCATTTGCCGGGGGCATATACTCAATGGTATGCAAGACGCACTCTTTGATATCTATCAATACCATGAGTCCGCTAAGGAATTGTGGGATGCTCTTGAAAACAAGTACATGGCGGAGGATGCTAGCTCCAAAAAGTTTCTTGTAAGTAATTTCAATTCGTATAAAATGGTAGAAGATCGCCCTATAATAGATCAATTTCATGAACTACAAAGGATGCATGCTAACTTAAAATTGCATAAAATTGAAATTGATGAAGTGTTTTTGGTATCTAGCATAATAGACAAATTGCCTCCTTCTTGGAGGGATGTTAGACATGCTTTAAAGCATAAAAGAGAGGAGATTACACTCTCCGATCTTGGGCAACATATAATTGTTGAGTCTAGCATTCGGTTACAAGAAAACCGGAAGGATGATAATCCTAATGTACCTACTATTAATATGGTTGGGGAAGGGAAACCACAATCCCGTCCCGGAGATAAAAGGAAGAGGAATGACTCTTCAAAGGGGAAAGCTACTAATCCCAATGCCGAAAAGGTATGTTGGGAATGTGGTAAGCCCGGGCACCGAAGGAAAAATTGCTTCGTCTTGAAGAACAAGCAAAAGAAATCCAAGGGGAATGGTCAAGCTTCTACAAGCAAGGGACCATCCACTCAAGGTAATCTTGCAACTTTTGTTGAAAATTCTAATATGAGTTTTTCTACTATGAATACTAATATTAGTGGTTTGCAGGATGATACTTTGGCTTGGTGGATCGATTCGGGGGCATCGAGACATGTTTGTAATTCTACACAATGGTTCAAAACCTTTAACAAGGTTGTTGATGGGGAGCATCTCTTCATGGGAAACAATGCGCCTATCAAGGTCCAAGGCAAAGGACAAGTTGAATTATTGTTTACTTCGGGGAATCTTTTAGTTTTAAGAGATGTGTATTACCACACCCGAACTAGGTAGAAATTTAGTCTGGGTCTATTTTGATCGGTTGGGCTACAACACTAGTGTTTGAAGCCGCTAGGTGTTATTATCTCAAAACATAATTTTGTTTATTGGTAGGCTTATCTATGTAATAGTTTTGTTTAAGTTGTCTGGAATTTGCATAAAGATGTTATTTGCAATGTTCAAAACATATATGAAACTGATGATTTGCCCTATTTGTGGATGTAGACTAGGACATGTTAACTTGATAAAATTTCTTTATGTCTAAACATGAGTTAATTCCTATGTGCATATAACATGTCTAAAAATCTGCAAACGTGCATGTTAACTAAGATCCAATAGAACACCGTTTAAAAGGTGTTGAAAGAAAAACCGAAATTTTGGAATTAAGCCATAGTGATCTTTGTGATTTTCATAGTACCACCGTCTTTGGGAAACAAAAAGTATGTCATAACTTTATAGATGATTTCTCAAAGGTTTGTTATGTGTATTCTTTTTGCATTCAAAAGATGAGGCTCTTGAACACTTTAAGATTTACAAACAAGAAGTAGAAATACAAATTGGTAGTAAACTTAAAAGGTTAAGAACCGATAAAGGAGGTGAATATTATGATCCGCTTTATTTCAACTCAATGGGTATTATTCATGAAACAACCGCCGGTTATGCACCACAATCAAATGGTGTGGCGGAGAGGAAAAACCGTACTCTACAAGAGATGGTTAATTCCATGTTATCCTACTCGGGTTTGAGTGATGGATTTTGGGGTGAAGCAATGTTGACGGCTTGTCACATTCTTAACCGAGTTCCAATGAGAACGAATAAGGAAACTCCTTATGAACTTTGGTACAAAAAGAAACCAAACTTGAGTTATCTTAAGGTTTGGGGTTGTAGGGCCATTGTAAGAGTGCCCGGCAACAAGAACAAGAAGCTCGGTGAACGTGGGCTTGAGTGCATCTTTATAGGCTATGCTATTCATAGCAAAACCTATAGGTTCTATGTTATAGAACAAAATGACTATATATCGATTCATTCGATTATAGAGTCAAGAGATGCCATTTTTGATGAAAATAGATTTTCATCATTGAGTAGACAAAGACATCTACAAAGTTGTACCAATGAAAGTAGTTGATGATAGTCAACAAAGTTCACTTCTAGATGTTGATGAAAGTCAACAAATAGATGAACTTGATTTAGTTGATCCTATTCCTAAACGGAGTAAGAGACAACGGAAAGCGAAGAGCTTTGGACCGGATTTCCAAGTATACTTGGTTGAAGGTGATAGAAGTGAAGTATCTTCTAGTGTTCCATATTTATATAATGTGGAAGGTGACCCATTGACTTATAGCGATGCTATGGCATCACATGATAGCGCCTTTTTGGAAAGAAGCTATCGATGATGAGATGCAATCCATCATGGGAAATAACACTTGGGTGTTAGTGGATCTTCCTCCGACTTGTAAACCAATCGGTTGCAAGTGGATTTTCAGAAAGAAAATGAAAATCGACGGTACTATTGATAAATTCAAAGCCCGTTTAGTGGCTCAAGGCTTTAGACAAAAGCACGGTATCGATCATTTCGATACATATGCACCGGTTGCAAGAATAACCACTATTCGGTTATTGGTAGCGTTAGCTACGGTCTATCATCTAGAAATACATCAAATGGATGTTAAAACCGCATTTCTATATGGGGAGTTAGATGAGGAAGTATATATGAAACAACCCGAAGGGTTTGTTTTGAAAGGACAAGAACAAAAGGTGTGTAAACTTGTCAAGTCTTTGTATGGACTTAAACAAGCACCTAAACAGTGGCATCAAAAATTTGATGAAACTATATTGTCCTTTGGATTCATGTTGAATCAAGCTGATAAGTGTGTATATAGCAAGTTCGATAGCCATGGCAATGGCGTTATCATTTGTCTATACGTCGATGACATGCTTATCTTTGGAACTTGTATAACACAAGTGCAAGAGACAAAAGACTTTTTGTCTAGATCCTTTCAGATGAAGGATATGGGGGAGGCTGATGTGATCTTAGGCATTAAGATCATAAGGCAAGGGAACCGTATTAAGTTAAGTCAGGCTCACTATGTTGAGAAGATACTTAAGCGGTTTAATATGCTTGAAAAAGCGCCGGTCTCTACTCCCATGGAACCGGGTATGAAGTTTGCAAAACATACCGGTCAACCAATTTCACAATTGGAGTATTCAAAGGTCATAGGATCTTTGATGTATGCTATGACTAGTACAAGGCCTGACATAGCATTTGCGGTGGGTAAACTTAGTAGATTTACTAGTAACCCAGGTCCCCATCATTGGATGGCGATAAGGAGAGTATTAAGATACTTGTTGCGTACCAAGGACTTTTGGTATTACGTATAGCGGGGAACCTCCTATTCTAGAAGGTTATTCTGACGCTAGTTGGATCACTAATGAAGAGTACAACTCTTCTACTAGTGGATGGGTGTTTGTTTATGGGGGAGGTGCCATTTCTTGGTCTTCTAAGAAACAAACATGTATAGCCGACTCTACGATGTCAGCTGAGTTTATCGCTTTAGCTTCAGCAGCTAGTGAAGCTGAGTGGTTGAGGAATCTCATGTTTGAGATACCTTTGTTACCTAAGCCAATTTCACCGGTGGCGATTCATGCGGATTGCATGACGGCTTTAGGTAGAGCTTATAGTCAAGTATATAATGGTAAGTCTCGTCATATTGCTCTTAGGCATAGCCTTGTGCAAGGACTTATCATTAACGGGGTCATAACTTTTGACTATGTGAACACTAAGTTCAATGTGGCGGATTCGTTTACGAAAGCCATGAATAGAGACTCAATTGAGAAAGCCTCAGTTGAGATCGGTTTATGTCAGTAAAATCATTTGGGAAAGCCCAATTCACGCATGAGTAACATCGTGTCTGAATTCAATGTGGTAAAGTCCTCTTGGTTTTTGTTAAAGCAACTCTTGCATGACCCATCGTTGTTTTGTACCGTGATGGAATAAGGTAGTCGTCTTGAAAGTTCTCAAGATCAAGAGTTGAAGAGCTCTTGGTGTTATATCCACGTCACGGGGATATGTTTTATACGTAATGAGAACCTACCTATATAAGTTTGAAGTGTGGCTGCTTCAAGTAGTCAAGATTGGCATAATGACTATGATAAACTTATGAATAAGATATGGACACGGCCTTATAATGTGTCAAGTTAATAACTTTGTGTTATTTGTTTTGTGTGTACTACATCTTCAAGTGGTTGGAAGGGTCATTTGATTCAATTCCTTATGGAAATCAATTCTGGCTCGATCACTTGTTAAGTGTGTTGTACTAGGCGTTAATTCAATCCGTAGGGATATTAGCGTTGATGCATGAAATGTATTATGAGTTTTGGTAAATGAGAGGCTTATTATACCCAAAATGGGGGAGGATTGTTGGACATTTAGTGTATAATAAGATATACTACATAATAATCCTGAGTATTTTAATCACTAAGTACTACTAAGGTAGTGGGACAGTTTAAGTCCGTAATATATCAATTAAAGCTATTATAATAGTGGGACAATATACGTATTAAATTACGAGGTCCAAATAAGGTATTTGAGAAAACATAAGAAAAACAAGGGAAAATGGGCAGAAGGAAAGCGCCGAGTCGGCGCTCCCTTGTGTAGCCTCGTCGCCGACTCGGCGCTTGGCTACTGGAGAAACTGGTTTGAGGCAGAGACTTGGCGCCGAGTCGGCGCCCACTTTTGTGGGCTCGTCGCCGACTCGGCGATTGCCCTCTGGAAGTGACCGTTGCTTTTCTTCCCGTTTTCTTTGTGTTTAATGCCTAGGATCCTCTCTTAATTCTCATAATTTCTGAGATTAAGAGGGAGTATAATGCTAATTCATTAGCAATATTGATTATGATTGCATTGAATCATAATCAATTGGGTGATTAAGGCTAAGGCACCTCTATTAGTATAAATAGAGGTCCTTGGGTGTTTGTGTTCTGGCACCTTTCACTAGCAATTTCTGAATACTCTATTCTCCTCTCTCATTTGTTCTTAAGCTTGATCAAGAGAGTAATTAACTTTTGTTCAAGTGATACAATTCTCATAATTTCTATAAACACATCGTTGTTACGTTACACTTCCTAAGTACTAAGGTAGTGTTGGAGTTGTTTGTAGCTCATTGTGAATTTCCAATTGCAAACCCAAGTACCTTTGTGGGGGAAATATCACAAAAGGAAAGTGATCACACGCCTACAACTTGTATCAAGTTTCCGGGTAACATTTGGTGTTACAAACTTATCTTCACTTTCTTTTGTATTGTAATATTGAGTTGTATTTTCATTTTTGTCATCTTAAAGGGGTTTGAAACAAATTCCCGTTTGTAATTTGTTTGCATTATATACCACTTGTAATAGAGTTTACAAGATTTTTAATTATTTCTAACAGTAGTCGAGTTTTGTGGTAAAAATTTGGGGAGCCTAGCTAATTAAGGCAACGGGACGAGTAGGAAAAAATATAGGCTAAAAAAACAAATTTTCAAAAACAGAAAAAATCGTAGGAATATTTAATCATTACACTTTAAGGCTATGAATAATATAAAACTTAAGCAGGTACAAATAGAAATGTAGTATTGTCAAATTTATTTTCAGCAAAGTCCAATATCATTATAACTACTTTAACAAATTATATTCTTAGATATTGGGTATAATATCAAGAATCAAGTTCGGAATTATTGCCTTATACTTTTTGACACTACAACAAATTTAGGTTTTTGCGATATTGAATTTAGTGGCATTAAAAAAATGTCATCGATTCATATTTTTAGTGTAATAATTCTTGGTTTTTATTTTAAGCTCCAAGATAAAGTGATTTAGCAACATTTAAATTGGTCTTTAGTGGCATATGTAATTGTCACTATAGTCTATAATGGCATTTGTGAGAAGTGTCACTAGATCCTATGTCGCAAAAAGCTTTAGTGTGACCTTTTTATATGCTGCTAAAGGGTCTAATAAATGTCACTTAATCTTCTATATACACTATAAGAAATTTCAAGTAGCGACATTTAAATTAAATGTCGCTAAATATATCCCACTAAAAGCAAATTATGTTGTAGTGTGATAAACAGTGACAATCATAATGGACCAACAGAATATGTTCTTGTTGATCCATAGCCACAAAAATATGATCGTTTATCACTATTTAATTTATAGATTTTTTGCTATACAAAATCGACTAGATTTTACTAAGTTGATTGTTATTAACATACTATTCACTCATTCTCTTCCATTATTAGAGCTCGGAATTGACAATGAACGATGAGCACTTAGAGTATATATGTATAATACTGTGAGATCCTTGACAAGGGAAATTTGTTAGATCAAATTTCACAATTAGGCCTGGAAAAAACGGTCGATAGGTCTGGTTTTGAAATGGAGCAGTTCTGGTCAGATCATTTTCGAGACGAGTTAATTAGTTTCGAGTTGAATCACTATGGATTTCGGCAGGTTTGTATTGACCCAATGGGTTGCCATTTTAATTTTTTCTGAGTAAACTTAAAAATATTTGTAGAATGTATCATTGAATTTAAAATAGATAATCTTTTTTCGAAAAAAAGTGTAAACACTGTCACGATAACGTAGCATCACAATTTTTAGACGATCAAATAATACTAACAAAACTTAAAGAAAATGAACAAGTCTAAAATGCATCATACAATAAAAAAGATACCCGAATAAGTCAAATATAATACAACAATTTAAACAATTTGATCGACCCATTTTTAACTGGTTTTCTCCGGCTCGATCATTTTTTGGCCGAGTTTTGGTAGATTATTCGGCTTTCAACCCAGTTTTTTCGGCCGGTTTCGAAACAATTTTTCGGTAGAATCAATTTTTCCCAGTTCTATTCACAATAGACAACAATATAATCATCTTCGTCCCTTTTTCATGGGGAAGCATAAAGTTTGATCGAAATTGTGGATTAAAATAATATATAGGAAAACGTAATTTTTATTTTATTGAACCATACAAAACCGCAAACCATATTGTTAACAATTTTGTTTAAAAGTATAAATGAGAATTATATTATTTATTAAAACATATTTTCTAGAATATAATTTATAATTAATGTAAAATTATGTAAAAGGAAAATCAAACTATTCTAGCTATTGTACACCAATATGAAAATATAAAACTAAATAATAAAGTAATTGTTTTATTATTCTAGCAATTAATTTTTAATTCAAAGATATTAATTTGTTTAAAAAAGAGGAAATTATAAATTGGAATGTGTGGTACTTCCGCAACGCAACTATGAAAATTGCTCAACAACCCGCAAGGTGTGTACTTGTTATCCGAAAGTTTCTTTATATCTTTTCAATTTAATTTAATTATTTTTTTTGAGGATATTTAATTAAATTATTACACTGGAAGGCTATTGATTTTGTAAAACATAAGTTTAAAAAACCAAATACATAAGAATAACCGTGAGATGAGAATGGAGTATAAAATAATGTCCATCTTAACCCTTAAGCAAGTATAAATAGGAATGTAATTATATATTCCAATTTATATAAGTTCATCCTACGAATCTTTATATTACATATTGGTTGTAATATCAAGAATCCAGTTCGCTTTTATCGCCTAATGCTTTTGATAAAAATGGACCATCAGAATATGTTCTTAATGATCGCACCGAAACACTACAATATAATTTGCTTTTAATGGGATATATTTAGTGACATTTAATTTAAATGTCGCTATTTTAAATTTCTTATAGCATATATAGAGGATTTAGTGGCATTTTTAACCCTTTAGCAGCATATTAAAAAGTCACACTAAAGCTTTTAGCGATATAAGATATAGTGACATTTTTCACAAATGCCACAATAGACTATAATGACAATTACATATGCCACTAAAGACCAAATTAAATGTCGCTAAATCACTTTATGGTGGAACTAAAAATAAAAATCAATAATTATTACACTAAAAATATGAATCACTGGCATTTTTTTAATGCCACTAAATACAATGTCGCAAAAAGTTAAATTTGTTTTAGTGAAACATTATCATTTTTCTAATCTATCATTAGTGTCATTCTTTATATTTTATGGGTACTGAGCAAAATAAAAAATGGATTCTTTCTACAGAGAGTCAATTTCAGTCATCAATGAGTATTTATAAAAATAAAAGAAAGGTCTTCAATAGATTCTTGGCACTCATTCTTTCACTACAACAAAATTAACTTTTCGCAATAAAGGATTTAGTGACATTAAAAAAAGTCACTGATTTATATTTTTTGTGTAATAATTGTTGATTTTTATTTTATGTTCAGCTATAAAGTGATTTAGTGGCACTTTATTTGGCATTTAGTGACATAAATAACTGTTACTATAGTCTATAGTGTCATTTATGAGACATGTGACTAAATCCTATGTTTTTTTTTTGAAAGGCACTAAATCCTATATTACCAAAACCTTTAATTTAATTTTTTTATTCTGCTGCTAAAGGGCCATTTGATTTGAATGTCGCTATTGTAAATTTGTAATAGTGTATATAGAGGATTTAGTGGCATTTATTAGACCCTTTAACAGCATAATAAAAAAATCACACGAAAGCTTTTTGCGACATAGGATCTAGTGACATTTCTCATAAATGCCACTATAGGCTATAGTAACAATTACAAATGTCACTAAAGACCAAATAAAGTGTCGCTAAATCACTTTATAATAGAACTTAAAATAAAAACCAATAATTATTACACTAAAAATATGATTTAGTGGCATTTTTTTAATGCCACTAAATGCAATGTCACAAAAAGTTAAATTTGTTGTAGTGCATTAGAAATCAAAAACAAAGGCATTAAATTAAGTGTCTCCAAATATACTCCACTAAAAGTAATTTATGTTGTAGTGTTTGCTCTTTCTGCTCGGGCTCTTGACTGGCTGAACTTCTAGCTATTATTATTGGCTTCATGGTTACGGATCTCCTCTATTACATTGATTTTACTATTGCCTTGGATTCCAAAGTAGTCAAGGAAAGCTTGACAAATTATACTTCAATTGGGACAAATATGCACTACTTTGTACCTTTTGCAAGGATCTCTAAGCTGGAACCTAAAGAAAGAAGTGCGCCATATCCCAATGCGGGAATTCCACTTTGTTGATTGTTTCTCCCACCAAATCGGATCGAAAATCCTGCAGGAGTTTAACATTTTAGACTCCCTATCTCTCTGTCCTGTGTTGATGATGTTATTATCTTTGAATTTTACCTTGTACCTATTGCAAGGATCTTTGACTTTAGGCATTTTGTGTTTTGTTATAATGATACCTTTGACTCTTTATTTGTTCTTGTAGTCTCCACTCACTCCTTATAATTGAGGAGAATGAGATCCCTAGTTTCTCTTTTGATGTAGCTTAGCTCTTTTATTTATTTATTTATAATATACTACATTATTTACAAAAGAGTTACAATGTTACTAGCAGTGTTTTACGTCCTACATGACAACATTGCTGAATTGATGTATTGAACCCCTTCCTAAATCTGAGCGTTAAAAAAATGTCTACCTTATGTAAGGTCTGAAATGACCTTGAATATATATAGAATAAGTTCGAATAGAAGATAACGAATCGATACCCATATACCCCTCCAAAGAGAGGGCTACTTTTGTAGATTGTTCTCTATATATAGATAATGATGAGTTAATTACATATATCCTCATCAACGCACCACAACTACTACCTAGTCTTTGTAAGGACTTTCGAGCTCTATCACCTTCTTTATTAAGATTATTGCATTACCAAATGGCTCAACTAGTTCAGGTAATATTACTCCCTTTATTTTGATATCTTCTTCTCAAATAAAATTTACGAACTTTGGTGTCGAACTTTGACCATGATTATATCGACCTATATTAAAAACATATTCATATATGGTTGATTTCTAATTATCAACTTTTGCGAATTTTCAAAAACTCAATTAAGCTTGCATTGAGATTTGCATAAAAAGTTCACGAGAAGAACAAATGAAAACAGTGGAAGAATTAATTTGTTGGTCATTTCAATTCGCAAAATAATTGAGCGTCCGGGAAAACCATTATAACTAAACAAATTATAATTAATAACAGTTTATGAAAAAATTAATAACAATTTTGGTTTAGGTTAAAGCTTAAATGTGTTGAAGTGATTATTGTTATTCACATGTGAGTTGTCCCACATCGGAGAAAAAGAAGAGTATCCATCACTTTATATACTCAAGGAGTAACTCCTACAATTACCAATTGGTTTTAGTAGTGAACCTTCTTTGGGTTTATGAGTGGTCTACTTCTTCTCCTCCTTGTTTGGGTTGTCCAGGTCCATTTTTCTAAATTCTATCAAAATGAGAGTTGAGATGGTCACATAATGACACCATCTTTATTTTTTGATCCAAGAGACCCGTATACAAATTAAAATAATTGTTGGGATGAGTTATCCCACATCGACAAATTGAAAATGGTGTGCGCACTTTATAAGCTATTGGAGACCTTCTTCCCATTGCCATATGGTTTTGGGATGGCATGTATCTACTTGGCTTATGAAGTGTGTGCACCTCGTGTTTCCCCCGATAATTGCTGGCATTCACAATAAGTCCAGCCTAATTTAACATGGTATACGAGCCGATGGTTCGATCAAAAATTTAAAAATGGTAGGTCCGAAAATAATGGCGTTCCTACCCTAATTGATTACTCCCACATGCAAACTTGACGGGGGTTCGCATGTGAGGGGGTGTTGGGATGAGTTATCCCACATCGACAAATTGAACATGGTGAGCGCACTTTATAAGCTATTGGAGACCTTCTTCCCATTGCCATATGGTTTTGGGATGACATATATCTCTTTGGCTTATGAAGTGTGTGCACCTCGTGTTTCCCCCGATAATTGTTGGCATTCACAATAAGTCCAGCCTAATTTAACAATAATCAATTAAGAAAAATAGAAAATATAATATATATATATATATATATATATATATTTATATATATATATATATGCCGGTCTCATGATGAGATTGTGTGATACCAAACGTAATAAATGGTGGTTTGATTTTGGCAGAACAAGTGCAAGTGTGTTGAGAAGTACGGACCTTACGGAAATGAAAGTGGGCAACAATGGTCGATGATGCTGGAACCAAATGAAATTATTAGCGAAATTATTTTAAGGACTGGTGCTGTGATCGATTCTATTGCGTTTATTACTGCTAAACCTTCTAATTGTGGTTGCGCCTGGACCGCCTCTCATCGTAAGTTTGGTGGCAATGGCGGCAATAGCGAATACAAGGTCTCTTAGCTTTATTCCTATATATCTTCTTATTTACAAAAAAAAAAAAAAATATTTCTTATTGTTTGTGAAATGAGAATTTTTAGATTCGAATTTCTAGCTCTATTTTATAATCCATACAAATTATTAAAAATTTAATTTAGGAAAATTTGCTCAAAATAATCTCAAGTATATCACTCGTTTGACAAAAATAATCCCAACTATTCTTATAATTTGTTAAAAAGATATCCACCTCCCTTTTAACCGGCTGCAATAAGTAACTTTCTCACTTTTTTCGGTCTTCTTTGATTAATAGATGAAGGGAAGGGTTAATTTTTAACAGTTAAGTAAAAAAAAAAGGTGAAAAAGTTACATGTTCTAGGCGGTAACAAGGAGGTAGGTATGTTTTCACTAAACTATGATAATAATTGAGATTATTAAAACAAATTGATAGTTAGGATTATATTTTGCCAACGAGTGATAGATAAGTTTATTTTGAGCAAATTTTTCTTTAATTTATAAGCCAATAGAAAATATATGTTACAATAAATAAGACGAAATAAATTAACTGATTATGTCGATCAATATGTGAAAAATAAGATTAGTAATTAATAAAACAAAGTGTGCCTGTCTCACCATATTGAAATAGTTCATTAAAATTATATTTGTAAAATTTCAAGAAACTTCCACGTGTATATAGAAAAACTAATACGGTGCATATATGATAAAATTAGAAACTCCATTTCCTATATTTGGTTTATATTAAGATTTAAGTATATACCTTCTATTTTAATTAAAATTCTAATTCGACATCACACACTTATCAGCGCATTATTTCGATATTAGATGTCTATAAATTTTTTTATAAGTTGAGAATATAAATAAAAATAAAATTTAATTGGTAACTACTAAAAAGTAAATAAGACATTCAATTACAATAGAAATTATTCCATTTCGTTTTTCTTAAAAACACATCATTTTGAAGTAAAAGGGTTTACAACTCACAAATTTTTTTAGTGCTTCTTTAATAATTTAACACAATAGTCAGATGGTCATATTCTATACTTCTATATGTCTATTAATCATATTTTTATTAAAAGCATGTAAATCTCTTTGACCGTACTCTCTTTTGTGGGTATGACTTTTTAATGAGCGGGATACACTAAATATAATAATGATAATAATGATTAAAAACATAAACTTATATTTTGTGTTATGATTTGATGAAGATTACACTACGAAGTGGGGAATATATTACACACATAAGTGGAGCAATTGGAACATGGGAACAGAAACGTGAAGTAGCGAAACTGAGAATACATACTAATTTGTGTCCAGCTGGATACGGACCTTATGGAGGTGGACCCTACACCCATCACTATTCTGAATTTTCATCACCAATACCATCAAGCGGTCGTGTTTCTGGCTTTTTCGGAACTTTAGACCACAACTACATTCAATCTATCGGAATCTACGGTTAAAAGGTGCTTATTTTTGGTTACACCAAAATTAACAGGACTTCTCTTGAGAGACCGTCTATAGCATATACGTTTTTTAAGAGCTCATCTCCATATCTCTCTTTTAACTTACAAAATTATTAATTAGTTTTTTTTTAATTTATAAATTGGGTCAGCCCCAAAACTTAAGACGTCTATTGTATAGACAGTCTCAAGTAAGTTTGTGCAAAGTTAATTATTATACACCCTTTGCCCCTATAATAAGTACATAATTAGATTTTTCCAAGAAAATGGGAGAAAATGAAGTATATACTTAATGGGAAAGGTTTGAAAATGATAAAAATATAAATTAATTATGTGTATGAAAATACAAATTAAAAACATTGATTATATAGAAAAAAAATATATAACAGGATTTATCTGTTGACCCTGACTTTTTGGCTTTTTTATTTGATGGACCAATATTATTTTGTCTGCGTAGTGACACTGTGTTTTTAACAATTCTACAACATAGACAAAATTCTATGTTTTTTGTTAAAGTTATATTATTACAGTCTTAAAAAGTTTTGTCATAAAACAAGTATTTCGAATACCATTATTTAGAACATTTTTCGAAAACATGTGTTAAATTGAGTACTTATATTAACAAAAAACTTAGCCTTTTGTTACCAACGTTGAAAGCTCGGGGTCACTATGCAGACAAGAAAAAAGTCTGTCTACCACGTGAAAAAGTCTAAAACTCATGGTTACCAAGTAGAGTTTTCTAAATTTAGAGCAATTCCTATGAGACGGACGTAAAAAGAAAAATGTAGCAATTAAATGAGTTTATTATGAGAATTAAAAAAATGAGTTATTATTTAAAAGATAACGGACAAAGAGAGTACAACCTATTTGGTAATTAACTGTTTCGTTTGTTTTTTGAAATTTTCTCATCAGGAATGATTTTCATGGTGTTCAACTTGTGTTATCGATATGTATGATAGCAATTATCTATTATCTATTATCTATTATCTATTATAAATAAAATGCTTCCGGCTTTGTCGATGTGCATTAGAAGCATATATGATGTTGTACTATGTTTGTATGATATTATATAAAACTAATAAGTATGTTATAAATAATATTTTTATATTAAATTATGTATAATAATGTTAGACATATTCTTGGTTTTAATTTTTATTATTATAAATGTTTTAATAACCTAGTATTTAGATGACTGCATTAAGGCAATTAGGTGTTAAGCGAATTTAATTATTGATCGATACAAATTATCACTAGTTCATATGTTAGATGAGTTTGGTTGATTTTTTAAGAATTAAAAATCTTTGATACAAACTCCAGTTTTGTCCATTTGGAACATCTTTGTGTGCATATGATCTTTTGGTCCTTTTGATCGAGGCCCCTTAATTCTATGAGGTCATATTGACTGGGTACCTTACTCACGTCCAAAATCATCCCTCGTAAAGAGTTGCACTACAATATAATTTGCTTTTAATGAGATATATATATAGCAACAGTTAATTTAAATGTCGCTATTTCAATTTCTTATAGTGTATATATAGAGTATTTAATTAGTGACATTTATAAGATCCTTTACCAGCATATTAATAATTCACACTAAACCTTTAGCGATATAGGATCTAGTGACATTTTTCACAAAATGTCACCATAGACTATATTGACAAACTGACAATTACATATGCCACTAAAGACCAAATTAAGTGTTGATAAATCACTTTATGGTGGAACTAGAAATAAAAACCAATAATGTTATACTAAAAATATGAATCAGTGACATTTTTTTAAAGCCACTAAATTTAATATCGCAAAAAGCTAAATTTGTTGTAGTGTTCGAACATTGGGGATTAAAGTGTACAACACATTGGATTAATCCCCTTTGCCTATATCTATGAGCATATATCATCATTAAGTTAAGCAAATCTGAAATTTGAAGTTTTATTCCTTTAAGACTCCATGCTCATATTTATGTTACGTTGTTTCCTTCTATATCATGCATCCACCTTTACTTTCCTCTATTTATTCCATTTTTAGCCTTAAATTGATAATTTTTTTCCAAAGAAAATGAATGGTGTAAGCACTTTTGATGTACATATTTATGTAATACTTCCTCCGTTCTGAATACTCGCTACATTTCGTTATCTACACTATTAATCGTTCAAGCTTATTCTATATATTGCGGCTAATGTGTAAGAAAAAATATAGTCAAGTGGGATCTTGTTTGAATCTTTTAATCGTATACTTTCATAATATTATTTTTTTTATAATTTTTAGACATGTATAATTATTCAACATATAAATGATCAAAATAACGCATTAGACTGCGTAAAAAGTCAAATTTAGTAAGCATAATGAAACAGAACAAGTATATATCGTAGATAACACATGCTATTTCACAATAAATAAATCCATTATTACAAACTCAAAATATTACAAGAAAATACCAAAACATTAAGCCCAACATATGTATAGTCATCCCTCTCCAAGGATGAAATACACTAGCTAGCTAGGTATAAAAAAAACCTCATATATATGGAAGGCCACAAAATATTGGACATATATACTCAACACATAACTCAAACACTAACACACAAAACATGATATTACATCCAACATCACCCAAACCTTATTATATCCAAACAATGACAAACATACTAATTATGGTTTGGGTATAATCTTTTATCTATATCTAGTTGGAAAATTTAAATCTTAAAAGCTCACATTGTAATGGTCAGCTTTTACGAACTTACATTTCGTTTATACAGAAAACATAAAACACGAGATTTTTAAAAGCTGATCACCTAAAAGTGAGACTTTTAGAATGAAATTTTCCGATATATTCCATTAACAACAACGCTTATCACGCAAGCAAAGGTGACCAGTCATATGAGCACTTTCAGCTCCACCACTATGCACATAAGGGCATTCAGGTTTATACTTGCTAGTACCCTCATTCCCAGCAATACGTACATTCCATTTAGCAAGCAAGTCTTTAGCCGAGGCCATAGTCCAAGTAGCAGTCGCATTTTCATACCTACTATGTGTAACACGAATAAACTTCGTCAAATTCTCATTCTTGGTAATATCATCAGGATCAATATCAACAATAAAGATATCTCCATACGGCCTAACAGAGTGCAGGAACAGAGGCATCGACACAGGATCACACGAAACAGCAGCAAGATCAGCCGTTATAACTAGACTCTTACCATCAGGACTAAAGAACGGATGGTTTACATGCCCAGGAAATAGATCACCAATATAAGTTAACCCACTATCAATGACTTTAATCACCACATCTTTATCATCTGCCTTGATAAGGTACACTGCGAAGTAGCCTGGATCGGGTAAGTCTTCAGCTGCCGTAGCAGTTGGATTTGCTCGGTTTGATGAGAATGTATCCAATCTCCTTTAGGAGACCAATGACAATGAGTATCGGTCCAATCTCCTTGAGTTAGTCTTGTTATCTTGCCCCCATCGAATTCCCCTATCTCTGCATTCTCCATTATGTATAGGTTCTTCGGTCCATCTCTTGTTGATCGATAAACTAGTCTCGTCCCTAAAACAATACAACATAATAACGGGTAATTTTATATTTGTGTGCACACAAACATGGCGACAAGATCGCTAGTTGGCGACAAATCCTTTGTAGCCAAATTTCTTTTCCAATGTGATTTTTAAGCAAATATAATAAACTTGATATTATTGAACATCACTACAAAAACAAACTCATACAAAGACAGACCGTATGGCGACAAAAAAGTCTATCGTTATTTTTTTGTGTGAAATTAAATTTAAATTTCGGAAAGGGGGAACTTTCGTCTATAAATTGAATCGAAATCCTTTTGTTTTTGCATTTGATGATTATATAAAAATAAGGAAGGAGCACTACAACAAAATTAGCTTTTTGCGACATTGGATTTAGTGGCATTCAAAAATATCACTGATTCATATTTTTAATATAATAATTATTGATTTTTATTTTAAGTTTCACCATAAAGTGATTTCGCGACAATTAATTTGGTCTTTAGTGGCATATGTAATTGTCACTATAATCTATACTGACGTTTGTGAGAAAGGTCACTAGATCCCATGTCGCTAAAAGTTTTATTGTGACTTTTTAATATGCTGCAACAGAGTTTAATAAATGTCAATAAATCCTTTATAAACACTATAATAAATTTGAAATAGCGATATTTAAATTAAATATCGCTAAATAATCACACTAAAACAAAATTATGTTGTAGTGGAGATAAATACCATCTGGACTATTTGATGGAAAAGCACTATTGAATCGTTTTTGTGTAAGCTTTTTGAAGGTCCTATTTTGTTGTGACACACGCATGATCGCCACAATTTCAACTGCAGAGCTTGTGCTGAAGGAAGGTCCAACACATACATAGAGCGTGTCTTTTTTTAGGTTCCACACGGGAGAAAATACGCTGTTTGAGTCATTCCTCTGCATCATTTTCAAATATGAAAACGTCGCAAATTCATTAGAAACACTACAACATAATTTTCTTTTAGTGGATATATTTTGCGACATTTAATTTTAATGTCTCTATTTCAAATTGCTAGCAGTATATATAGAGGATTTAGCGATATTTATTAAACTCTTTAGCGGCATATTAAACGATCACACAAAAGCCTTTTGCGACATAGGATCTAGTAACATTTCTCACAAATGCCAATATAGTTTATAGCAACAATTATATATGTCACTAAAGAACAAATAAAGTGTCGTTAAATCACTTTATAGTGAAACTTTAAATAAAAACCAATAGTTATTACATTAAAAATATGAATTAGTGACATTTTTTAATGCATCTTAATCCAATGTCGCAAATAGATAGTTAAATTTATTGTAGTGAAAATATATTAATTATCATGACTATAAGAAATCTAGTTTTGATTCTCGTTAGCTCTTTTCTCCTCTCAGTCTATCTTAAAGTACAAAGATAATCTTGAATGATTACCTTGTATACCATGTGTAGTCCATTGCTATCAGCTATCCAAACAGCTTTAAATTCATTGTCAACAAATGCAAGCTTTTTCCCACAAATTGATATTGATGGAAATACTCCTGATACCCTGAATACTCCAATTTCTGGGTCTGGTGATTGTAGTTTGTAGAAGTCTTTCTCAACCACATTATACTACACATCATAGCATCACAATGAATTAAAATCCAAAATTTTGATAGATCATATTGTCACGCATAGCTTCTAGTACCATATCATGTAAAAAGTAACTAACTCAACCAAAATTTTAAGGTGATGGTGAAGGATCCAAAATATGTTATATACTCCAACCAGTTTCACCCGTTTGCTAATCACTTCACAAATGTGAATCGCAAAAAGCAAATTATCGTTTCTTTTGGGTTATTCTTGACAAATTTAAGCGAATCACGAATTTAAAAATCAAATTAACGTTGATTTTGGGCTATTCTTGGGAAAATTTAAGCGAATCACGAATTCCAAAAACAAAATTATTTATCTTGTAAATTATGTTACACTGATTCTAACACACATATGCCTAAAAGTTTATCCGAAGATCCAAGATGTGTAATACACTCTCTCGACTATGACGAGAAAATGTATTACAAATAGAGGTATTCATTCGGGTCATCAGATTAATTTCGGGCTACATGTTCGGGTTCCGTTCAAAATTAGGTTTTATGTCCACATTGATTATTTTTACATTATTTTGAATTTATTTTGATGTCAAGTCAATCGAGTCCAATTCCAAAAACGGGTAAATATTAAATCATCAGATCTGTTTTAAACACCTCTAATCTCAAACAATATAAAAAAACTCTCATCAATCATCATCATGCTACCCAGTTTATCCCTCGCATATAAAATTATAGACCAGGTCTGAGGAGGGAAAGACGGCGACAACTCATACCCATACGGAAGAGCGCGGCCAAAAGAGTCCCCTGCTCGAAAAAGATTATAATTCGTTCTTGCCATCGTATATTGTACGCATCATCATATAATATACTTCTTAATATATAGCATTACTTACAGCATTAACTTTGTCAGTATTGCAACGATGGTAACCAATACGCACTCCTCCATCAATCTGACGTATGACAAATGGATTAAAATGGTCAGCCATGGGTCTCGTTTTCCGACTGATTTTCGTGTATTCATCATTAGGCTTGCTTATATCAAAAACCTCAATGTGTCGATACTGTTCTTCACTACGTTCATCCTCGTCAAACGAAAAACTTTGACGAACAGTGGCAACCGCTACTCTTGTTTCGTCAATGGCTGCCGGTGTCATCGCATTGATATCTTCAGGAGTCACGCGGGTCTCCGATGATAGATCCTTATCGAGTTCGATTCGAAACACGCCCCAACGTTTTTGGAGCTTTACCTTCTCGATGTTGCGATGGAAAAACAGGACATTGTTGCTGCCCCAAGTGGGCCAACCGCCGTCAATAACGACAAGTCGGCGGTTGAAAGGTCGATCGACATTCATGACAAAGATGCTGGTGTTGAGATCTTCGACTTCGCCATCCCAACCTGCCTTTCTTTGAAATGATGCTAAAGCTATTCTCTTCCCGTCAGGGGATACTGATGGGCTCAAATCAGCTATTCCTGTTCATAATTTTCAAGATTAAATTGTTAATTCACCAAAATAAAGGAAGTTAAAAGATCTTTTTTAATAAAAATCAAAAAAAAAGATCTTTTTTAATGTTATAATAAAACCATTTTGTTTCCTTATTTTTAATGTTAATGTAGAAAATCATAAAGCGGAAATAAAGATTAATTTAGGCTTTGAATACTTTGTATTGAAAAATAATAAGAGATACTACCCCTATTGATACATGAGATTAGCACTAAAAATAAGAAAACAAAATAACCTTAATATTCTAAATTTTAAAAAAGATCTTAACTCCCTAAATCATAATATTCTAAAATAATATCTATAATCAATTTTCATATTTATTTTATTTTGAATTCTATTTTCATATATACAGTTAATAGGTCAAATGTTATTGTTAGTGGATTAAATATATAATCTATTTTATCTTTTGTTAGTTAGTAATTTTACTACTTCATGTTAATTTGGTACTTCCTCCGTTCCGAAATACTCGCTACATTTCGATTTTGTGCACTATTCATCGTTCAAGCTTATTTTACATATTACGACTAATGTGTAAGTAAAAATATAGTCAAGTGGGATCTTGTTTGAATCGTCTAATCGCATATTTTCATAATATTAAATTTTTATAATTTTTAGATAAGTGTAGTTTAAGATATTAATGATCAAAATTGTGCATTGGATTGCGTAAAAAAATAAAATGTAGCAAGTATTATGGAACGGAGGAAGTAGTTTATAAGATTAGTGTCGTGGTAGCTACTAGCTAGAAGTGCGGCAACCCATTCTCATAAAGGAGGATGAGGCAAAGAAGTCTCTTGGCTCTAAATTGATCCATAGAATGACACGTCCATAGGGTTTCAATGATATAATTAGTTTAATCGTGTTTGCTTTTTTTCAAATGCAAGACATTAAGATCAACTTTTTAAAATGTTTAATTAACTACAATTAGAGATATTAATGATAGAATTATTGCATTGACAGTTGTGTCTAGTGAAATTAGACTATTACGATGAATATGAGTGAATATGATCACATAAGTACTCCCTCCTCTAATTGAATTTGCATCATTTTGCATGTTAGTTTGTCCCAATTAATTTGTATTATTTCTATTTTTTGAAATTGATGCATCATTTTATTTTAATCTCATTTATAATTTTTAGCTTCATTTTAATTTCATTCACACAATTCAATCTCTATCTTCAATTAGAACCGGCCATTTCAATTTTAAACATAAACCAAATACTCGGCCCGTTTGGTAAGTGGTATAAAATGGTGATAATGAGAATAAAAATTATTGTAATTTTAGTTGAAAAATCTATTGCTACCTTGATGCTCATGCTTGTCCGACTTCAATTATCTCATTTTTTTTCATAAATTTCATTACAATGCATTATTATTGGGAGACGTGGTATTAGGTGGTAATGAAAATTTTCGAAGAAAAAAAAGTTTTTTTTATCAAAGTTTAATTACCATGGGAATGACTTGGCACTTTTGATGAAATTTTACAATATTATAAATCATTCACATTACCGTCATTTTTCTATGAGCGGGATATACTGGATAGGCTGATGATGATGATTCACATTACCGTCATTTACTACCACTAATCAAACAACCGTTAATGTAAATGAAATAGGACAAAGTAGTAAAAAGTGAAGTTCAGTATTATTATGGATAAGGCATTAACAACAAAAAGTAGTCCACACTTAAAAAGATAAAGACAAATCTTCAAAAAAAAAAAAAAAAAAAAAGAAAGATAAAGACAAAATTTAACACATGAAAAGACGAAAGTGATGTGACTTTAAGGTATTCAAATAAAGAAACAACTTTAAATGATGGAGTATCCACGTTGTTAAAAGGCTAATCCATCAAATATTTAAAGTCTAGACAGACTTTGAGTAGTGATTCTGATGGTCCCACAATCACCATTTTCCTTAAACTAGATAATTTTCTATGTTCTTTACATTTCCAAAAATGTCCTCATCGTTATACTTTCTATTTATCCTTTGAGTTTATAATCTTCTTTTGTCATAAATATACAACATTAATTAGGTGTTTGATAAATCACTTTACGATTAAATTTTTAATTGTTAAAATAGTCAAGAATAAATGCGTTTGGTAAATAATTTTTTATTTAGTTGAAAAATTAAATTCAATCGAAATAATAAAAAGATTGATTTTGTTTGTTTATACGTGATTTATTTTACATCGAGAGCAAGAGAAGATGCTATATCACTTTATAAACTTGAGACTATATATAACTCCTATGTATTAATACAAATTGATTTTAGTTTTGGAACTTTTTTAGGTCATTGGGTTAATTTTTTTTTCTTCTTGTTTGTGTAGTTTAGACTCAGTTCTTAAATTATAACATAATTAAAAAAAATAATGAGACTTTTTTTTGAGAAAAAATGAGGTATTTCTATAAAAGAAATCGTTTCAAATGTAAACATTGGTACAAAATACTCCCTCCGTTCCTTTTTGATGTTCCTATTTGGGTTTTTCACCAAGATTAAGAAAAATGGAACCTTTGGTGATAGTGGGTATTATTTTAATTATATAGTAGTGGGAAGTAATGATTGTATTGGAAGTATTTGAGAAAAAACAATTAAATAATAGTGTAATGCAATGATTGTATTGGAAGTATGAGAGAGAAAATAATTAAATAGTAGTGTGAAGTGAAGAAAGTGGGGTTTTAAGGGGTAAAAGTGGGATGAAAACTTTCCAAAAATAGAAAGTATTCTAAAGTGGAAAAACTTATGGAACTAACTGTTTTAGTAAGGTGGAAAAACAAAAAGGAACGGAGGGAGCAACAAGTACTATATATTGCTAATTAAACACAAGAAAGAAGTAGTATTTAAACATTTTTTGTTTTTATGTTTACTTATAATAGACATCAAAATATTTTCTTATAAAAAAAAATTTGAGAAAACTTTATAGTATTATGTAAATGAAAATAGACATCAAAATACTTAATAGAAAGTTTAACAAAAAGAAGTTGATAAATTTACGTGAATTTTTAAGAATATTTTAGTCAGAGTAATACAAATTAAAGATAGATAAAAGATTAATAAAAAGAGAGTTATACTCTTTCGTTCTTTAAAGTTGTTCTTATTTGTCATTTTTGAATGATCTATTTGTTATTCTTATTAAGGAGATGTCTATTTATATTAAAATTTTTGGACGCAATAAACCTTATTCGTTCTCATTTTAATATTTTTAAAATGCTTAATAATCCTCGCATATTTTCCACTAACTTCTTTATCATATGGCTATGTTTTAATGCATGGATTAAGAATATAATACAAATTAAAAATGAATGAGAAATAGTAACCCAAAAGTAAATAAATCATTTTAAAAAAATCGTATGTTGACCGTATTAAAAATATTTTATTTTCATAATTCCCGAAAATAATACGAAACGTTAATTTTTTATATAAAAATTACCTGGTAGGGTAAGGCGTTCAGTTTTCGCAGTCTTAAGATTAGTCTTATAAATAGCAGTCCAAGGCTGGTGGGGCTCAGAAGCAGGCTCCATAGTGGATACATAAACAAGATAATTACCAGCAAAACACCCACTATCTTCCATACGCACACCTTTAAAAGTGTCGTAAACATCAGCGAAACTAAACACTTTTGCTGGCTGCTCATCCGAAAATAAAAGCGCAATGTGCAGCGTCTCCAGACTGTTGGTTCGTTCAGACACGAACACAAGCCCAGAAACTCGACCCGAATCGACGTCCGCCTCTGTGCCATAAGGAGCCAGCAATGGGCGCTGCAGAATGGTCTTGAGTGCCGACGGCGGGATAGACTGACCGTTGTAGTTGAATGAATTTTGGTCAGTCATCATGGACTCGTCTTGCGGTGAAATGGGTGGGAATTTGGATGAGTATATGTCGAAGGCTACGGGTGGTCTATAGGTTGCGAAAAAGGCAATGCTACCTCTCTTCTCTTCATCATTATTATTAGTAGGTTCCATTTTTTATGATCTTTAATTTAATTTGTTGGATGATTTATAGATTAATTCAAGTGTGTTGAGTTGGGTTTGTTATGGACATTAATTAACCTATTTATAGTATCATCTTAGTAAATTAAAGTGATGCAAAAAGAATTAAATCAAAGGAATAAACTAAAGGACTTGCCTTTATGGAACTTCATCAACAAGGTAATATGTCCAAAATTTTATTTTATACTCCCTCCTCCGAATCATTTTAGTTGTCCATTTCCTTATTTGGAAATATCATATCTCATTTCCTTTTTTGACTATCGTTTTTTTACCTAAATACCCCCACTTTTACTACTCCCAATACCCAACTACCATCTTTACAATTAATTTAATCAATTAAATTACCCAACTACCACCTTTTTAATGGACCCCACACCACCCTTAAATAACCGTGAAAACCCAAATGGGACATCTAAAATGATTTGGAGGGAGTATTTGGAAAAATACCGAATATTTTACTGATTTCTCTATATATATAATAATTACAATTTTTTATTAAACAAAAGTAATCCAACTAAAATGGGTGTTTGCTAAGAATGCACCACAATAACCTCTTACCTATACATTAAATCATTTTACATAAAAAATATAAAATTAATTATACAAAAATTGAAAAATTTACAAAACTTAGAAAGAGAAATCAAGTAAATTTATTTTTTGATTGTAACTTTTAATTTTTATTAATTTAGTTTTTTTTTTTTATTTTTTAAAAATTAATCTATAAAAACCGGTCACTATTTAGGCAATAATGTTATTGGTTAAGTGACCTACATGTTGTGATTATTTATGGTTAATCAAAAATAAGAATTCTTGTAAAAAACTCAATACAATGTTAGATTATTCTAAGTAATTTTTCATTTTTTTTTATTAATTTTATTTGTAATTAGGAATAGGTTAGAAATGATTTATAATTCCTATAGTCAATGAGAAAGATAACTAATCTCGAACACTTGTGATCAAAGCGTAGAAGGAAAAGCCAATTTTCATCTCATAACTTAAACATAATTTTCTCCCTTAATTAATTAGTCTGTTTCATTATATATATCTTCCCTTTATATTGTAAATGTTATTGTTATTTTGCTTATAAATATGTATATGCTAAATAATCTAGAGTAATTTGTTTATTTTGTAGAATTTTGTATGTGTTTAAAGACTTCATAAAAATACTGTTAATGGAGAATTTTGTCTCTTAATTTATTTATCATGTTTTTTTTAAGATTCTTTAATTATATTACTTTTGTTATCCTTTGGTGTTTGTTTTTGAAGAATTTTGTCTCTTAATTTAATTATCATGTTTTTTTAAGATTCTTTAATTATATTACTTTTGTCATCGT
Source organism: Amaranthus palmeri (assembly GCA_019776075.1). Classification (NCBI taxonomy): domain Eukaryota; kingdom Viridiplantae; phylum Streptophyta; class Magnoliopsida; order Caryophyllales; family Amaranthaceae; genus Amaranthus; species Amaranthus palmeri. The sequence continues at coordinate 186,331 of JAAKBH010000331.1, forward strand.
TTTGTATTTTGTTTTGATATTTTGTACATAAGTGCCTTTTTTTTCTATTAAGTTAGTAATCTAATATGATTGGATATATCCTTTATAGTCCAATTTTAAATATTTTAATTACCATATTATTAGTGATTCGCAAAACAGAAACGAAACATATACATAATAAGTTTATTTCGATTCGATACTTTTCTTGTCATCTTGACCAAAATCTTATCCGTATCATAAAGGATACTTAAATTTTTAAATAAACTTTCACTTTATCTTTATCTTTTTTTATTTGTAATTAGGATACGAGTTTCTCTATGTTCGAACTATTGGTATTTCACTTTATTTGTTTTCGAATATTTTCTTTTCCTATTTTCTTTTCTTAAAGTGAGTTTTCAATTTAATCACTAGGAGACTTAAGTTTTAAGACTTATTTGTGAGTGAAGCAAAAAAATTAAAAAATTCTCGTTTTTACTTATTCATTTTAAGTAAAAACTTTTGATTATCTAAGAGTACAATACCTTTTTCTTTCACTTTATTATTTTCTTTAATTTTAGTTGGAATTATTAATTTATAATACTAAAAATATATAGAGGTATGTATACATCACGAAGAATATGTTTATGATATTAATTGATTAATTTGTTGATTTGTTGAATAGTTGTATTTTTACTCTAATATATTCAGCGTGATTTATTATGTTGTAAGCTAAGTGATGTGGATGAATATGAGATTATCCTTCTTTTTGAAGAACTTATTTTTCAGATATTTTTTAACTATTAATCTAAAAGATAATCTTCAAGTTTGGTTTATTTAACGTACCAGTAAATAACTTATTGTATCTTACAAAACATGCATTAATTTTGATTTTGGAATTTTTTTTATTTTTTTAATAAAATAGATTAATAATTCTGATGATTATAAATTTGCTCAAAATAATTTCAACTATTAGCTATTTTAACGATTTTATAATAATGACAAGTATAGAGGGTACCTTTTTAAAATATAATCACACAACTATTATTTGTTTATTATATCTTTGAAATCAATAATCACAACTCCCCTATCTTCACATTACTCTCGAGCATAGACACACCCTAGAAGAAGGTTCACTTGTTTATTAAAGCAACTAAAAATATACGCAAATCTTAAAAAACAAAATGTAGCACAACACACTACCATCTATTTTTTTTAAAATGCTCAAATAACTTGTGAATTAACAATAATTGATAGAATTTAGAAAAGGGTCTAGGCAACCTTACAAGGAGGAGAAGAAGTAGTTCGCTCATAAACTCAAAAAAGGTTCACTACTAAAACCAATTGGTGATAGTAGGAGTTACTCCTTGAGTTTAAAAAGTAATGCATATTCTTCTCTTTCTCCGATGTGGGACGACTCAAATAAACACTTCAACAATAATTAAGCAAAAATATACTCTCCTGCAAGTTTACAGCTAAAATTAACTGGTTGTAGTAACAGTTACTCTTCGAGTTTATAAATGGTTGTAGTAACAGTTACTCTTCGAGTTTATAAAGTAATTATGCTCTCTCATTCATAAGTATTGTAGAACTCACATTGATTAACGAATTATCTCTTTAACATATATAATTGATAGTAGTCTTCCATAGAGAAGCTACAGTACACGTCCATCTTTATTTATCTCATAATGAAAATGGGGAAAATTTATTTGTATTTTAAATTGTTATCCATTTCAAATGTGAATAATTATAGAATCACCAGATAAAATATACTCCCTCCGAATCATTTTAGATGCCCCATTTGGTTTTTCACGGTTATTAAGGGTAGTGTGGGGTCCATTAAAAAGGTGGTAGTTGGGTATTTTAATTGATTAAATTATTGTAAAGGTAGTAGTTGAGTATTGAGAATTGGAAAAATGGGGGTATTTAGGTAAAAAAATAGACAAAAAAGGAAATGGGACAATTGATATGAATTTACCGAATAAAGAAATGGGACAACTAAAATGATTCTGAGGGAGTAATAAATAAGGAAAAATATAGATTTCTCGAATTTCGGAGTACCTTACTTGTTCCTTTAACCTAAGAACATATCATAATCTTAGTGAACAAGGATTTTTCATTCTCTCTTCACTTTATCAATGTTTTGATATGATTTTGTTTTCACTTTAATATGTTTGTGTTGGCTATGATGTTGACTTAAACCTATCATTTTCATCCATTCTTGTAAGTAGTAATTATGAGTTACAAATAAATTTACTATTACATTTTAAACTAATTTATTTCACTTTACAAACAAGTTTTAATTAGTAAAAAGTGATAGGAATAATAAAAGCAAAAGAGAGTATGCGAGAGATTGGAAAACAAAATCAGGACAACAATGTAAGGTACCAAAGGATTAATGTTCACGACGTTGAACCAAATCAATGAATTTCGACCACTTAGTTTAGAATGTTAGACCATTAAAATGGTTGATATCTAGTGATTTAGCATATATACATTATTAACGTTAATGTGTTAGTAATTGTTGTCCGTAAAAAAAATGGAGATTTTAATTCACAAAAAAGCTAAATTTTAAAGTTGCGACTCACATATATGCAACATATACTTATATTTGATAATTGGTGACTCATGTACGCCATTCGATTTGAATATCGTTTTTTGTTGTCCATCAAATTTATTTATATTTCTATTCTTTATTCTAATCTTATTCATGTTGAATATGCGTCACTTTATAAATCCAAGGAGTACTATCACCAATTGGTTTTAGTAGTGAACTTTTTTTGAGTTTGTGAGTGGACTACTTCTTCTCCTCTTTGTTTGGGTTGTCCAGACTCATTTTCTAAATTCTATCAATTTACATACTCAATAACTTCCTTAATAGGGATGAAAATTCAGTCTGAATCCAACCCTAGTCTAATTCAATCCGAGGAATATATCCGATTCGAGTCCGAGGAAGAAGTCATCCAACTTCGACTCTGACTTTATGATCCGAGTCCGAATTTGAGACGGACCGAAGTTGGACCTAATTAAAAATCCAACACTCTGACCCGATTCCGAACCTGAAGGAAATCCGACTTTGAATCTGACTATTACATCAATATTTTGTTTTCGTTAAAACTTTAGACGTGACTAATTCAAGTTTTCTCTCATACTAATTATAAATTTTGATTTTGAAAAACTATTTGGTATTTTTTTTTAGATTAATTAATCTGAATACGACAAATCAAATCAAGAAAAATAAAATACGCCAAATCAAAATACGAGAAAATTTTGTTAAATTGCAGTAGTAGGACTATATCTCTAGTTAAACGAGAAAATTTTTGTTGAATTATATTTGAAAAATATATTTTGTTAATCTTGTATGTTTCAAAATCATACGTACAACATCATTGTTTGATAATAATCCGACTCCAACGGAGCTCCGAGAGTCTGAGTCGGGGCAAATTTGGAGTATGCATAATCCGACTCTAGTGGAGGTGGACTGAAAAAAAATTCCGAATATTATTTGAAGCAAAGTCAAAATATGTAAAATCCGAACCGAGTCCGACCCATTGCCATCCTTATTCCTTAATCTCATCGATCAATGCATTTATTTCACTCTTTTTTATATGTATTTTCCCGCTATTATTTATCAAAATTTGAAATACAATATCATAGCAAAATTGAATTAGATCCTCACATAGGTTAATTAAGATACTGCGAGGCTCTCCTATAGTTCTAACTAAATGACGATACCTAGAAATGTTTCGATATTATACATCGGGTATGAAATTTAACTTAAAGAATACTCAATCTCAATGTTAATGAAAAATCCAAACCCTAAAAAAATATAGGACAATCTCAGTATCTCGCATTAGGAATCGAACCTCAAATACAATATCATAGCAAAATTGAGCCACAAGCTCTTTCCCCAGTTTCTAAAAGAATAGATGAGAAGTAAATAAGAACTAATAATCAAAACAAAATAAAAACCTCTCACGACCTATTTAAAAGATTCAATATGATTTTTTTAAAACAAAATAAAAAACACTCACGGCCTGTTTAGCTATTTTTACCTAAAAGTAGAAACACATTAAATATGAAAACTATATGTATTTTAGCTTTTAAAAATAATTAGACAATGTTTAATTAAATGTGTCAAAACGTGTCAAGGGTTTTAAATCTTCTTTCGCTTATCATTTATATTTTTCCCGAAAATATGAAGTTATATTTTTATAATAGAAAATATTTTCTTATAACTAAATGATCTCATATACTAATGCAACAACAAAAAAATCGTTGACTAAAGTATAAAATTTTTCCCTGAAATCTAGGGGGTTCAAATGCAAATTAAGGCTAAACTGAAAATTTTAATAGAAAATAAGAACTTGAGTTTAAAAATTTCAGTTTGTGTGACTGTCTGGTTCGACATAGTTTATTTCAATTGTTTTGAGTCGGATTATTTTTAGATTACAAGTCAAAAGTTTCTAGGTTATAACCATCTAATTTTCCATTGGATTAGGCTATTTTCTAGTCAAGATAATTAAATAAATAATATTTATAATTTGTGATTAAAATATATTTAAAATAAAAATATTATAAAATAAAGCGCCTAATTAACAAAATTTTGCAAAAATTATAGGAAGAGAGCGAATATTGTCAGTCATCACCTACAATCATGAGCAATCCGAACAGTGATGTGACCATTCATTATTAATTCAATTCTCTATTTGGAATATCTTGAGCTCGTTAGCATTATGATGTGGGGTCTTGCATGCCTTTGAGAAACGAAAGGTATCCAAGGCAAAATATAATAATAATAATAATAATAATAATAATAATAATAATAATAATAATAATAATAATAATAATAATCAATTCAGTATTTCGTTCAAAATCGAAATCTATTGAGAAAGAAGGTAGTACACAGACAATATCCGTACCCCTCCATAAAAAGGATAAGGAGTATTGTGCAAACTCAAATAATCCCCAAAAAATGTACAGAGTATACACAAACAACAAACCAACCACATTAAAATTGTAATTGAACCATTATAATAGAGATAAACGAGTATCTCTTGAAGGAAACCAAAGAAAAAAGCAATTGAAGAGATAACTCTTGTAATTAGGAATGACAATTCAGTCTGAATCCGACCCTAGTCCGACTCGATCCGAGGAAAATAATATTATTTGAGTCCGAGGAAAAAGTCATCCGACTCCGACTTTAAGATCTGAGTCCGAGGCAAAGACAGATCGGAGACTAGGGATGACAATTCAGTCCGAATCCGACCCTAGTCCAACTCGATCCGAGGAAAATAATCCGATTCGAGTCCAAGTAAAAAGTCATTCGACTCCAACTCCGACTTTAAGATCCGAGTCCGAGATAGAGACAAACCGGAGTTGGACCTTAATAAAAATTTGACACTCCGACCAGACTCCAACCCTGAAGGGAATCTGACTTTGAATTTGACTTTTACACTAATATTTTGTTTCCTTCAAAACTCAAGATGTGACTAATTCAAGCTCCCTCTCATACTAATTGTAATTTTTGACTTTTATCTCTGGTCATGTCTTTACTGCAATATAAGTTTTATAATTTAATTTTTATTTGCTTCTGACACATTCTTCTAGTGCATCTCTGATATTCCTTTTTACTTCCTCCATTCTGAAATACCCGCTACATTTCGATTTTGTGCACTATTCATCGTTCAAGCTTATTTTACATATTGCGACTAATGTGTAAGTAAAAATATAGTTAAGTGGGGTCTTGTTTGAATCGTCTAATCGCATACTTTCATAATATTAAATTTTTATAATATTTAGATAAGTGTAGTTTATGATATTAATGATCAAAATTGTACATTGAATTGCATAAAAAAGTAAAAATGTAACAAGTATTATGAAACGGAGGAAGTACATGTTTTAACCAACTTTTTATAACTCATTTCTACCTTGGGCCTCTATAAATACTAGAATGATTTGGTTGAGATGCAAGAAAGAGTTGTGATAATACAAAGTTTATTGAGCTAAAAGTCCCATTATGTCGGTCGAAAAATATGATGATGATGAGGTTATTGTTGAGACTACGGACGATGACGCAGGTATGTGTTATTGTATCGCTTTAAAATTGCTATTGATAATAATACTTCCTTTATTTTGAAATATTTATTATATTATATTTATTGACATTATTTATCATTCAAGCTTATTTTATATATAAGAAAAAATTAAGTCAAGCACAATCGTCTTCTTTGAATCGTTTAATCACATACTTTAGTAATATTAACTTTTTATAGTTTTTACATGTGCATAGCTCAATATGTAAATAATTAAAATAATATATTAGAAGAAATCATATGTAACAAGTAGAACCAGATATAAATATTCCTTTAAAATTGCATTATAGTTTGACATAAGCCAACGTTCACACATAAGCTCAATTCCCAATTATGATTACTATGCATGTCATAATTTTAAAGTTCTATTTATTATTAAATGATAAGTGTACTTTTATTTTAGTTTTGCTTTGACGACATTACGACGACATTACGTAAAATTGTATCTTCTACCAAAAAAATAGTCACGTATGTTCATGAAAATTTTTGTTCGATTTATCTTAGTACATTAATTTTGATAAATTAATATTTTATAATTTTTAATTATATATAATTAGAGATGTTAATAGTTTAAAAGCGCTAATAATATACTTATTGCAACTTATGGTAAAAGTATTATTTTTATCTCATATGCACATCTAATTTATGGAATTATTTTAATCATATCCACATAAAGCATTTTTGCCCCACTCATTAGAAACACTAAAATCTTGTTATCTTTAAAAAAATGCTTTTACGCTTTATGAGAAGAAACAAAACTTTATCGGCCAGTCTCCTAAGAGATCGTCTTTCTGAGAGACGTCTCTCAGGACCAATTCATTAAAGCTTATTTTCTACATTTACTCTATATTTTTCGTAATAGGCCAACCTAATTAGGGATGTCACTCAAATAGACCGTCTCTCACAATTAAGTATTTGTGGAACTTTATATGTGAAGGAAGGGCCATCATACCCGGCCCATAATTTTCAATTACTAATTAATTAAATAATTTCTTTATATTTTAAGTATTTTTCGTTACTAAGTAAGCCAATATATATTTTTTATTTTACATAAAATAAGTTTCAATTCCATATTTTGGTTTCTATTTTTCTATCTATTTGATCATAAGTATTACATTTTGATTACTTTTGTAGTTTCATATACTCGACACATTTTGAATTTTCTGTCTATTTTTCCATTGAAGCTATTTTGCTATTTATTTATTACTCCCTCCTATTGATAGAAAATGTGACATTTTCTTATTAGGTCAATTCACTGAAAATGTCTCATTTCTATTTTTGTCATTTTTTTTTACCCTTTTACCCTTACTACAACAACACAACAACACCTAAATATTATTACCCTTAATGGAACAAGAGAGTTTTCCATCAACGTTTAACTGGTCCCCCACCTTTCCTTGGTTTTGGTGCAAAAACTAAATGTCCCATTCTCTATGAATATTCCGGCAGGTTTGAAGGTAATTGAAGATGTAGGAAAGGTACCCGTGACATTCGATAATGAGCCAAAGGTCCCACTAGAAGACACCAAATATGAACTTGTATTAGAATTGACAGGTCGTGGAACAGGAAACACGAGACTTGGAGCAGATATTGTGATGGTTTTAGACGTGAGTGGGAGTATGGGAGGTGACAAGTTAAAGGAAATGAAACAAGCCATGCAATTTGTGATCAGAAAACTTAGTCCATCTGATCGTTTATCCATCATTACCTTTGCTTATTGCGCCGAAAGAAAATGTGTGTTGCGCCAAATGACAGCTGATGCGCAAGAAAAAGTTGATTTTATGGTCCAGAATTTGAAAGCTGATGGTGGTACCGATATTAGTGCTGGACTTGAAATGGGTTTGAAAGTTCTTGATGATCGTAAATTTACTTCTGCTCGTTCTTCTGCTATCATGCTTATGTCCGATGGTGATGAAAATCAAGGTCGTGACGCACAAACTATATCTGTTGATCGTTATCCGGTCTTCACTTTTGGTTTTGGTACCGGCAATGATTACAAACCTCAGGTAAATATTACTCCCTCCGTTTCCTATTGATGTTAATTCACATAGGGAATGTTCACAGGAATCTTTTAGATAGTGGAGATATTATATTATTGAATAATAAATTTGATGGAGGAAAAGTGGAGACCACAAATATTAAAAAAGTATTTAAAGAAAGTTAGTCTAATTAAAAAATGTTTTTATGAAGTTAGTGGAAAACACGTGGAGACTATAAGGAATATAAAAATGTTAAAATGGAGTTAGTGGAAGATATGTGAGTCCATAATCATTATTAAAATATTAAAATGAGGATGGGTGAGCTTATTTTTGTCCAAAATTTGTGATATAAATAGAAAGATTCCTTATGGGAACAACAATTGAAACACTCCAAAATGGAAAGTGGGTACTTCTCTAAGGAACGGAGGGACAAGTACTATTTAAACCATATGAACTATAGAATTAATCAATGTTTGAGTATATAACATTGTATTAGAAGTCAGTGTGATAAGAGGTCAAACGTTTGAATCTCAACTACCACTAATTTAAAGTGGTATATTTAGCGTCTGTTATGAGTAGAGCATGTGCAGCATCCACACTTCTAACCTACAACGCTTTATTGTGTACGAGGCGTGTTTATTATAGATGATGACAATTTGTTACATAATCACTCCATAAGCCCAGTCAAACCCACAAACCTACGAGTAATGAGTGTCGTATTGCATACGCACTTTTTAAGGTTCACTTTTTCCCAAAACCATATAGGTATAGGAGAATTACTCACCAAGAATTAATATATAAGTCTACAATCCAATATTTTAATGATGTGCATGGGATATTCCTCACATGAATAGTGTTAGAGTATACTCCCTCGCTCCATCCCATTGGATTTGCATCACTTATATTTTGATTCGTCCCACTTAATTTGCATAAAATCTATTTTTGGGCAAAGAACCACCACTGCCTTTTAATCTTATCTATATATTATAAATCTTTTAATTTCATCAAAACAATTTATTCACTCTCTACATTTATTACTACTTTCTTAAAGTTAAATCGAAGATGACATGACAGTGTAGTAGTATAACATATCTTGAGGTCTGAGTTAATTCCTTGACAATAAGACAATTTAATTCAAATAAATTTAAAAAAATGTTAAATTATTTGATTGGTTTGGTTTGAGAAATTATAGGTACTGAAAACAATAGCAGAGAAAAGCAAAGGAGGAACATTCTCAGCAGTACAATCTGGAAATCTGATAACAGCTTTCGCAGGATGTTTGGGTGGGCTTCTAAGTGTGCTAGTTCAAGACGTAAAATTAAAAATCACACCAATTCAAGATAAGGTTAGCAAAAAAGAAAAGGTGAAAACACAAATAAAAAAGGTATATGCAGGAAATTACGTACAGGTACCTGATGAGAATGAAGCTGATGTTATAACTGTTATTTTTGGAAATCTTTATCAAAAAGAGAAACGTACTGTCCTCATCGACCTTTTTCTCCCTCAAGTTTCCAAGGAAGTTGATAATGATGCTCTTGAAATCGATTGTACTTATAGGTTTGTGCATTTCTTTTCTTTTCTTTTCTTTTTTTTTTCCTGCTATTTAACTAGCCGGGATTTTATTATTTCACTACAAAAAGAAAAATTTGTTACCGTCGATTTGGCGCCAAAAATGGTTAACGGATTTCGCTACGGAATTTTTAAAATTAAAACCTTGTTGCTACCAAATAGAAAAAACTTAAAAAATTGCTACCACTTGCATTTCGTCAAACCACAATGCTTAGCTTCCATGTAAAATTTCCCTATTTTTTGTTATTCACTTTGTATTTTCCGATTCTTATTTCTGTTTATGCTCTTATATCTTTATTTATGTTTTTACAAAATAACGGTCTATTCAACTAATATCTTTATTTATAATTTTTTATAATGTTAATTATAAAAAATAAATTAAATATTTGTTATTATAAATGATAGTAACAGATACTCAATTATACTTTTTATTATACAAAATTCTTTTTGGCGACAAGAAGGACAAGAAAAAAGCAATAAGAATAAAATGGTGGCGACAAAGCGTTTTGTCGCCATATTTGTCGCTAAACTGGTTTCATGACAAGAATATACACAAAAACCACTTGTCTCCGCCAATTCCTTTTTATTTTGTAGCTAGTATATGTTGGGATGAGTTATCCCACATCGACAAATTAAAAATGGTGTTCACACTTTATAAGCTATTGGAGACCTTCTTCCCATTGCCATATGGTTTTGGGATGACATATATCTCCTTGGCTTGTGAAGAGTGTGCACCTCGTGTTTTCTCCGATAATTATAATATATATGTACTAATAATGCAGTACCGGTGTGCTGGATGAAGCACCAGTTCAAACCAACACAGTGGGATTTCGTGTTAGAAGATTGAAAAATGCAACAATTATGCAATCAGATGCAACCAAAGCTGAGATAAAACGTGTTGAAATCGTTGAATTAATGAAAAAAGCAAGAACCCTAGCTGATGATAATAATTTAGGGGAGGCATTAAATTTGGCTATGGAAGGGCGCAACTCATTGGATGATCTTCAACTTGAAAACCCAAATCCAGTTATTGAAACCCTAAAAATTGAGTTAGATGAAATGATCAAGTTTTTCCAAAACAAAGATTTTTATGACAAAATCGGTCGTCCTTATACTTGTTCATCTGAAACATCTCATGATCGCCAGCGTTTCGCTGCTCGAGGGCGTAACGCTGGGAACATCCTTTGCTACGCTACGCCTCGCCAGAAGACGTGCGTAGACCAAGCTGCCGAGTTTAAGAAGGATCCAAGCCAGCCTGTTCCGAGTGTTGCTGAAGATGAGAAGAAAGAATTTCAGGCTGATCCTCTTGGAAACATCGCACCCTCGATTGATCATTTCCTCAACATTGCCATTGAGGCTCTTAAGAACATACAGAGGATTATCAATCAGAAGCCATGATCGATCGGCTTATGTTTAATCGGCTATGCATGTATACATGCGTACAGCCGACTATCTGACCTATTGGTGTTCTTGTTCTTGTTCTTGTTCGTGTTTGTGTTTGTGTTTGTGTTTGTGTTTGTTTTCTTAAAAAAATACTGTTTGTTTTGTTATAAGCTGCTTAGAGTTACTGTATGATAAATAAATTGCTACATATGCTTGGGTTTGATAATGTAACATAATACACACGTACAATACTACCTATACGTACGGCTATACCCATGTATATAATAAAAGACATACATGTATATTTGTGTTTTCATATATATATTGTTGAATGATGATGACTATGCTTTTCTTGATCATTTGATTTCTAAAAATTTACGCAATCAAAAAAATTTGGTATTATTGAAATTTAAACAATAGTTGGTATTATGGTGGTTCAAAGATTTACTATCACTGACATTTTAAAAAAGTATGTTGCTACCATATAGAATATTTCAAAGATATTTCATAACGTAACGATGAATTTAATGTTTTGATCCCATTAATATTACTATAGCTTTACGTATGGATGACCTATTGATAAATGGAAACATTTGCACTTACTGTAGTTATTTATATGCTCCTTTTTTGTTGTTTAGTGGTGATTTAGAGTTGTTTTTAGCAAATTTGCTCCAATTGGTGTTTCGAGGCTAATTCGTGAGAAAATGACTTAATCGCGACAAATTTGAGTTTTTTTTTTTGAATTGTATGGCTAATCGTATATGTAAGACTTCAAATAAGAATCAAACTGTTGAAAATACCAAGCCATGTGAATACAGTCAAACAAGAGTGCCAAAGAAAAATAAAAAAGATCTTAAATGATACTAATTGTATTCTTAATGCTTCGATAAAAGTCAAAGTTTGATAATAATAATAATAATAATGTATGTTGGAAACTTTTAATTTGGAAACCTATTTCCAAATTTGATGATGCTAGTAGTAAAATAGTTTCGAAGAAGTTAAGATGGCTTAGTTGTTAGTGCATACTTTAAATTCCCACGGGATTAAGGTTCAAATCCTTATACAACCAAACTGTATTGAATTAAGTTTTTTTTGGAAAAATTAAAGGAGAGGAAAAACGTTGTCAAGGGCAGCAATTTCCAACAAGTACTGTAAAATGTTGTCTTTGATAGCGTTTACCATTGGATTATTTTTTTACAATTGGCTTACAAAGCGATGAAATTTTTTGTCGATGAATTATTCACAAAATATACTATTATTTAGGGGCCCTATTTTTGCTCAGGGATGCAAATATGAATTGTCGTTAACTTTCACTACAACAAATTTAACTTTTTATCACATTAGATTTTGTGGCATTGAAAAAAAAACACTGATTCATATTTTTAGTGTAATAATTATTGGTTTTTATTTTAAGTTCTACTATAAAGTGATTTAGTGACACTTTATTTGATCTTTAGTAGCATATGTAATTGTTACCATAATCTATAGTGATATTAGAGAGAAATGTCATGAATTACGGTTATCGTTGGGATTTTTTTTTTGCAATATGTCTGCTCAGTATTTACAGGATGAACAACGTGAAGAATCTCTTTTTAGACAATTATCAATGATGATCGAGGAATTAGCAATATGAAATGAACAATTGGCTGAGCAATCAACTAGTCTACTCGTAATCAAGTAATTATCGATCAAATGGTAATAGACAATGAGAAAACAAGTGTTGCAACAATTGAGCGATCAACTAGTCTTAATAACATGCTTATTGATGATGGGGAAGTAGAGTCTTTAGTGTCTAATGCCATTGAGTCTTATGATATTACTTCTTATGATTGTGTCTTCCCATCTCCTCTCATTCATTCACCACCAATTAAACGTGAGTCCACCATTGATCATCCCAACTTTGTTGATAAGGAATGTCATTTCAAGTCTATTTGGGAAAGTGAATTGATGCACTTGAGATAATGTTAGAGGATAACGGAGTCTATGATGAAGAAACATTAGAAGAGGTTCACTCTTTTGATATTGAGTTTCTTCATCTCGAGACTTCTTCATCTCTCGAATTATTGTCTTATGGTTGCATTTCCACCTTTAATTCATAAGAGTACTATAGAATTTGTTAATACTGATTTTATTCCTAATAATTATGTTATTGACAAATTCTCCTGTTATAGTCTCTTTGACCATGATCCGTATGTGCTAAATTGTATTAATGTGCTTGTTTTTCCTGAATGTACCGCTAGACTGTCTGACAAGTTGAAAAGGGCTCTCACCTTTAAATTCTCCTGGTTCTAGCTTGACGATTCATGCTCTTCCTCATAAGTGTGATTAGTAAATTCGAACTCCTAATATAATAAGAAACAAGAAAGATATTTTATTGTTAGTCTATATATTATGAACACTAATACAGTCATAAAAAGATTTATAATTAGTTTGACAATTATTCAAATATTCGCTAATCACACTAATACGAGTATAAATATAATGATTATTTAGTATATTTATTATCATGATGGTACGTTTAACTTTGACAGATATGTCGTTTGATTATTGGTATTAAAGGGTGAAAATTTAATGATAACTATTTATAGCTTAAAGATTAAAGAAATGGACCAAATCATTCTAATGATGATGATACTTCGATCATAGAAAATTTTTTATATTCGCAATTTTAATTACGACGTACCTAATACCACATCTCCAAGTGGAAATGCATTAGAATGACTTGTGCAAAGAAAAAGAGAAGACTAAAGTAGAAAACACAAGACCATGAAAACTTGTCAAGAGATTTTTCAACTACAATGACACTTTTTTTTTCACCATTTCAACCATTAATACCGATAACCGAACGGACCGTAAGAATAATAATACTCCCTCTATTTGATCGTTGACTTTGTCCCATTTTATTTGGGCACGTTTTCCAAGACATATATTTAAATCTTAATATTTCTAATGTTGTATAACTAAATATTATGAAAAGTTAATATTCATAATCGTTGCGTTGAGACGAACCAAACAAATGTTTTAATTTATATGCATTAAAAATAAAAATACAAATCAAGAGTGAACGGTGAATAGCGTCGAAAAACTAAATGTGACAAAATCACTGAAAGTCTGAAACGGAAGAAATATATATTATATTAAAAAGGATTTTGAATGCAACATATTACCCTTTTCAATAACACTCCAATGGATTGAACATGTGTGTGGTTGCTCCTTCCAAAAATTCCAACTATAGGGCCGTGATTTAGGATTGGCGACGAAAATTCATGAACATTATCAACACCTCTTCGTACGTCTCCAAATGCTTTACAACATAAATTGGTCTGTATCTTCAATGTCGCAATAACGCATTCATTGCCGTTATTTTGGTACGTTCCACTTATTCTTATCAAATATTCATCATCACATAGTGTAATCTATACATATGCATCAAAGGAAAACATGATGAATAATTTTTGGAGTATTACTAAGTATAAAAAGGAAAGAAAATGACACTCTCAATATCTCGTACAAGGCAGGGTCAGAGTGGGGGTTTTTATTTTTCCTGAAAGATGTGGACAAATCATACCCGTTCCCCTAAGGAGGGAGTAAAGAGAAATGCGCGCAATCAAGGAAACCCCAACTAATACTTGCGTTCAGTAGGGGTCAACCCCAAACCTTCTGATTCACATGCAGATGCTCTATCCATTGAGCACAAGCGCTTTGGTACAAGATAAGTGTGCTTACGCTAATTAATGAAATAACAAAAATTAGAACTATGAATATTGTGATAATAACCTTTTGTTCATCGCCATCGATCTTTCCATTACTCGTAGAATACTCACGAGAGTTCTCGATAACGAACACTATTGCATTTATAGCATTTCCACGTCTTATTCTTACTTCTGTGATACGTTCACCATCATTAACTTTGATGCAATAGTTTTGTTCTAACTTAGATCCATAGGGTCCATATGAGTCGATCACTCGCCCCTTCAAAAATCATCATACACTATATTAATTTTGATGTTTAGTATAGAAAATTAGAGTGAATATGAGAGTATCATTTGTAATTATTTTATTAGTCAACATTATAAGAGTATTTATGGTATGAGTATTAATTGCATGATTTTCAATTCAATCAATTTTAGTTATTTACGGAAATAAAATGTTGCATTTATATTATGGCATGAATAATTGTATGGATTTTAATTCAGTCAAGTTTACTCTTTACAAAAATAAAAATTTGAATTTAAATTAATGACATAAATATTAATGGCAGGAATATTAATTGCAGGATTTTTAATTCAGTCAATTTTTTTTTTACAAAAATAAAACGTTGGATTCATAATAATGGCAGGAGTAATTATTGCAGGAATTACAATTCAGACAATTTTACTCATATATAAAGAGGTGTGCCAAAACCTATAAACTCTTTATTAACAACCTATTTTGTGTTTTTATATATTTAATTTTTTTTAATTACAATATATGTATGTAAATACTTTATTACGCACCTTCATTTAATACTTTATTTGTATTTGATAAATTTTATATAGAAAAATTCTCTTTGATATTTCAAAATATGATTCGTGTTATTAAATATCTTATTCAACTCGTATTTTTTTATCATATTTAGAACTGATATCATCATTATCATATCCAGTGTATCCCGCTCATAGAAAACTATAGTCATGGTCTGGGGAGAGAAGAAAGACGGCAACTCATATCCATAGAGGAGAGTGCGGTCTCTCGACTCGAGAAGAATCTTCAACTATTCATATATAAGCCTGCAACTTACAACCCACGTTGACCATGAATAAATAGTGACAACTTATATAACTATAAGTATTTGATTAACGGAAAATCATAACGTATTAAGATGTTTTATTTTACACAATCTAGCTAACAACACATATTTTTCATTTATTTACGGGTGAATTAAATCCTTAATATCTCTAATTGTACATATAATGAAAACACGTCCATTTCTTACCTTTTTCGAGAGAACTCCGATGGATTCGAGACGGTTTGTGCTCCTCCCAAAAACTCCAACAATGGGGCCATTAGTTAGATGTGGTGAAGTAAATTCATATGTAGTTTCATCATCCAAGCCTTGTCCATATGGGCCGTACCCTGTTGGACGTAAATTGGTGTGTATCTTAAGGCAGGCAATTACATCCTGCTTTCTACTTCTATCATATCCATATCTACCACTAATTTTGATTAGGTACTCATCATTCTTAAGTGTGATCTACAAATATATGCATTTCACGTTAAAAAGTAGAAACTCTTAGCTCAAACTAAATATTTATCAACTAATATAACAAATTTAACTTTTTGCGACATTAGATTTAGCGGCATTAAAAAAATGCCACTGATTCATATTTTTAATGTAATAATTATTGGTTTTTATTTTAAGTTCCACCATAAAGTGATTTAGCGACACTTAATTTTGTCTTTAGTGGCATATTTTAATTGTCACTATAGCCTATAGTGACATTTGTGAGAAATGTCACTAGATCCTATGTCGCTAAAAGCTTTAGTGTGATTTTTTAATATGCTGCTAAAGGGTCTAATAAATGTCACAAAATTCTCTACATAAACTATAAGAAATTAGAAATAGCGACATTTAAATTAAATATCGTTAAATATATCCCACTAAAAGTAAAGTATGTTGTAGTGATCAATTAACTCGTCTTGTATGAAACGTCTCACCATGAGACGGGTCCATGTAATAGTCCATTTCTTCAATCGATTACTTTAAGGTCATAAGTAATCATTATAAGATAATAAGTAATCATTTTAAGACTATAAAAATTTATTATATAAAATTATAAATGATTTTTTTAACGTTATAAGTAATTATTTTAAGACAAAAAATGTATATTGGGCCAGTCCAATAGAGATGGTCTCACCGTGAGACCGTCTAATTTAAGAATTAGTGAATATATTCATAATAATATTGGAAGTTAAATTAACAAAATAAGACTATATATTAGAGACAAATCTTTATTTAGACCATCTCACCGTGAGATGACTTAATATGAGATTACCTAATTTTTAAATTCTTAGAATTTAATGAACAAAACTATTTTTATTTAGATAACTATTATATAAGTTTAACTTTGGGCTGTTTGTGTGAGCCCGTCTCACGATGAGATGGTCTCATACAAGACTTGTTATATATTAAAATATTTTAAAATATATAATTGTTATAAAAGAGGAGAAACGGTGGTAAAGTAAATTAGGAGGAGGAATAGAGGAATTAGTTCTGACTTTTTGGGTTAGATATTATCCTTTGTTGGATGAGTTATTTTAATTTTTTCGGAGAAAAGCAACATATTATAGCAACATAAAAAAGAAAAATTACCGTAAATAATATAATTTTTTATTAATTTTCCTATAATAATGGAGTATTAACTATTGGTTAACTATGAATAATACCAACTTAAAAATATATTTTCCTAGAAAATCCCTAACATGTTAAAAATCAAACTATAGGTGATTATAAGACAATAAAAATTGGTAAATTAGTTAATAAACTAAAGTTGATATTATTCTAGGAAAACATCCCCTAAGTTAATACTCCCTCCTATTCAAATTAATTGTCCACTATGGATTTGGACCGGATTTTAAGAAAAAATGGTAGTGGGGTGGTAGTGGGGTATTTTAAGTGATTATAATAATTGAAAAGGTGATAGTGGGGTATTTTAAGTGATTATAATAATTGAAAAGGTGGTAGTGGGGTATTTTAATTGATTATAATAATTGAAAAGGTGGTAGGTGGGGTATTATTAAATAATATAAGTTGGGGTAGTTGGGGGTATTTAGGTAAAAAGTTTTGCCAAAAATAGAAAGTGGACAAGTGAAGAGACTTTACCAAATAAGGAAAGTGGACAATTAATTTGAATAGGAGGGAGTATTATTCATGGTTAATAAATAATTGATATTATTATAGGAAAATTATCAAAAAAATTATATTATTCACGACATTTTAACTTTTATTTTGCATGCTCTTAATAAACGAACAATAATATGCATGAACAACGAAATATATAGTATAAACTAATTAGGGCCAACCCTGGGGTACGGTGGCTGAGAAGAGTCATCACCAAGGGCCAAAAAATTAGATGTACCATAATGGTAAGAATATGGGCTAATAAAAATAAATGCGCGTGAACAAAAACTGAAAAAAAAAATTATGAAAATGCATGTTTGAGAAAAAAAAATTAATTTTTTTTTGGAAAAATTGACATTAATAATCAAACCTTTTACTCATTCATTGTGAATAATCTCACCTTTTGATTATTTTCGAATAATCCAACATTTGTGATAAATTGCCTACAACATACCATATTACTAATAATAGTTAATAATAGGATATGCTGCTAGCAAACTAAAATAAATGTTGGATTATTCACAGCGATTTAAGGGCAAATATTGAATTATTAGAAAATAATATAAAGATTGGATTATTCACAGCGGATGATCAAAAGACTGAATTATTTATGTTAATTTTTTTTAAATTTTCCTAATTTTACATCTATTTCAATTGATTGCTCGAATTTTCTAGGTAGTCAAAGGTGATTCTTTGTTTCGATTTTGACTCGAGCATTTAGCACTAAAATACAAAAGAGAAAAAGCATGTAGTTCACTCAGATTATTGTAGATATACTTCCTCCGTTTCAAAATACTCGCTACATTTCGATTTTGTGCACTATTCATCGTTCAAGCTTATTTTACATATTGCGACTAATGTGTAAGTAAAAACATAGTCAAGTGGGATCTTGTTTGAATCGTTTAATCGCATACTTTCATAATATTAAATTTTTATCATTTGTAGATAAGTGTAGTTTAAGATATAAATGATAAAAATTGTACATTGAATTGCGTAAAAAAGTGAAATGTAGCAAGTATTATGGAACAGATGAAGTATAATTTTTTTAAAAAGGATTAAAACTTACAATCTCGCACAAATCTCTAAAAAAGTCAGGATCAGCCCTAGAATTGAGTACCTCATTTTGTGGGTCACCACAACCACCAAAATTTGCATGGTTGACTTTCTTCCCTGGCTTTGCTATCTCGAACTCAATAGAGTTGACGGTCAAATCATGTGTTAATTTGATTTTAGAGATACGTTCACCATCTTCAAGTTGCAAGCAAAAGTTATTTGGTAGTTTAGAACCATATGATCCATATGATTCAATCAATTTCCACTATCAAAGAAAATAAAACAAAACATCACTATAAAATATACAAAATATATTTATTAGATTTAGAGATTCATCTTATGTCATGCTTTATGTTCTATAAATACAACTCAAAATGTTTTTTCATAATTTACAAAGTAATAAAGCATATGATATGAGCACAAATATTAGACGTTTAATAAGTATTAACAACAATTGGTATCAGAGCATGGTTTGGATCCTTAGTTTTTGTGAAATTATATATTTAGTGGAAGGGAAGACAAGTGAAGGTAAGATGTTTTACTTCGATTACTCCAAATGAGACAATACGCAATTCTGTGATAGTATGGATCTTTAAAAACAAATGAAATCACACATAATAAAGCTTACCTTTTTTATGATAACTCCAATAGATTCAAGCTCACACGTATTGTATCTTCCAAAAATTCCAACAATAGAGCTATTAGATATGAGTGGTGATGAAAACGAATGTAAACTATCAACATCTCGTTGTCGTCCAAATGGTCCATATCCCTTCAGACATATGTTAGTATGTAGCATAAGAGTGGCAACATTGCGATTCTTCTCGTCATATTTTCCACTAATTTTTGTCAAGTATTCACCGTCCTTGAGTACAATTTTCTATTCACAATGGAAAAAATGTTTAAAAGAAATCAAATAATATATCATTATCATACCTAATGTATATATTCCGCTCATAAATACTTCTGTAAAAGGATAAAAGACGGAATATCATACCCATACATAAGGATCTGACTAAATAATGAAAAAGTCTAATATGAACTTAGTCCACATTGATAATTTACAGTCCCTTCCACTCCGCTCTTATACTCTTACATTTCACCCTACTCCACTCTGCTCTTATACTTTTACACTCCACCCCACTCCACTCTAAAAAACCTTAAAAAAATTAAAATTACAAAATTAAAATTCAAAATTGAAATTAAAGAAATTAAAAATTTTAAAAATAAAAAATAAAAATTTAAATATTAAAATTAAAATTTAAAATTTAAAAATATTAAATTAAATTATTTTCTTTTAATGTTCAATTTTTCAGTTACTTTGGAGTATGTAATAAAGAGTGATGAGAATAGAAAAATGAAAGTGTTAAAACTTCATCCATAATATTTTAGTGTGCATCAAGTCTACACAGGAGTTTGACTAAATAATCTACCGGCTAAACAATAAATTAAACGGCACAAAATCAATTGATTGTGTTAGGGAGATATATACTTGGGTGTAATTGTATTTACCTTAGATTCTTTTCCACCATTTCCACTAAAATTGATCATAAGAGTCTTGTCCATGCCTTTCTCATCAATCACAAACCCAATTGGATTAACATCTTCTTCATAACTTATTCTTACCTCTCTGATTACTTCACTTTTTTCAACCACTAATCTATAATTTGGTGGTAACTGTGAACCATAAGGCCCATATCTCTCCGTTTCTTGTTTCTGTCAAACAAAATTAATAAATCACTAAATATAGTAATCACATTAATATGTTATATGTGATTTAAATGCTACTCCCTTCGTTTTCAAATGTTCTTCTAAATCTTCTTATACTTTTTGCACAGTTTTCAAAATAAATTTTGAGCTTAAACATCTCTAAATACGCATCATAAAAAATTAGAAATAAATATATAATAAAAAAGTATACATTAAGACGAATCTAACGAGATTCACATGGATATATTTTGTCTTCTATATATGTCTTAAAAAGATTAATCAAATTTATCTTTCCAAAATAAAATATTCTAAATGGGAAGAACATTAGAAAACGGAGGGAGTATTTAACATTCTAATATATATATGTATATGAGAATTAAATAAGAAAGATTTTAAAATGAGAACGATAAAAGAATTTTTTGTTAGTTACTATATATACAAAAAATGATACTGTGTTATAAGTTAAGAACTTAAGATTTATGATGTGATACACCAGATTTAGTTTGAAAAGGGATTGATAGACTACTCATATCAACAAAAGGAGCATCTTCTTTTCATGGGAGCCCATTTGTTAAGAACTCCACAGTTAAGTGTGCTTGGTGTGGAGCAATCTTAGGATGTGTGACCTCCTAGGAAGTTTTCCTGCTGGGTGTACACGAGTGAGGCCAAAGTGCACTGGAAAGACTTGTATTGGTCTGTGGGGCTAGTCTACAATCTCCATGAGTAATCACTGGTGGTCCGTTGGGCCAGGGTGTTACATATGATATAGTATTTTTTTTTCTGTAAAATGGTGACTTTTACAATTAAGGGTTTTTGGTTCGATCATGACCTTTGATTTTTATTTTATTTTATTCAAATCAATGGTGTAAAATGCTTCTTATTGCATCTTCCAATGGATTCTAAACGTACCTTTCGTGTGAGAATTCCAATGGATTCTAGAAATTTATTGCATCTTCCATAAAACCCTACAATGTGACTGTCAACTGACACTGGCGATGAAAATTCATAAGCAAATTCAAAGTCTCGTCCTTCTCCATACTCTCCATACCCCTTTGAACATAAATTGGTGTATATTTTCAGAAAGGCAATATTTTCTTGGTTCCGATTTCCATTGTATCCATATTTTCCGCTAATTCTTGTTATATACTCGTCATCTTGTAGCTCAATCTAACAATAAAGTTAAAATAATAAAATACTCAACAATTGTAAAAGGAAATATCAAAAAACAAATTTAAGCAAATATATAAACTCTTCATCCCAAAGTCACATTCACCTATAATTATTATATACTTCCTCTGATCTGAAATACTTACTACATTTCGATTATATGCACCAGGGCCGTTTTAGAAATTTCAGTGGCCCGGGTTGAAGACATAAATTGGGGCCCTAATTCACATATAATATTTTAAAATAAATCAAAAATTAGGTAGACAAAAAAAATACCTATTTTATTATGCATTATAATCATTAAAAACATCAAATTTCATATAGATAAAATATTGAAATCAACGCCTAAGCGTTCATTATATTTCTACGAGCATTTCTAGATGCAAAGTCAATAATAATAGTTTCTACATCAATATGTTCTAACATATTTTTCTCAATATATAAAGTAGCTATTCTATTTAACCTTAGCAATATAGCATTTCTCCCAAAACTTAATAAAAAAAAAGTTTTTGATGAATCTAGTAGAATATACAAAGAGGATTATATATAATTATTAGATGAATTCCAGATGATAATTGAAGGATAAAATTACCGTTTATCATAATCACCGACAATTGGGGATCAATTTAATTGAATTAATGACTTTTTATTTGGGTTAATCAAAATTCACTTAGAAAAGTGAATATTTCGGGAGAAAAATTAAGGAGGAAGAAGGTTTAATAGTGGTGTTTGAAATTCTTCTGAAACTCCTTTTGCTAATTGCTTAATACGCTTCTTCCTTTTTTTTGTTATTTTTTTTTCATAAATAATTATTTTGGAAACTTGGGGCCTTATTAAATCTGAAGATGAGCTTTTGGTTTGGGGGCCTAGGGCAGTCTCCCCACTTGCCCTGCCCTTGCTACGACCTTAATGTGCACTATTCTCTGTTCAAGCTTATTGTATAAATTGCGATTAATGTGGAAGTAATAATATAGTCAAGTGGGATCTTGCTCCAATCATCTAATCGCATACTTTCATAATATTAATTTTTTATAATTTTTTACTTTGTATAATTCAAGATATAAATAAATAAAATAACACATATTGAAATGCATAAAAAGTAAAATGTAGCAAGTAGTTTTAACGTGATATTAACCTGTTTCAAATCTCCGCCATCGCCACCGAACAATTGAGTGGTAAAACGTTCACCATCTGGCTTAGCTATCTCGAAACATATTGCATCAACAACGTAGCCATATCTTATTAGTACTTTAGTAATACGTTCACCTTCTCCGAGTAGAAAGATGTAGTTTTCTCTCAAATTTGAACCATAAGGACCATGGGATTCAATTGATTGGTCCTATCAATATATATGAATCAATATAGATCATAATAACAAATCAAACAAATATGAAAAAACATATTTCAAGTAATTCATAATCATCATATCCAATATATTCCGCCCATAAAATACTATAGTCAGGGTCTGGAGAGGAAAATACGGCGACAACTTATACCCATAAGGAGAGCACGGCTAAAGATTTTTCAAGTAAATTATAGGGTTATATTTGGGTTAGAAAAAGAGAGATGACCGATGAAATATTATAAAAGCATCATAAAAAATATATATTGTTA
The DNA here is from genome assembly GCA_019776075.1 of Amaranthus palmeri. NCBI lineage: Eukaryota > Viridiplantae > Streptophyta > Magnoliopsida > Caryophyllales > Amaranthaceae > Amaranthus > Amaranthus palmeri. The sequence goes on from JAAKBH010000331.1 coordinate 209,736, forward strand.
ATTGTAATTTGTGGACATTGTTAGTTGTTATTTTGTTAGATCTGTTCAACTACAAGTCTAAGTTGAGTTAAAGTATCATTATGTCTATGTGTTATATATTTTTTCATATTTTTTAGATAAGAGACAATTTTGATTTAAACTGTAGAGCATGTACAGATGGCCTAATCATACATTATGCAATCTTTTTTTTAGCAATTTGTGAACATTATTAATTGTAATTTATTATATCATATTTTTTCGAGGATCAAATAATATATTCGATCTAAGGTAAGAACAAAACAGGAAAACAGAATCTAACCTTTTCCAACAGAACCCCAACGGATTCGAGGAAATTATTATGCCTTGCAAAGAATCCTACAATATGGCGGTCAATTAATATTGGCGATGAAAAACTATGAGTAGTTTTAATGTTTGATCCTTCTCCATATGGTCCATATCCCATTAGACATAAATTAGTATGTATTCTCAATGAGACGATCACTTCTTGATTCCGACCTTCATCATAGCCATATTCAGCACTTATCCTTGTTACATGCTCACCATCTTGTAGCAAAATCTAATAGACACACGCATAAAAAGTGAAAACGCGAAAATGTAACATATTGAAGGCCAAGTGAGCAAAAAAATTCACAAAAAGTGCTCTCTTGAGAGATTATCTTTTGTAAAGAAGACTCTCACGAGTCCAGCCCAAATCTATATTTAGAATTGGATTGGGCTTTTGAGAGGCGTCTTTACAAAAGACGGCCTCAAGTAAGAATTTGTGTTTTACAAATTAAAACATGTAATTCAGACTTTATATCGACCTTAGATTCATTTCCGCCTCTTCCGCCAAATTTTTTAGTGATTATTCTCCCGTCTCGCTTAACTATTTTAAACCCAATTGCGTCAACAATGTTTCCATGCCTTATTATCAACTCGAGAATACGCTCACCATCTTCAATTAGCAAACGATCATCATTTATGGACAATGTTGAACCATCACGTCCGTAGGGTTCAATTGCATGTACCTATGAAAATTAACCTACTAATTGTAAACAACAATTATAGATAACAATTTATGTTAAAATAACATACAATTATAGATAAAAATTATTTGCATCAAGGCATACAATATAAATAATATATTTTGTTGAGTATTTAGAGCATGTAGGACATATTCAAAGGCTTAAGGCATGTACTAAAGCAGAGACAAAGCAAGAACGTATCAACGAAGCCAAAACACACGTGCTTGATCAAGATGCTCGTTTGAGCAAGGGTGTGCTCCTTTGAGCACATCAGTGATGTTCTGGCAATTTGTTTCCAAAGCTACTGTCTAATGGTCTGGGCATGTGCTCGTTCGAGCATTTCAAGTGCTCGTTCGAGTGCTTAGGAAATTTGCTTTAGAAAGTTTCTGGAAGTGATTTTGGTTCATGCTCGTTCGAGCACATATTATGCTCGTTCAAGCACTTTGGAATAGTTGATTTGTTTGTGAATCAAAACTTCATTTCATGGAGTGTTGTGTTGTTATGAACTAATGATTTTACTTGATATAGTTAGTAAATGGATTTGAATGAATCATTGCTACTATATTTCTCTATATATAAGAGTTGATGCATGAAATCATTTGTACTTATGATGATATCTTGAACATTAAATTCTGAATTCATCTTTTCTCTCAATCTCTTGAAACATAAAAGAGAGTTATAAACTCTTTTATTCTTTTCTGGTTTTAATCTCTACTTAAACACATAATCATTCAGTTTAGTCGGTTTGTACTAACCGGTTGATGTGATTGATTATATCTCGTTTTGAATTTCCGATATCATAACCCAAGTACCTTTGTGGGAAAAAATGTCACAATAGGAAAGCTTGTAGTTGCCTTCAATCTATATCAAGATTTCTGGTGACACCATCATCACAAACTAATCTTCTCTACGGTGTTATTCATTTCATGGTTCATCCAAAGTAAAGAGTCCATTGCTATACACAAAGGTTTCGCATTATTATTTCTAACATATTTGCGTGATTATAAGGACATTTTATATAGCTAGTAATTCACTTTCACTACGCGTTGAAGATTTGATGGTCGAGAGAAAATACAATAAACATTAGTTATACTTTTGTGGTTCATTTGATAGTCGATATTTAATAATGAAATTGGAATAGTAATGAAAAGTTAGTGTAATTTAATTGGTAGGAAAATATCTTGATAATTTCAATGATTATGCTTGTTCTCTTCCAATTATGTCATTTTCTTCACATAATTCTTTCTAATACATTACCATTTTAAAAAGTGGTATATTAGGTGGTAATTGTGAATTTTTATGATCAAAATTCTATTACCATAGAAATAACATTATGGATTTAATGAAAATTTACACTACCAACCTGTTTGTTAGTAGCTATTAAATGATTGAAATTGTAATGAAAAACTAGTATGATTTCAGTAGGAACATCCTGACCCATTTCTGAACTTTCGGTGGCCTGGGAGCGAGATTCGAAATAGGGCCCTTATCACGCTTTCAAGTATTATTCAGCAAATCAAGTTTTCAATTTCAAATATGTAAGAAATGAAAGAGTTTCTATTTGTTTCCGAGAAAGAAGCGTATGAATTTTTCTCAATTAATTTACATGTCAGACAATTAATACCTTTGCCAATAATATCTCACTACTACTCTTAATTCTTTAACTTTTTATTTTTTTAATATTTGAATTTAAACGTATTATCGAATTTTTGAAACATGGGCCATGGCCTTTATCCCACCTGCTTCTGGCCAGATTCGGGCCTAGAAAAATCTCTTGACAAGTTAAATAGACATGCTTGTTCTACTCCAATCATCTCAATTTTATCACAAAATTTATTTGAATACATTAACATATTAAAATGTAGTATTAATTAATGTTAATAGAAAATTGTAAACAAATTTTTTTATGATCAAAGTTTCATTGCCATAGGAATGATTTGATACATTTCATAAAAATTAACTCTACAAAATATTATCATTACCATCATTTGTAAGCAATAACTAAAAGTATCGTACAAGTCATTTTCATGTTATAACCATTTAGTTCCAACAACCAAACTGAGCACGGCATTTAAAAAATGTCTAAAGTAGTATTACTTTATATTGAACGTCAAATAATTAGATTCAAACCTTAGTGCTTACATGTTAATTTAGAATGATCAAATGCATATATTTCCTTATGCAGATTTTCCTTTACTTTGTTTCTTTAAATTTTTTCACGAAAGAAATATAAATTAGATTTTTTAAGTGTATATTGATAATAAAATATATTTATGTGAGATTTTATTAGATTTCTGCTGATAAAAAGTTTCTTAATATATAATTTTAAGGTTTTTCAATATACAATTTTGATATACAATATGATCTATGCGTACTTATAGATCATATAGAGGCTCCAAATTTATTTTGAAATGTGTGCAAAAAGTAAGTGCATAAAAAACTGGAAGGATTATATCTACACAAAATAAGAATTATAATCTAACCTTTTCCAAGAGAATCCCTATGGATTCGAGAACATTATTGTGCCTTCCAAAAAATCCTACAATTTGGCAATCAAATAATATTGGTGATGAAAACTCATAAGCAGTTTCAACTTCAAATCCTTTTCCATACGGTCCGTATCCCTCCAAACAAAAATTTGTATGTATCTTCAGTGAGACGATTTCTTCTTGGTTGCGGCCTCTATCATAGCCATATTTCCCACTAATTCTTGTCGTATACTCACCTTCTTGTAGCTCAATCTGAGTCATGAAAGGCAAATGAAATCAACAAAATAATGTTTGAAAACACGTGGTTTAAAGTGTAGATTATATATTAACCTCGTCTTTGTTTCCACCCTCACCACCAAACAACCTTGGAGAGGTATCACTCTCGTTTGGCTTAGCTATCACGAACCCAATTGCATCAACAATGTAATCATGCCTTATTATTACTTTAGTGATACGTTCACCATCTCCAAGATGCCAACGATAGGTTTCCGACCATTTAGATCCATAGGGCCCGTGTGACTGAATTGCTTGCTTCTATAAAAAAAATAAATTAAAAGTTATAAAACCGTACATTGCATGGAAGTTAGTATGAAAACACATAAATATAATGTTTAGATAATAATTTTTGACAAATTATATTACTACTACTACTACTACTATTATTATTATTATTATTATTATTATTATTATTATTATTATTATTATTATTATAGACTTTGTCCCAAACTTTCAGTTATTTAGTCTTATTAGATTTTTAGCATAAAGACTAATAATATGAACATAATGAATTTGATTTAGTTTAGGTAAAATAAATTTGATTTGGCTGAATCAAGTTTATTTAGTCATCTTTAATTTTGACCGACCCATATCCAAAGAAGAACTGAATGCACAACTATAAAAAAATGATACCGAATCCAAGATAACCCGACTCTACATTAACCTAAATCGAAAATATATCCAACTCGTAGTTTAACCAAACTCGATTCAACCTGCAGTATAACCGATTTGGATCCAAAATGCATTAACCTAACTCGATATAAATTCTAACTGGAGTTGACCTAATCCGAAACCTAAACCGACCCAGAGTGGTATTACCCCAACATAGACTCGTACTCGATTGAACTCGTACCTGAACCGACCCAATTCAAAGTGACATATTACCTGGAAAAACCCAAACATGAGAATACCCGACCCAAAACCCAACTGAGTAACCGAATTTACAACCCTATATATATATATATATATATATATATATATATATATATATATATATATATATATATATATATATATATATATATATATATATATATATATATATATATATATATATATATATATATATATATATATATATATATATATATATATATATATATATATATATATATATATATATATATATATATAATTGTTATAAAGTTAATATATTTTCAATAAAATGTGATAACCGATGTAAACGAATTATAATATCGTAATGATCAAATGATTATGTTTGTTTTTTTCTATGAAAGAATAAATATAAATAAACAATAAAGATTTTAATGTTAAATTAATTATCATTTTGCTGTTTTTGAAAACATGTTTTCATAGCATATTTTCAACACGATGATATATTTTATTATTACTTTTATCGGTACAAAAAATAAAATTGTAATTCATATTGACAATAAAAGCGTATAAAAACACATAAATAAAAATCATTATGTGCACAATGAAGTAAAGAGAAAATAGGAAAAGAAAGATTACCATAAAGTTGGATCCAGATTTGCAGCTGAAACTCTCAACTATGAAGTTAGGCCACTAAGATTCTGTTTTTGCTGTATTTATTTAAGTGAGTTCCATAAGTAGCATTTAAGAGATTAACAGAGAAATTAATAATATATCATTATCATTAATACACAAATAAAATATATATTTGTTACATGTGAGTTGATTGCCTAGAACTTTCATAAAACGACAGTGGTGGCACTTTTGTAAGATTTTTTCATGTGGCAGCATTCAGTATTTCAGTTTATACCTTATTTTAAATAGCGTAACATGTAAAAATGAAAGAGAGAATTTAACAAGTAGTATTTTAGATACAGATGCTCTCTTGAGAGATCGTCTTTGGTAAAGACGACTCTCAAAAGTCCAGCCCAAATCTATATTTAGATTTGTAACAATATATATTTGGAATTGGACCGGACTTTTGAGAATCGTATTTACGAAAGACGGTCTCAAGTAAGAATTTGTGTTTTAGAATAGAAGTATGTTTTTCCAACGCCTCTCCTGAGAGACTCTTGAGAGACCGTCTTTTATAAAGACGACTCTCAAAAGTCCAACCCAAATCTATATTTAGATTTGTAACAATATATATTTAGAATTGGACTGGGCTTTTGAGAACCGTCTTTACAAAAGACAGTCTCAAGTAAGAATTTGTGTTTTAGAATAGAAGTATTTTTTTCTAGCGTCTCTCCTGAGAGACCGTCTTTATAAGAGACGGCTCTCCAGGCCTAGGCCCAACAATAAAAAGTCTAAAAACTGATGCGCGCGTTTGACCCTATATGGAGTTGGTGTTGTAACCTATTAAAGTTGATATTTATAACCTAATAAAATTAGTAGTAAGTCTCATGGGAGACGGTCTATTCTATAGACGGAATCCATGAAGCCCAGCCCAAAATATAACATAGTATATTTGGGGTTATAATAAATTATTTTGGGTTATAATAACTTATATTTGGGGTTATAGAATAGTATATTCGAGGTTATAATACATTAATACCTTAAATTTAGGATTATAACATAATATAATTGATATGATAATAAAAAAAATCAGTTAAGGGAAATGGGCTGGCCCAATTTTGTGGTCTATCCTATAGACCGTCTCTTGTGAGATTTTGTGTAAAATTGGTATTTGAAGTTGATGTTATAACCTATTAAAGTTGATATTATAACCTAATTATTGTTTTTATTAATAATGATTCGGTCCATTGAGATGCATCTTTTATAAAAACTGTCACAAATAATAATTTCTCATTTTTTTCATTCATTGAGATTCTCTTTCTGTAGCATTTAATAGACTTGGAAGCCCAATAGCAATGTTAACATCTTAAAGGCATAACCTAACGGGATAAAGTGTAAAGAAATATTTTTAGTAGTACTACCGACATTGGAAACAACAATAACAATTACTCTTGATATCTTAAATTAATCAATAAATTTAAAGTCTTCTTCTTTAAATTTATTAATTAATTAATTTTTATCTTTTATTTAAGTATAGAATTAATTATTTTACAAAAGTCTAAATATCAAATTCTCATTCCTAATGTCAAACATAAATGTGACAAAAATGTAAACCAGTAATATTTTTCAATATGATTTTCAAAATTTAAAAAAATAATATTTTAATACAACAAATTTATTTTTCTATCCCATAGCATCAATTCTATCAAAATTTTTTTCAATTCATTCGATGTTCAAACCACAAACATCACAAAGTAGTCTTGAAAGCATTTAGCCGCAAAATATATTGTGTTTACATGAAGTGTATCAAGGCGGAGCAAAGATCTTGGAGACCCTATTTATTGGATTCGTCTTAATATGTATTTTCTTAATATTAACTTTTTAGAATTTTTTACCATATGAAATTTGAGATATTAAATATTAAAATCGTGCATTAGATAGCGTGAAAAACATAAATGTAGCAACTATTAAAAACTGATAAAGTAATTCAGAAGCACCAACAATGATTATGTTATATGAAGGAGTTTACTTACAAAAATACAACAAAATTAATAGCAAAATCTATGGTCGATCGGTGGTAAGTGTCATTATAATCCACATAAGTTCTAAAATCACTTAATTTTATCATACGAGATTATATAGAGGGCTGAGTTGACTCAGTTGCATTTAAAACAGTTATTGAATCCTCTGCATGAACAAAATTTGCCCTGAAATTACGAATCAACTAAATCAGCTTATTTATTAGTAACTACTAATCTACTACATTCTAATTCATACAACAATTTAAAATAAATTTACCCAAGGAAATAGATACTCCCTCTAATTCACAAATATTGTCTCATTTTCTGATTGGATAAGTTCACTTCAAATGTCTTATTTTTATTTTTAGTTATGATATTTTTAGCAAAATACCCCATGTTCACACAAATAATGACCAAAATACCATTACTTTTACTACTTACAATACCCCAACTACCATCTTTACAAATAATTTAATCAATTAAAACACCTCATCCGACTCTTAATATCCGTATCCAATCAAATGGGACAATAAATATGAATTGGAGGGAGTATCATATTAGTAGGGTACGAATCAAGAGTATTCAAATTTATCAAATATAGTGAATAATTCAAATTAAATACTCCCAATGTACGAATTCAATCTTTAATGTCTCTAATCATACATATCGAAAAATTATAAAAACCCAAAATTAATAAACTTTGAATCGAGACAATTCAAACAAAATCTCATATGACTATATTTTAGCTTTTAGATTACCGACAATAAAAAAGTCAATTTGCTTGATGAATAGTACCGCAGTTAACAATATTGAAAGTAAAAAAGAACGGAGAAAGTATATAGAAACTTACCATTTCTAGCAAACGAAGTTGATCTTGATGATGATCCTTGTTTGTAGAAGTGACAAAATTGTCAAGGATTTTGCACAAAAGAGTCCTATTTGCTGAAATTCCAATGAGAGAGCATATCACTAATATAAATATGGCCGCCCATAATGCCTTTGGGGAAATAACTATGTAAACTCCAGTCATGAATGCCAATAAGGTGCAATAAAGTGCTACAACTAATAATGTCATGCTACGATCAATTAAGAGCAAAGACTTATTAGAATCGTAAACCATAGACCATATGAGGCATATAAGTACCAACATGGAACAACACATTGCTATTGTATCGGATATCAGAAAAAACAAAAATGCGGGATTCTTAGCTAATATTGCTTCTCCATTGTCGGAATTTAATCCACCTGGGAGTGTAAATCCAGCGGTGAATGTTATGGTTGCGAGTAGAGCTGCAACAACTGATAGTGTATTTCTCACTTCTAATAAGTTCGTCTTGTATTGAAAGTATGATGTTTTTATCCTTGGATCTAATCCGACACTTTTACACATAGCTTCCTAAAATAATGAAAAAAAATATAAAGATTAGAGAATTTTGCAGCATCATCATCATCATATTCAGTGTATCTTTCTTGTAGAAAACTATGGTTAGGGTCTGTGAAGGAAAGAACGGCGGCAACTCATACCCAAAAATAAAAAGAGAAGAGTTGTAAAACACAAACCATCCGCATGTCATTAGATATAAACATATTTATAAGGAAGATAAGGAAGATATGTGAATAAACATATTCATATAGTGCTGGAATGGTATTTCTTACCCATCTATAACTCACATGTGGATAACACATAACACTTCAACAATACATAACATCCTAAAATAATCACAAAACATAAAATAATTGAATATGCGAAGTTGCGAACAACAATAATAACAATGTCAAAGCCGAAAAAGAAGAAGCATACCCACTCATTAGGTTGTTGTTGTTGAGTTTCATCACAAGCTTTCATCAGCAGCAAATCTCTAGCAGTTTTATTTTCCTGATCCTTAATATCACACCTTATCTTATCCATCATAAGAAACGTTTCCGAAAGTAAAATATCACTTCTTCGTATCGCTTGATGCAAAGGTGTTGCCCCTTTACAATCTTGAAAATTGATAAGATCAGACATGCCTGGAAGCTTAAGAAATTGTTCATATTCTGTTATGTTTCGAAGTTTAATGTGATGCAAAGGGGAATCCTTATGTTTAAGACAATGATCCTTAAACTTTCCTGGATAGTACTTTATGAACACACTTATAACTGAGATATGGCCTTTGCTACATGCTTTTCTCCAAGCAGATGGTGCACTTTCAAATGTTTTTTCACTATCAATTTCTAGGAATTCTTTGATAAACCATGTTGCACCAACTTCTGATGCAACTTCTAAGGGTGTTGTTCCATGCTTGTCTGCTTGGTTCATTAAAACTGAAGCTTTTCTAACCACCCATCTGCCCACCTCTTCCTCTAATTTCACAATCAAACGGTACCAATAAGTATAGTGTTAGAGTATATAACATATTATGGGGGCTTCAACCATCAATTTAAGTTTTTGGTTGAGTTGGTTTCTTAACATGGTATGAGAGCCAACGTGAAAAGAGGTAACGGGTTCGAATCTCAACCACCCCTCATTTAAGTGGAATATTTAGCACCAGGTATGAAGAGAGCATGTATTGCATCTACATTTCTAGCTCAAAGAGCTCTCGTGTGAGGGGGCGTGTTAAAGTATATAACATATTCTGGGGCCTCAACCATCAGCTTAAGCTTTTGGTTGAGTTGGTTCCTTAACATATAGAAGTCCGTGTAATGCATAAATAGAGTTAGTCTAGTATAGAGGTGTTCAACGGGGAGGGTCAAGTGGTCAACCCAACGTGTCAGGGTGAGGTCACATTTTAACAGGTCATTAGCGGGTAGGGTTAATAACAGATCTTTCCATACTGGGTTATGATTATAAGAATTTTAATTATGCAAACATAATTTAATAGTATCTCGGACATGGCAGGTGGGGGTTTGTTTCTCTTGAAATATGCAGACAAATTATACCCCTTCTCCCAAGGAAGGAATGTAGAGCACGTAGTCAAGAAACACCCCATTTGATACATGCGCCTAAAAGTGGTCGAACCCCAAACCTTCTGCGTGCTCCACATGCAGATGCTATTAAACTAAACACAAATTAGTTAAGCTAATAAGCTCACCGGTGCACATAGGAGCAAGATGCAAGATAGTCCGTCCATCAGCCTGATCCGTAACATATATTGTCCACTCTCCATTCTGAGATAACCTGTTTAATATCTCTTTGGCTACTATAAAACAATTGTTCTTTATGGCATCAAAAACAGTTTTATGTAAAGGCCTATAACAATCTAATAGTCCCATGATATTATCATCATGAAGTGACAAAAAGTACAATGCTAGTTTTTCATTTTTGTTTTTCAAAGCTAGATGCAAAGGTCCGTCACCATCTCCATTCGTTTGTAACCATGGTAAAGAATTTGATGGACGAAACACCCAATTGGGTGTTTCGTCTTTGTAAGCTTCTATAAGGAGTTTTACGAGTTGTTGGATCGATTCATTGGTGGTTTTTGCAGCAATGTGAAGAGGTGTGTTTTGAGCATTCGAATCACAAGTGGAAATGAGTTTGATGAACTCACGTTTAAATTGATGATCAATTTCTTCACTTCGTAGTACATGATTAATTGCCCATAATTTACCTTGTTCTACCCAACTGTGTAATACAGTGATTTTGTTGTTGGAAGCTCTTATGAGCAACTCTGGGTGCCTCTTCAGCAGTCGTTTGAATAATTCTTCTACATTTAAACAGTAAAGTTCAACAAGTTCAACAAAGCTCTATATAGTCTTAAACAAGCACCGCGGAAATGGTATTTCATTCGATTAATGTAAGGTTGCGTTTGGGAATAAGTATTTCACTTGGAATTGTAGATTTCAAATTTTCAATTATAAATTCATTAAAGAAGAATTTGAAAATCATAAGCTTAGGGAAGGGATTCTCAAATACTTATCTTTAACCATTTTTTAAAACATTGGTGGATTTAACTTAAATCCAAATTTGAAAATCTTTTACTTGCCAAACACCAAATTTAAGTCAAATCCACATTTTCAAATGAAATCAATATTCCCAAACATAGCATAAAAGAAATTAGAGGTTAAATGGTATTGTTGGCAATTGGCTGTTGGCGGTTGCCTTTTTTTGTTGGCTTATTTGGCCAGCTGGAAATATTGGCTGTTTTTGTTGGCTTTTAAGCTAGCTGTTTGGAAAGATGTTTAGTAAATTTGAATATTAGCTGTTGGCTGTTTATTAGAGAAAAAGTGGACTAACAAGCCAAAAGCCACCCAAAAAGCTAGCTGGAGCAGCTTTTTCAAGCTTAAAGACCAGCTTTTCAACTGCTTTAAAAGCCATAAACTAAACACTTTTTTCAGCTGTTTGACCAACCAACAAGCCAAAAGCCAAAAACCAACCAAAAGCTAAGCCATAAACCCAATTGCCAAACACCCATAATCAGAGATTTCATTATACTCACCCTTGCATAATGGTGCATAATGCATAGCATTGAAGTTATTTTCATCAGTAAGTAGTCTTGTCCATCCATGATGCTTATCTATTATCTCCAAAATCAATTCCACAACACAATAACAACCCTTCTTGATAGCCAAAATTAAAGCATTTTCTCTACATTTTGTAAGAGCATTGTGATCCATCGACAAGATATACATTGCCAAATCTTCATGCTTATTGTCAATAGCCAAAGACAAAGGTGTACATCCATTCGTGTCGTATGCCAACCATGGAGCATAATCATCACTTAAGTAGCTTGATTGCACAACAAATGGTTCTTTCCTCATCTGTTTGTACGTTGTTATTAATAGTTTTGCGATTTCGACTAAATTTTGTTTATCAGTGCATTTGGCCAGTATATGTAGAGGGTTTGAATCATTAATAGTATTGGTTGCAGAGATTAAGGCTAAGAAAACCTTCCTGAAATCTGGGATAATGTCAATCTTGTCTATAAAAAATTTAAATGGCCATAGTTTACCTTTCTCTGCCCAAATATGGAATGCAGAAGATTCACCATTACACATTTGTGCAACTAGCATTGGTTTTCTTTTCAAAAGCAACTCAAAAATCTTTTTCCCACCTGCAATTCAAACATATTTTTGATGAAATATATATATATATATATATATATATATATATATATATATATATATATATATATATATATATATATATATATATATATATATATATATATATATATATATATATATATATATATATATATATATATATATATATATATATATATATATATATATATATATATATATATATATATATATATATATATATATATATGTATGTATGTATGTATGTATACATGGAATAAAGCAGCTCTTCTAAAGCACCTGTCGAATCTGGCTCGGAAGAAAGAGAATCTATGGGTAAAATAGATCCACAGCTACTATCTGAAGAACCAAGAGATGCAGAATGTTAAAGTCTCCATCCATGCTTCTTGGAGTTACAAAAAAATCATCAAACAAACCGAACTGGTAAATTGGTTAGGCGGGTGGGGTAAAATAGTAAAAGGGAATTCTTTCACTATTGGAGAGGTTTACAATCAGCTGATTGCAGGGTCACCGAGGGTCGCCTGGGGGAACATCATGGTCAAAAATTTAGCCAGTCCAAGTGCTAAGTTCATTCTGTGGCTAGCGGTTCAAAACAGGCTCGCAACAAGAGATAGAATTGGGAAATGGCTTGACATTACAGATGAAAATTGCGTCCTCTGTACTAGAGCTAGAGAGTCAGTTCAGCACATCATGTTCGAATGTCAGAATGCCAAAGATATACGGGCAAAGGTGTTAGTTTCCTCTCTTACAGCATGGTCGAGACGTCATTCCAAGAGGAAACTCTCAAGATGAGCAAGATCAACAGGAAGAAAACAGACCGTGCAAAGCTCATTGTAGGAGTGTGGACAGAGATGATATATGGCATTTGGAGACAACGCAATAAAAAGATTTTTGAAAATCACACACTAAGCTTAAAGGAGATTAGCGACAGTATTGTTTTTAGGATAGCTGGGAGGGTTAATAGTAGATTGAGTGACATGCTTGTATCTATGTAGGTTTTTGGGGTTTTTAGGCTCTCGCTCCTGTTTTAAATGTGAGCGATAGCATTTTTGGTGGCTCGTGCTGGAGTTAATTTCCAGGCAGAGCGTCTCCTTTGTATCTATTTTTGGGTATATAATACAAAATCACTTGACAAATATATATATATATATATATATATATATATATATATATATATATATATATATATATATATATATATATATATATATATATATATATATATATATATATATATATATATATATATATATATATATATATATATAATATATATATATATATATATTTATATATATATAATATAATATATATATATCTATATATATATATATATACATATATATATATACTATATATATATATATATCTATATATATATATATATATTATATCTATATATATCTATATTATATATTATATATATATATATATAATCTATATCAATATATATATATAATATATTATATATTATATATATATATATATATATATATATTTGAGTCTATTGTTTTTTTTTCAAATAGAAACAATTAAAAGTCAAATAAAAAAAATGACGTTTAAAATATATTCTATTGATACAAAATAAAAATATTTTTAATTTATGTTTAATAATATATATCTCAAACTTAATATCAATTTAAACACTTATTTAGTTTAATTATTTCTAATAAAACCACTATAAAGTTATCCAACAACATATATTTCATTACTCTTGAATATTGATGTTTAAAAATTATGACCACTTATAAATTATTGTTACGGTAGGTAAAAAATTTAAATTTTCTTAGGTGTCATTTGATATTAAAAAATTATTTATTTGTATATTTTAAAATATTTTATTTATCATTTTTGATTATTAAAATCAAGAATTACATATGTTAGAAGGAAACATTTTATAATTTTTTTATTCATTAGTATTTAATATGGGAGTCTATTTTAATGTGAGAGAGAAATGATAATAATTGAATGCCAACTCAACGTTAATGTACTGATTTATTTTGTGGCTTTCTTTTTTATTTTTTCTACTTGTCCCATATATATACTTCCTCCTATTTTTTCACTTGTCCCATATTATTTTTGGTTACTATTTACTAATCACTTTTAATTTGTATTTTATTCTTAATGCATAAGTTAAAATATAGTCAAGTAGAATCTTATTTTATTCGTCTCAATACAAAGATTATTAGTACCAAATTTTTCTGATTTTAAAACATGCACAATCATCATCATCATCACATCATACCTAATACCTAATACCTGTATTCCCGTTAAGGAAGGACTAGAGGAAAGTTGTCTATTTTACCCTCCAAAAGAAAGAGCCCTACATAAGAGGATATGAGTGACGACTAACAATGTTATCTAAAAAAACTACTGGTTACATAAATAAATAACTAAATAAATAAAAAATAAATAAAAAATAAATAAAAATAAGATAAAATATTAAAATGATGAGTAGGTAAAAAAAAAAAAGCAACTAGACACTAGGTCAATAAGGTAATTAAAGAACTTATTAGCAGTCAAAAACATGGATCTGACGTCTCCAACTATTTTTATCCCTAGTTAGATCCGCGGAGAGGCGCATCTCACTTAAGTCGTTCTTAATTTTTTCTACCCACGTTTTCTTAGGTCTTTCTCGACTTCTCTTTCTCTCCACTATGATGCTTTCTATCCTTCTAACGGGAGAGTCGCTTGTCTTTCTTTGCACACCATCTTAACCTATTTTCACGCATTTTAGCAGATAATGGGGCAACACCTAGTTTCTCTCTAAGGGTGTGTTTGGATTGATGGAAATGGAGAGAAAGGAAGGGGAGAGATTTGGAGGGATGAGGTATCCCTTGTTTAGATAACAAATTGGGAGGGAATGGATTTGAAGGGGAGGAATTTGGATGGAAAATTTGGAGAAGTTTTATTAAGAAGACAATCTCTCCTAAAGAGGAAAAATTTAGAAGGAAAACACTTTTCTCCCTTTTCGCTTCTCTTGCATTTTAAACAAACAATATACACTTCCCTCCTTATCTATCCTTTTCCTTTCCCTTCCTTTCCTTCCCGTTCCCTTCCTTTCTTTTCTCTCCTAATTTGCTATCCAAACATAGTGTAAATACCCGGTTCTTGATTCTATCCATTAAATCAACCAACTCAAAACCAAAAAAAAAAAAAAAGTTGCCCAAACAACTAGAATATGTTAGTCAAGTGTGAGGTTGAAGAAAACAACTAACTTGTTGGTGATTTTTATTTTTATTTTTATCAATATTGCAAATTTGAAACCCAAAAAGAGGGAAAAAGATGGGTGAATGATGAACATACCTTCACAATTAGTGACATAATGCAAAGGAGTATATCCATGAGATCCACAACAACTAAACTCAATATTAGTTGATTCCAAAATCTTCATTACAAACCTATTAAGCCCTTTACTAACAACTTCATAAAGCAAACTTATACCTTCATTATCAACCATTTTACAAAGATTCTCCATATCCATTTCAAGTATTTTCAACCCAAAATCTTCATGCCCATTTAAAATAGCAACATGGCAAGGTGTTTGTCCCAAATTATTCTTTTGTAACCACGGTTTTTCATTTTTATCCAAGGTTTTTAGGAAAGCTACATCTCCTTTAATGGCTGCATTTTCAAGGGTATCTTCAATTTGATTATCATTTGATGTCATGATTGGGTTAGGGAATAAGTTTCTTTGTTTGGATTGCATCTAATGGGAGCTTCTACACAACCTCCCCATTTTATTGATAAAAAAAGGTAGTGACTATTAGATAATACTCCCTCCTATTCACACAAAATGGGACATTTGGGTTGGGCACGGTTTTTAAGAGTGGAATTATGGGGTATTTTAATTGATCAAAATTAATTGTAAAGGTGGTAGTCGAGTATTGAAAGTAGTAAAAGTGAGGGTAGCTGAGTATTTTAATTAATTAAATTAATTGTAAAGGTGGTAGTTGGGTATTGGGAAATGGGAGTAGTAAAAGTGGGGGTATTTAGGTAAAAAAATCATTGCTAGAAATAGAAATGGAACATTTTGTGTGAATTGACCCAAAATAGAAATGTCCCATTTTATATGAATAGGAGGTAGTAATATTTTATTAAATACTGAGATTTCTTCGTTTTTTTAATGAAGTTCCTATAAAAAATATTTACGTGAATTTTTTAGATAGTAGAGATATTATTTTATTAAATAATACGTTTGAAGAGGAAAAATAGGGATTATAATCAATTGGCCACCGACCGGACGCGGTTGATCATTATTTACGGCCAGATAGCGACCGCGACCACGACCACACGTTGTTGATCGCCATTTATGACCAGATGACAGCCAAATATGGGTGGTCGACAATAGCGACCGACTAGCATTTACCCTTTATGTATTTGTATATTTTTTATTGTTATTATTTTTAATTTTGGTTTAATTTATAAGCGTTGGTCATTAACTTGTCGCAAATTAGTCGTCAAATAGAAATATAGATGGAATATTCCTGCTCAAATTAATATGTCAATAATTAATACAACCCACGATGTTAATATTAATTTGTTTATTATTTAGGATGAATGGAGATTAATAATCCTAACTTTGCGTGATCCGCTCAAAACAATCCCAACTTTTGATTATTTTCTAATATACCTAACTTTGCCACTTTGTTGCTCAGGACATACCCTTTAATATGGTAACCGGTTATAACAGGTAAATCACCTGTTATAACCGGTTATAACAGAAAATATGCGAAAGTTGCGATTGTTTTGAGCGGATCACGCAAAGTTGGGATTATTAATCTCCATTTATCCTTCTTATTTCCATAACAAAAAGGTGATTTACCTGTTATAAACCGGTTACCATATTAAAGGGTATGTCCTGAGCAACAAAGTGGCAAAGTTAGGTATATTAAAAAATAATCGAAAGTTGGGATTGTTTTGAGCGGATCACGCAAAGTTGGGATTATTAATCTCCATTTATCCTATTATTTATTACTTTATATAATAATATTACATTATAATTATAGTTTTTTATAATATTTAAAAAAAAGAGAGAAGTTTTTCTCAGTAGTTAGTGCGACTAGTAATACACTAATACAATTAATATAAAACTAATTAACTAATATTAAAGATAATTAACTAAATTGACTATTATATATATCAATATGAATATTACTAAATAAATACAACTAAAATAAATTAATACAATTGATATTATATAATAAATAAATTTCAGACTTAAATGACCAAATTTAAGATTTGAAAGACGAATTTAAACCAATTCCAATGCTTTGGAATTAAAATGAGTCATGAAGTTCAACATTTTTCAAGCTTAAAACTCAAATTTTAACACTTAAAAAACCAATTACAAGATTTAAAATCGCATTTCAATTTTAAAGAAAGATGACTCAAACATAGAATTTGATATTACGAACTTTGAAATTGATATTTTACTAGTACATCTTGAAAATCTTTTAAATCTCAAAATTAGTAACTCAAAATTTATTAAAAAAGAATTTTAAATCTTCTGACAGACCATTTTTTGGTGAGACAACTTCAAATAAAGAGCTTATATCTTCATTATATGTATCAAATGAGCTATTATATCCTGTATTGGGCGCATATCACCATAAGATAACAATTTGTGTTAAATATATACTGAGAAAAACACTATAGCTATCTTGTACTTTTTCAAACAAATTATATTGGGTTTGTTTGACAAAATACTTTATTTGATTATATTAATTTAATTTGTCAAAAATAAAAAGTTGGTTGGTGCTAAATTAGTTGGTTGAAACAATTTATTATTAAGAATAAATTATTTTTGAACAAATTACTTATGGCTAGGGGTGTTCAAAATCGGATACCGGACGTGTAGTCTATTAGAATGTTTTTTTTATTTTTTATTTATTGTCGTTTTGTCGTTCAACTATACGTTTGTTTATCTCTATATTCACTTAATATATTTTTTATATAAAATTAAAATACAAACTCGCTAAAAATCTTTAGCTTAATTAGTCATAAAAGATTAATTAAGAAAATGAAAGAACAATATTATTGTTCATGGGTTAAGTAAGAACAATTATAAAATTCAAATATTAACTCTCCAAAAATATTCAATCCAAGGTTAGCGTAAGAGATATCATGAACATTTTATTATGAAAAAAGTAAAAAAAAATAATTAATGAAAAACCGGATACCCGATTTTCAAAAATCCGTGACCCGGATCCGGTATCCAGTTTCAAAATTGGGCACCTGACTCGGATTATTCGGGTTGTGACAATCGGGCAAAATATCCGATTTTAGAAACCGGGTACCGGATAATTCAGGTCGGATTTCTGGATCGGGTTATTGTGAACACCCCTACTTAATTGGTCAAATTAACCACTTAAAAGAGATAATTGGGAGAATGATTCGCCCCTTCTCATTATCATATCATAAGAATATATACATGATTAATTTATGGTTTTTAGGAAACTAAATAATTACAATATATTCCTAATATTATTTTCTAACATATAAAGATACACTAAATAAACAATATATGCAAAATATTCTTTGAGAATATTTATTATTCTAGCACACCCCCGCAGTCGAATCGGGAGGTTGACGAACGCTGAGACTGGATCGAAAATCTTCAAAAAGAATTTGCGGAAGACCTTTGGTAAAAATATCAGCTATCTGAAAACGTGATGGAACATGAAGAACACGAATATCACCCCGTTTGACTTGCTCACGAACAAAATGAATATCCATCTCAATATGTTTAGTGCGTTGATGATGAACAGGGTTACCCGATAAATAAACAGCACTAACATTATCACAATAGACAAGAGTAGCAGTAGTAATAGCACAACGGAGCTCAAGAAGTAAATTACGAATCCAGCATGTTTCAGAAACTACATTAGCAACACCACGATATTCTGCTTCGGCACTGGATTTTGAAACAGTAGGTTGGCGCTTAGCAGACCAAGACACAAGATTATCACCCAAGAACACACAATAACCAGAAGTAGAGCGACGAGTGTCAGGACAACCACCCCAATCAGCATCAGTATAAGAAACAAGAGAAGAGATAGAGGACTTATATAACTGCAAACCATGAGAAAGAGTACCCTTGATGTAACGAAGAATGCGATGAAGAGCAGCCATATGTTCAACCCGAGGATCATGCATAAAGAGACATATCTGCTGAACGGCATAAGAAATATCAGGCCGAGTGAAGGTGAGATACTGTAAAGCACCAGCCAAACTACGATACAAAGTGGGATCAGAACAAGATGAACCAGCATCAGCACGAAGTTTGCTGGTAGTAGAAACCGGAGTAGAGACGGGGTTGCATTGAGACATGCCGGCTTTCTCAAGAATCTCAGTAGCATACTTTTGTTGAGAAAGAAATAAACCTGTAGAATTACGAGTGACAACAATACCCAAGAAATAACTCAGAGGACCTAAGTCCTTCATGGCAAATTCAGAACTCAACTTAGCCATAATAGACTGTCGGAGACGATCAGAGGAAGCAGTAAGAATAATATCATCAACATACAAAAGAAGATAAGCAATTTCGGACCCATGACAGTAAATAAATAAGGACTGATCAGAAATGCTATTACGAAAACCAATAGAAGTAACAAAATCAGCAAAACGTTGATACCAAGCCCTAGGAGCTTGCTTCAAGCCATAGAGAGACTTGCGAAGAAGACAAACATGGTCAGGATACCGAGGATCACGAAATCCCACGGGTTGATGCATATAAACAGTCTCATTCAAATTACCATGAAGAAAAGCATTTTTAACATCTAACTGATGAATAGACCAAGACTTGGAAATAGCAATACTCAAAACAATACGAATAGTGGTAGGTTTGACAACAGGACTAAAAGTCTCATCACAATCAATGCCCGCACGCTGAGTCTTACCATCGCCCACAAGACGCGCCTTATAACGCTCAAAAGACCCATCTGACTTAGTTTTCAAGCGAAAAATCCACAATGAACGAATAATATTAGCATCAGACGGTCTAGGTACTAGTTCCCAAGTATTATTTTCAATTAAAGCATCAAATTCCTCTTGCATGGCTTGCTTCCAATTTGGGTCACGTAATGCATCTATGGGATTTTTGGGAATGGGAGAAAAGGAGACGGATAAAGCATGAGAGGAATATTTGGGATTAGGCTTGAAAATGCCATTTTGACTTCGGGTGATGATTTTAGGTGGAGAAGGTGGAATATTGGGTTGGGGAGGTACTGGGCTGCGTGAGGCAAGCCCAGTAGAAGAGGAAGATGAGTCCAAAATAGTAGGGGAAGGAGAGTGGGCTGCGGCAGGATTGTCAGGCCCAAGAGATTGCAAGGTGTTCTGGAGGGGAGAATAATGCAAGGGAGTTTCTGGGCTGGGGACAGTTTCTGGGCTGGGCCCAGTTGAATGGGAAGTGGACGGCTGGGAACTGGTGGGTGGGCTGTGAGCAACAGTGTTGGGCTGTAGGTAAAGCACTTTAATATTATTATCCAGAAATGTATACTCGTGAGGAGTATTTGTGGAACGATTTGCGAAGGGGAATGTGGACTCATCAAAAAGAACATGTCGCGAAATAATTATTTTATTTGATGCGATGTCATAGCACTTATAACCGCGATGTGAGGAGGGATATCCCAAAAAGACACATGGAGAAGAACGAGGTTGAAGTTTGTGAATTTTAGATGAGGAAAATAAAGGAAAACATAAACACCCAAAAATCCTAAGATGATCATATGTAGGAGCTTTATGATAAAGTAAATGAGTGGGAGTAAGATGGCCAAGTAATTTGGATGGAAGAATATTGAGAAGATATGTTGCGGTATTTAAGGCGTGAGGCCAAATATATGGGGGAAGAGAAGCATGACATAATAAAGTCCGAATAATATTATTGATGGAACGAATTTTTCTTTCGGATTTTCCATTTTGGGAGGATGTTTGTGGACATGAAAAACGAAGAATAATACCCCGACTCGCACAAAATTGGTGAAAATTTTTATTGTCAAATTCACCCCCGTGATCGCATTGGAAAGATTTTATATTTAGCTCAAATTGTGTGCGAACATAAGAATGGAAATTAACAAATATATCATATACTTGAGATTTGCGAAATAAAGGAAATGTCCACAAATAATTGGTGAAATGATCAAGAAACAACACATAATATTTGTACCCGGATGGACTTGCAACAGGAGATGTCCATAAATCACTATGTATTATTTCAAAAAGACGGGTACATAAAGATGTAGATTTATAGAAAGGGAGACTAACATGTTTGCCTAAAGGGCATGATTGACAAAAAAAAGATGGATTTTTATTACATTCAATAGACTTAGAATAGGACAAAAAATCTAAGATAGTGTTTCCCGGATGACCCAAACGAGAATGCCAAGTACTAGAGGATAAAGCCGAAAAAGCATAGGAAGAGGAAGAGGTGGTTCCATGTGTCAAGTGAAGAGGATAGAGATCGCCAGTGCTATTAGACCGCAGGATTATATTCTTTGTGTCCAATTCCTTCACGGAAAAACCGGAAGGATCAAACTCAATGGAAACATTATTATCGCGAGTAAACTTTCGGACAGAAATAAGATTTTTAATGAGTGTGGGAGAATGGAGAACATTTTTTAAGACTAAAGGTTGGGATGGGGAAGGGATAGATACATGACCATGACCTTTTACGGGAAGCATAGCACCATTACCAACAATAATAGAATTAGAATTAGATGACTTTAAAGGAGAATAATTCAAGAGAGTACCTTTAGAGTGAGTCATATGAGATGTAGCACCAGTGTCCATATAATATTCAGCATCCGGAGAAATATTAAAATTCCGGGGCTCAAAATTTTTTGAAAATTTTGAATTTTGCGGACGAGAGTGAGAAAAGGAAGCCATGAGAAAAGGTGAAGAAAAGGGAGAATAAGGTGGTGTAAGAAAAAACCAAGGAATGAACCTAAGCAACTGATACCATAAAAGAGATAATTGGGAGAATGATTCGCCCCTTCTCATTATCATATCATAAGAATATATACATGATTAATTTATGGTTTTTAGGAAACTAAATAATTACAATATATTCCTAATATTATTTTCTAACATATAAAGATACACTAAATAAACAATATATGCAAAATATTCTTTGAGAATATTTATTATTCTAGCACCACTATTAGCTATTAACTTCAGCTGTTTGTAAAACAGCTTTTATAGTCATACGAACTGCAGGTGATAATTTTATAAAGAACACGCTGAAGAATACATGTGAAAAATCGTAGATCTCAGTCTTCTTAAAGAACTTGCTTACACCTATTTGTGATGCCATTTCTAGATGTAGATCTCAGTCTTCTTAAAAAAATGGTAATAAAATAACTATATATTGATATTTGACTATTAATTGTTATTTGTGACTATAATAATTACTTAATCAAGCATCATGTTCTTAATCGTTATTCATAATCTTTTCATATGGAAGTGTTGACTTTTGAATAAAAAACGTTACTAGTACGAGTTTTAAAGTTATTATATTACTCCCTCTGGTCCATTTGACTAGTCCCATTTGACTAGTCACGGATTTTAAGGTAGTAATGGGGTCCATTTAAAAGATGGTAGTTGGATATTTTAATTGATTAAATTAATTGTAAAGGTGGTAGTGGAGTATTGGGAATTGGAAAAGTGGGGGTATTTAGGTAAAAAAATGATAGCCAAAAAAGGAAATGAGACAAGTAGTATGGAATTGCCAAAAAAGAAAATGGGACAAGTAAACTGGAGCGGAAGGAGTATATTATTACAACTCAATGCTCTACCTATTCAAATTGTCTTACTCCCTATGTTTTATTGCAAATTATCTTAATAGTAATCATGAAAAATTAATATAACTAATTCAACTTTTCAGTCATTCGCTATGAATAATTTCATTTTTAGATTATTTTTTAATAATTTAACATTTGTTCTTTATTTGTTGACAACATCATATTTTATTTTATAATTAATAATATAATTTTTGCCCTTAATTTGCTATCAGCGTACCCTATTAGTATATTGATAGCATACTAAGGGTAAATGTTGAATTATTATAAAATAATCTAAGTTTGGATTATTCACAACGGATGGGTAAAAGATCAGATTTTGAATATCAATTTTCCAAGCAATAATTGTTTATGATTAAAAAATTATAAAAAAAAAAACTAGATATTAATAAACCTTATATTGAGACGAATCAAAAAATGATCTCATTTGACTATGTTTAAAAATATAGATTACAAATAAAATATATAGTAATCTAAAAGCAAATGAAACATTTGAATACCCACAATGCAATTTTAACCCATATTTTAATCTTCTCATCTCATATCATTTTTTTTGGTTATTTATTTAAACTATCCATCTTCTTCTGATGCTAAGAGTGACATTAAATATAATAAATGATAATTCCACGACTCAACAACTTGGTGTATCATCAATATATGCGTCAGTGTAAATATACGGATGTTTGTAATGTCAAGGACATATCTACATATACCATGTGAAAGGATGTCTCCAAACTTTCAACATTTGATTTTGGTTGAAGGGCGAAAAAGTTAGCTACCTGGCTCATTTCAGGTAGAAAAGTATAATGCGAAATTTGATTAGGGTTTAATCTGATTGCTTTGTCAAATGGTAAATTATATTCAATTGGATAATATCGCTTATGACCATTAATATGTTCATTATTACAATATTTATTAGTATGATTTTTTTATAAATATGAGGCTTTAGGAGCTCTGTGATGCGGTTGGTAAATTATGTGGGTGTTCGGGTCGTAAGATCAATTTCTAGTTAGCTGTTTCCGATCGATTTAAAATCGGGTCTCAAGTTCACTTTAATTTTTACCTAGTGTTGAATTAATTTTCAAGTTGAGTCAATTAAACTGGGTTCACTTTCAGTATTAGATACATATCAAATCATCTGATCTGTTTTGAACACCTAGGACGCCAAACACATACAATAGACGATCATACATAAAAGGGCCACTAAGGAAATGTGGTTTATTATTAAACGAAAACACACACGAAAATAAAAGATAAAGTCATAAAGACACCAAACATAGTACATAACACAATTCCATGGCTATCCTGGAAATCTTTTATTAGTAAGACATAAACATGAGCCTACTTGACCATCTATTGTTGCACATGGGCCATGTGTTCTTAACATCCCGGCTTGAGAAGGGGCTGTAATAAAAGTATTAGTTCAATATTAGATCGAGTATAATAAATGATAGAGATAAATAAGATCAACAAATTAATAATCAAGATAAATCTTACTTCATATTAATTATCTTGAGAATATTTAAAAATAAAATAGTACAATTATTTGGATAATCATTAATATTACATATAATTTTTTATTATAAGTATATGTTTTATTCTATATATTCTCTCTATTTTTCTAATATTCTTCTTATTCAGAATATTCCAAATTAAGGATAGAGATATTTGACTAAGTTTTTTGAGACATAAACAAATCAGAAGATAAAATATATATATCAAAATATCAAATATGTTTGGTCTCGCTCGTTAAGTTCGTCTTAATATATATTTTTTATTATATATTATTAATATTTTAGGTATTTCTTTTATTGTATAAATATATTCTAATGTTATTATTAATATTATCAATTATAACACATCTCTATACGATCACAAAACTCTTTACAATAACACTATACATTGATCTTTCATATATTTAAGATATCTTTAATTAAACATAAAAAAGCGATATTAAAATAAAGAGAGCGAATAAATATTACCTTTTCAACATAGATACCAAGAGAAAGGAGGTATCCTTGAGCATTTCCAAAGAACCCAACAATGCGACCATCTAATGGCATTGGAGATGCAAATGATTGAACATTTTTGGTTGCTTGCCCAGTTCCAAATGGTCCATATCCACCGGGACATAAATTGGTGTGTATCTTGATTGTTGATATAAGGCGGTTGTTGTTAGCGTAGGAATACTCGCCAGACGTTCCACTAATTTGTGTTATGAATTCACCGCACTTGAGCACAACCTTCAACAAAATATTTTGACAAATTATAATGAAGAAAAACATGTTGGTTAATTAGAGTATGGTTTCAAGATGTCACGCGTTGCATTTATAGTTTTTATGGCCTTAATGGACTGGTCTGATGAGAAAATTAGCTCATTTTAAATGTTTGATTGAATTGATTTATTAATAAGTCGTTGTTACTAACCTTTGATTCATTTCCACCATCGCCGCCAAACATGTTGGTTTCAGAACCACATGGATCGCCTACAACGAACCCGATTGCATCAACAATATATCCGTGCCTCACAATGACTTCTTTGATGAATTTACACCCTTCAAGTTTCATGGAGAAGTTTTCACACACACATTGATTTCCATAAGGGCCGTACTTGACGACTTCTTGTTTCTACATTTTATGATAATAAAGATATTAAGAGGATATATGATTAAACAAATTAATCAATGATTAATCTTAACTAAGCAGCAACAACATTCTATAACCCTAATAACTGTCACTTGAGTTGAAGACACGCAATCTTACCTGTTATACTCCCATAAGTAGACTTGGAAAAACGGTCGGTCGGACGGATTACCGGTTGGGTCATTTTCGATCGGATCATTTTCGAGTCGGGTCAATATCGATTCCGGGTTGATTGATTTGACCCAGTGGGTCATGACTTATAAAATTTAAAAAATGATTTTTTCATATTTTATTATTTATGAAACTTTTTTAATGAAAAACTATGTCTTAACCCTATCACATTAAATCCACATATCAGAAACCAATAATTGAGACACTCGTGTTCTAAACTTTAAATCTCTATGTATAGTTTGATTTGTGAGATACGTGTCAGTGTGTGTCACATTAGAGAAACTAGATGTACGATTTTCTAAAACTAGTTGGTATGTCAGTTTCATTTAAGTGTAAGGAATATAAGGGAATTAATACTAATTTTGAAAGACTTGTAAAATACGTGCTTAATAAAAGTTATTGTGTTTATTAAAATTGTAACGTTAGATAAAAATGACGTTAAATATCTTCTTATTTTCTCATAAAAAATATTTTCACAATTTTCATGTTGGAAAGATATACAAATAACTAAGTACTTATTTCGACTTATAAGATACATGTTTTATAATCTAGGGTAGCAACATTTTTTTTTTTCTGAAAAGCTCATTCAAATGTGATAAACGTTCTTATAAATGATATCGATTTTCTTACTGAAATGTAGAAGAATTAAAAACTCATTTGGCTGATTTTAAAAGATATATGTATTCAATTAAGATGATTATAACGTTCTTTTTTTAAAGAAAAATAATTATGATGGTTAAAAAGACGCTAAATGCAGTGTTTTTTGAGATCTATTAATGGGTTTTAGGGTTTAAGTGAATACTCAATATGTTGAGATACGTTGAAAACAATAAATTTATTTGAAATGCTTTCTGACATTGAGATTACTCTAAAATATTGGACCTGTCAAAACGGTCGGTCGGGTCGGTTGTCAGTGGGTTATTTTCGGTCAGGTAATTATCGGGTCGGTCATATTTCAGGTTAAGTTGCTTTCGGGTCGGTCGGGTCAGGTCCCGGGTCCATTTTCGGGTCGAATCAAAATTTTCCAAGTCTACCTATAAGTAACCTAGTGCAGGGTGATTATTACATGTGCAAGGTGCCCAATTGCATAGGACCCCTTAATCTTATTAACAAAGTGGGTGTTTTTGATTAATATTAACTAAGCAAATTGATGGAAAAAATTTTCTATATTATAAATAAATAATGATAAGCAAAATATATATGTATCAATATCCCTAATAAATGTTTTCAATTAATCTTAATTAAGTAACTCGATGAAAAATATTTTCAATCTTATAAATAAATGATGATTAGCAAAAAATTTATATATATACCTGGGCGCATGCTTGAGCCATTTTCTTAGCTTAAGAAGAAGAAAATCAAAGCCGAAAACTTAAAAGGATTTGTAGGTGTATTGTGCTATGAACCGTGGAGGATGGAACAAGTATATATAGTGTAAGAGAGGGGACAAGAATAAGTTCTTTTGATCACTTTTTTGTTTAATCAATCATATACTCTTTTGATCCTAACTAGAGGTGGGCTACCCGCCAAGCTCGACCCATTTGGCTCGAAAAACGGGCGGTCATAGACAACATTTTTCAAAAAAAATTAATGTTTGGGCGGGTAATACCCGCCCCAGGGCAGCAACACCAAAAAAATACCCGTGGGTATACCCGTCCGCCCGCGTAGTTTAATACTCCCTCCTATTCACACAAAAGGGAACATTTGGGTTGGGAACGGTTTTTTAAAAGTGGAATAATGGGGTATTTTAATTGATTAAATTAATTGTAAAGGTAGTAGTTAGGTATTGGGAATATTAAAAGTGGGGGTAGTTGGATATTTTAATTGATTAAATTAATTGTAAAGATGAGAGTAAAAATAGAAATGGGACATTTTGTGTGAATTGGCCCAAAATAGAAATGTCCCCTTTTGTGTGAATAGGAGGGAGTATATTATTTACTAAATAGTTAATTCTATTAAATATTAAACTAGTACTACTACTAGATCCATACCCAACATTAGTAATTATTACCCATATTCAGCTTTCTTTTATTACTCTTGTACTAGCCCTAGGGTTTGCTTTTTTAGACTTTTAAGTTTATAATTCTACCGTCTATATTTAATATTTTAACCCTCAAAGCACTCAAACAGTCGACTATCAAAATTCAAACAAGTAGCCGACTCCACCGTCTATATTGTATTTTAATTATTACTAAATCTTAAATTTATAATATGATTTATATTTTTTATTTTTATATAAGAAATACTCGCCTACCCGCGGGTCCCGCCCACTTTAAAAATGAGCACGTAGCGACAAAAAAATATGCCCACAAATGCGGGCTAGGTTTTGAATATTTAAGCCAGCGGGTAGTATTTTAAAATTAGAAAACTTTTGTTTTTTTATGGCGTACATTATAAAAATTAGTAAACTGGATTCCTCTAATGGCCCCGTTGGTATATATCAACTTTTTTTTATCTTTTAAAAAGGAATTAAACGAATCACATTCTATAAAGAAATCTTTTTTTTTTTTATAATTTATGGATATTAGGGTTTGAAGAATTTGAATCTGTTTTTATTTTAAAACTTCTCTAAAAATGTTTGCATGTTTAGATGATGATGACAGGTGATACTCTCCCCTTTGTTGCTTTTGTCATGTAGTCTATAAGGATCACCCCTTTCTTGTTTGTTATATTTTTTATTCTACACATGTTCATGTATGTTTGAAAAGAATTTTTTATTTGTATTATTTTTTAGCTATAATTAATTTTTGTCATCGTAATTAAATATAATTTTTATTTTTATATGTGATCATGTTACATGTTTCTCAATAACTTTGTTTTAACATTTTTTATGTTTCTAGTCTCTATTTTTTTTCGCTAACTTTGTTTTGTTATATATTTTTTAATTCTTAGTCTTTATTTTTTTTTCTTCATTAACTTTATTATTTGATCAAATAATATATATTCTCAGTCTAAAAATTCAAATTTTCTCAATTCCTGTGTGCTTTTCCAAGTTTTATCGAGTAGTTTTCATTTGCAGCATTTTTATCTTTAAACTGCCTTGTGAAAAGGTTAAGATTAGTAAGGGTAAATTATTCAAATTAACTTATCTAAAATAAAAATGAGACATTTAAAATAAATTAACCCAATAAAAATAAGACAGTTAAAACGAATAGAATCAAGTTTTAAAATTAGAAAACTTCTTTTTTTTTGTTGCGTAAATTATAAAAATTAGTAAACTGGATTCCTCCAGTCGTCTCGATGGTATATAACAACTTTTTTTTCTCATCTTTTAAAAAGGAAACGAATCACATTCTATAAAGAAATCTTTTTTTTATCATTATTTATGGATATTAGGGTTTGAAGTATTTGAATATGTTTTTTTTATAATTTTAAAAATTCCCTAAAAACGTTGTATGTTTAGATAATGATGACAGGTGATACTCTCCCCTTTGTTACTTTTGTCTTGTCTACACAGAATCTGGAATCTTTATCACCCTTTCTTGTTTTTGTCGTTATTTACTCATTATTTTACACATTTTATTTAATTTGTTCTTGTATGTTTTAAAAAAAATTTATTTGTATTATTTTTTAGATATAATTAATTTTTAATCATCATAATTTAATATATTTTTTAATTTAATGATCTTCATATATCTTCGGCTGCAAAATTTATTTTATTGTTTTTATGATGCTCATGTACATGTTTCTCACTAATTTTGTTTTTGACCTCATATTTTTAAAAAGAGATTTTGGGAAACAAAAATAATTTGTATGTTTGACATTTTTTCCCTATGTTTGCTTAAAGTTAGCGTTGTTATATATGATGGAAAAACATGTAACATACATTAAAAGATGGTCGAGTGAAGTCACAAAGAATCGATTTTAAGAGAAACATCTAAAACATATAGTATACACCAAAAAACTTAATTTAGAAAAAAAATTCAAATATACTAATGTAATTGAAAATAAAATAAATCCGAAATTTTTTGACGATTTACTATATAGAAAAATAAATGTGTCAATAATTTTAAAGATAAAATATATATGAAATTTTGATGTAATTTGATCGCATAGTATTCAATAAGCGTAGAATTACTAAAATAATTGGGATGTTGGTTGTGATAACAAATTAATAATTATGCGATGAAGTAAACATTTTTGAATTTTAGAGGAAGATATTGGAAAAGAAAAAAAAGTAATAAAAAAATTTTCGTGGTTACTTGGAGAAAATGTAGGAATTTTTTTAACATAAAATGAGAAAAATATGGAGTTCTTTGAGAAGTTGGGAGAGAAGTTACAATTTGCAGCTTCTACTCTAGACCTTGTAGAAATTATTTTTAGCTTTTAAAAAATTGTTTCAACCTTTCAGAAACACAGTGCTTGGCCAAATATAAGCTTTTTTGTTGTAAGAGTTGTTGTAAAAGCTTGACCAAATACTACCTAAACTTACTTTTTTAATTGACGGTAGAAAAGAATCAGCATAATTATGTTGACGGTAGAAAAGAATCAGCATAATTATGTTGCACTCCTGATCCAGCACCAAAAATAGTCTAGGTTTTTTTATGTGTGTTTGTAACCAGTAATAAAATTGTCTGACATATTTGTATAAATTTAAAAAATTATAATTTTACAAACTAAATTTTACATTATAGTTATATTTCATTTTACTTTGAATAGTTGTATGCATTTCGTACATTGTATCATATTTTGTATAGTGAGCACATGTGATTGTGAAAATTTAATTCATGACAAATAAAAATCACAACAAAAGACAAAAAGTTTATTATACACTTAATATAATTATATTTATACTTTCTTTTTTATTTTGAATAAAAAGAGCAAATGATGCGTACCCGGAGTATTAATAGCACATTTTAAAATCAACTAGAAAAACATAGAAATATGTAAAATTATTTTATAATAGTTCAAATGAAAAAGATATTTTTTTCTCATAAAAAATATGAGTGACTTATATAAAGATAGTCACAATATAAATCATATTAGATTAAGCATCGCATTCATGTAACCAAGAGTATAAATAACAAAATAAATTCTAATAAAAGTATATTATGTTTTAACCATCTCAAATATCAAATATACACAAAATAGTAGTCATTGAATAAATAAAATTGAAAAGATTTTATAGATTGTTGAAATTAATAAAATATGTAGTATATATTTTTCAAATACATTTAATGATGTAACCTAAAAAGTAAAAAAAAAATAATCAATATGAATTAATATACTACAAATTTGAAAATAGTAAAGTCAAGGATAAACATAATAATAATGACATTATCATTGCAATTTAGAATGAACATTTTTAGTATGAAAGTGACACGTAAGCAATTATAAAAGGTAATAATGTTAATAGTGTTTTATTTTAGTAATAATTATAGACAAATATAATTATAGATTATAGATAGATTTAACATTTTACATAACATTTTGCAAACTATTTATGAAAAATAATAATGAAAAACGATGACGTATTAGCGATCGAACGACGAGTTTCAATCACTAACACCACCAAGATCGAAATATGTGAAGTCTTGTGAAACAAATTACGCAAAAATATAAACTCGATGTTTGTATGAATAAAATGCAATAATAAAATGACACAAAATACTTACGAGGTTCACCAAATTTTGGCTACGTCCTCCGGTGTAGTATCTCTTAAATTATTATAATTTGAGAAATTACAATTAGAGAACAGATGAGGCTAAATGTTTGACTTGAGGTATTTTTGTGTTTTTGTGGGATGATTTGTGAATTGTTTTGATGTGTATCTTAGCTCACTATTTATAATACTAAGTATACTCAATATTGATTGTATACTTTAATACATCTTAATGCTAAGATAAATGATTATGTAACAGCAACAAAGCAAGAGAACCGTCCACTATCGGAATCCAAAAAGCTGCTGCCTCTAAATACATCTTAATACATCTTAATTTTGATGTACTCAAGTCACATCTTTTAATCACAACAAATGATAAACTAAAATTTTTGTAGGAAAGTACTTATATAATTTGCGCACAATTGAAGCCCAATGAACCAAAACACCATCGGGTCCTATCATTCGTGTTTCAAATGTTTTAAAGTTGATGAGCGCCAGAGCCATCAAAATCCTATTTATTTATTTATTTTTCATGAATTTTTTTATTTTTCATGAATTTTTAAAGTTGAGGTTCTTTATAATAAAAAGAGAAATCTATTTATATCGGGTTATGTTCATATCGGGTTAGCAGATTGGGTCAAATTTTGTCAACCATATAAGTTATATCCACATTGATTTTTACATAATTTTAAATTAATTTTAAATCCGAGTTAAAATTAGATTCAGCTTCAATGTTAGGTGCATATCAGATAATCAGATCTTGCGCGTTAGGGCGCCCACACACTCCGAAAACCACCCTTGAAAAACACACTAAATTGGACTTATTATCCTCCAGGGAATTAAGGGATTTTAACTTGATTTCAACTACATACAATATATCATCATACATGAAGGTGACACTCAGCAAACACTACAACATAATTTGCTTTTAGCGAGATATATTTAGCGACATTTAATTTAAATGTCGCTATTTCAAATTTTTATAGTGTATATTGAGGATTTAGTGATATTTATTAGACATTTTAGCAGCATATTAAAAAGTGACACTAAAGCTTTTAGCGACATAGGATATAGTACATTTCTTACAAATGTCACTAAATAGTGACAATTACTTATGCCACTAAAGACCAAATTAATTGTCGCTAAATCACTTTGTTGTGGAGCTTAAAATAAAAACCAATAATTATTATATTAAAAATATGAATTAGTGACATTTTTTAATGCCAATAAATCCAATTTCGCAAAAAGCTAAATTTGTTGTAGTGAAATGTGGCATATTAATGGGTTATGATGGCTAAAAAAAGAAAAGTCTAAAAGTTTGATGGACTAAAAATCAAGAAATAAATTGTGGATTTTTTTATGAATCAAGTTGGTTATTGTATATTGATGTTTAATGAATGAATATAAATAAATTGATACAAGAGAATATGTGTGGGAGTCAAATAATTACTTCGGAAAGAAACCAAAAATAGAGAGAAAAAATGTAATTAATAGGAATTTATCGTCCTATAACCATTAATATGTGAAGTAAAGCCCTAACCATCTATTCTACATAATAACAATATTATTTCCATATGATTTTCTTACATATGAGACCCTATAGTTTTGCGAGCTCTGTGCAATTAGTAAAGATGTCTATTCGAATTATCGAATTAATTTCGAGTCAGTTGTTTCCGGATATAATGTCCATATCGATTTTTACATGATTTTGAATTTTTTTTGAAACCGAGTTAATGTCGGATTAAGTTTCAATATTAGATGCATATCGAATAATCAGGTTTTCCGCGTTAGGGCACCCCATACACTCCAAATCTCGCCCCTAACAAACACACTATATTGGACTTATAACCCTCAAGGGAATTAAGGGAATTTAACTAAATAGGAAGGCTCACCTCAAAAAAAAAAAAAAAAAAAAAATGTTAGAGTATATAACATATCCTGGGGCCTCAACCATCAGTTTAAGCTTTTGGTTGAGTTGGTTCCTAGATATGGTATCAGAGCCAGGGTGACAAGAGGTCACAGGTTCGACTCTTAACCACCCCTCATTTAAAGTGGAAAATTTAGCGCCATGTATTAGGAGGGCATGTGCTGCATCCACACTTCTAGCCCAAAGGGCTCTCGTGTGAGGGGGCGTGTTAGAGTATATAACATATCCTGGGGCCTCAACCATCAGCTTAAGCTTTTGGTTGAGTTGGTTCCTTGATAAAAAAAAAAAAAGAAAACAAATTAGGAAAGCCAAACTTGATTACAATCACATACAATATATCAGATCATACATGAAGGTACCACTCAGCAAATGTGGCTTATTATTAAACAAAAACACACGAAAATAAAAGATAAAGTCATAAAGACGACACTCGAACATATTAATAGTAAGACATAAACATGAGCCTACTTCACCATCTATTGTTGCAACCGGTAAGCTCCAACCACGCTAAAAGCGTGTGTTCTTAACATCCCTGCTTGAGTAGGGGCTGAAATAAAAAACAAAAAAAAAAATGAGTTGCATATTAAATCTAGTATATATATATAATAACCGATAGAGATAAACAAAATCAACAAATCAATCAAGACCAGTCTTTTTGAAATGGTCTTCTTTGCCAGAATTTTCCGAACAAGAACATTATGCCTAAGGGCATTTCGGTCAAAGGTAAGGCATTTTCCATTTTTATAGGAACAATATGAAAGACCAGTCTTGATTGATATATTGATTACATCTATTTTCTCTGTTTTCTAATGGTCTTCTTTGCCAGAATTTTCCATTTTAAGGAAAATGATTTTTGACTAATTAGGTTTTTGAGACATATATATAGAAGATTAAATATATTCATTTGAGATTTCGATTGCTAGATTAGTCGTAATATATACTTGTTTATTATACGTTTTTTATAATTTTTTGATTTGTATAGAGAATCTAAAAAATTATTTTAAAAATTTGCAAAAAGTAAATACATTATAATGTTATGATATATATTATGGATTATATTGATTGATCATAAAATAGACTATATTATGATGAAAAGAACGAAGATACGTTACCTTTTCAACATAGATACCAAGAGAAAGGAGGTATCCTTGAGCATTTCCAAAGAACCCAACAATGCGACCATCTAATGGCATTGGAGATGCAAATGATTGACAATTTTTGGTTGCTTGCCCAGTTCCAAATGGTCCATATCCACCGGGACATAAATTGGTGTGTATCTTGATTGTTGATATAAGACGGTTGTTGTTGGCGTAGGAATACTCACCAGACGTTCCACTAATTTGTGTTATGAATTCACCGCACTTGAGCACAATCTTCAAAAAAATAACATTGACAAAAATCAAGAAAAAGTTTAAGTGTTTCATTCATAGTTTTTTTTAGCCTTAATGGACTGGAGTGATGAGAAAAATAGGTGAACTAATTTTTTTTATTTTTAAGCTTATTTTCCAAATTATTTTGGAAAATAAGAGTCACTCCAAACTAATTTGGAAAATAAGCTTCTAGCAAAATCGCTCCTGGGAGCAGCGATTTCATACCCTATTGGGCTGGAGAATGGGTTTTGACCATTTAAGAAAGTCGCTGTGCGGAAGAGCGATTTTGGTATTGAGTAAAATCGCTCCTAGGAGCAGCGATTTCAATGGGCTGTTGATTGAAATCGCTCCTAGGAGCAGCGATTTTCAGGTATGTTTTTTTTTTTGTAAAAAAAAAAAATAATTCTAAAGTGTAGTAGCAAGATTCGAACCTTGGTCCCTTGCAAACTCCTAGCAGTTACTAACCA
Source organism: Amaranthus palmeri (assembly GCA_019776075.1). Classification (NCBI taxonomy): domain Eukaryota; kingdom Viridiplantae; phylum Streptophyta; class Magnoliopsida; order Caryophyllales; family Amaranthaceae; genus Amaranthus; species Amaranthus palmeri. The sequence goes on from JAAKBH010000331.1 coordinate 244,973, forward strand.
CTAAGCCACATTAACATCTTTGATACTATTCTACAACTAACAACATTTATTATCAAAATTAATAATCTCCAAAAGGTGAAAGTTTCTTAAACACTATTTATATCAAACTTTGACTCTTAATATTATATCAAACTTTTAATATTTATATTTTTATCGTTTTTAAAAAAATTAAAAAGTATATTTTGATATTATTATTTACGTGATTGATTATTTTTATTTATTAACGATAAAAAAATTAAAAAATATATTTTTATTTAAAAATATAAAAATTAATAATATTAAAAAATAAGAATATAATTTTTGCGAAAAAAAAAATAAGAATATAAAAAATCATTATTAAAATTAAGAATATGAATATCATTTAAAAATATTTTTATTTTTCTTTACTTGTATAATATTCGTAATTTTTATTTTTAGCATTATTCTTAATTTTAATTTTATAATATTCTTAATTTTAATCTTTAATATTCTTAATTTTAATTTTTATTTTTTAATAATCTTATTTTGATATTAATAATGATTTGGAAGCTTTCAATTTGGAACTTATTTCCATATATAGAAAAGAATATTAAAAAAGTAAAAAATAATAATAAGAGTCAAAGTTTGATATAAATAGTGTTTTAGAAACTTTCACCTTTTGAGATTATTAATTTTGGTAATAAATGTTAGTTGTAGAATAGTATTAAAGATGTTAATGTGGCTTAGTGGTAAGTAATTGCTAGGAGTTTGCAAGGGACCAAGGTTCGAATCTTGCTACTATACTTTAGAATTAATTTTTTTTTACAAAAAAAAAAAAAATAGCTGAAAATCACTGCTCCTAGGAGCGATTTCAATCAACAGCCCATTGAAATCGCTGCTCCTAGGAGCGATTTCACTCAATACCAAAAACCCATTCTCCAGCCCAATAGGGTATGAAATCGCTGCTCCCAGGAGCGATTTTGCTAGAAGCTTATTTTCCAAATTAGTTTGGGGTGACTCTTATTTTCCAAAATAGTTTAGAAAATAAGCTTAAAAGTAAAAAAAGTTCAAAATAGGTCAATTTAAATGTTTGATTCAATTGATTTTTTAATAAGTTGTTGTTACTAACCTTTGATTCATTTCCACCATTGCCGCCAAACATGTTGGTTTCGGAACCACATGCATCAGCTACGACGAATCCAATTGCATCAACAATAAATCCATGCCTCACAATGACTTCTTTGATGAACTTACACCCTTCAACTTTCATCGAAAAGTTTTCACACGCACATTGATTTCCATAAGGTCCGTACTTGACGACTTCTTGTTTCTACAACAATATATGATAATAAAGTTAAATAATAGATATTATGGATAGTGATCAATGATTAATCTTAAAAAAGCAGTGACAACAACAAGTTTAAGAAACCAACTCAATTAAAAGTTTAAATTACTGGTTAACACCCTATAATATATATTATGTACTGATCTGTATAACATTCTATGACATAATATATATTTTATGTCAGATGCATGCAACCTGACCTGTGTGATACCGCTGTTAGTAACTTTTTATTGGGGTGGCTATATTAAGGGGCTCAAATATTTATGAACGTTGGTTATTTACACTACTTTGAATTTATTTTAATTATTTTAAGACCTCAAAACTATAAAAAATATAAAATAAATTGGAACTCCGAGGTTGGTGTGTATTTTACTTTATGAACTGACTTAGTGATAACATAGAAGTTATTTTCTATTGATCGTTATTTAGCAAATTGTTAGAAAAATATTTTTTATCAATTAAATAAATAATGATTAGCAAAAAATTTATATATATACCTGGGCGCATGCTTGAGCCATTTCTTTAGCTTAAGATGAAAGTCAAAGCCAAAAAAAGAAAGGTATTGTAGGAGTATTGTGCTATGAATCGTGGAGGATGCAACAACTATATATAGTGCAAGATAGGGGACAAAGAATAAGTTCTTTTGATGTCGTACATCAATTTTTTTTTTAATGTTTTGGATTCTTTAGCAAAAAAAATTCGCAAAAATTAAAAGTTTTCTTTAAATTAGATTGTTGTGCATAACGGCATCAAAGCTAAGAACCGTAACTTGTAAAATTCTCTAATATCGACCTACACTTAACATAAAGGTTGATTCGTTATGTACATCATCTAAAATATAAGCCAGACTATTTTAGGACCGTTATTTATCTATACGTTATTCGACAAGATAAAAAATTGTGAATAAGATAAAATTAATAAACTTTTACCCTATTGTATATTACTGAGTATTCACTACAACAAAATTTGCTTTTAGTGGGATATATTTAGCGACATTTAATTTAAATGTCGCTATTTCAAAAGTATATGTAAAGAATTTAGTGACATTTGTTAGACCCTTTATCAGCATATTAAAAAGTCACACTAAAGTCTTAAGCGATATATAATCTAGTGACATTTTTCACAAATGTCACTATAGACTATAGTGACAATTACATATGCCACTAAAGACCAAATTAAGTGTCGTTAAATCACTTTATGGTGGAACTTAAAATAAAAACCAATAATTATTACACTAAAAATATGAATCAGTAACATTTTTTTAATGTCACTAAATCCAATATCGCAAAAAGCTAAATTTTTTGTAGTGATTATTCATGTTCATATCTATTCATTACTTTTCAAATTTAATTCATATATCATATATATGCATATGAATTTGTAAAGTACTGAATAAATATGAGTATGAATAATAGTCCGTAATATATATATAATTGGGTAAACTTTTATTGATTTTATGATTTAACTTGGAATGGAATTAAAGAAGCATGAAATAATTCACCTTTATCTGTTACAATTAATTGCTATTTTCATAGCCTTGTTATCTGGCTTAGATGCGAGATATCTACCTCTATTTTAATTAGTCACCTTTGGTCTTTGAAATTAAAGTACGTAATTTTCTATTTGTTTTATATAAAACAATATTAAAATTTAGATTCATGAACATTAATTGTAAGGGCAAAGTGGACTACTGTCCACGATCGTAAACTTCATAGAGTCTAAAGAATTAGTTTCATGTATAATTTAAGTTGATATTAACCTCACTTAATTTTATACATAATTTATATTTTTTTTTGCTAGTAATATAAGTTATAAGTGATTTTTATACAAAGTAGTTCAATATCAATAATAAAAAAAATAAAGGAAAATTTGCTTAAAATAACTCCAACTATCAAATGTTGGCAAAAAAATAATCTCAATCATCAATTATTTTTTAATAATCCCATCTATTCTCATAATTTCTTGAAAACATACCCATCTCCCTTTTAACCGGCTACAACAGGTAACTTTTTTACTTTTTTATTTTTTTTATTAATAGATGAAGGGGAAGGGTTATTTTGAACAGTTAAGTAAAAAACGAAAAAAAAGTGAAAAAGTTACATGTTTTCAACAAATTATGAGAATAGTTAGGTATGTTTTCAACAAATTATGAGAATAGTTGGGATTATTAAAAAATAATTGATAGTTGGGATTATTTTTGGCCAACGGGTGATAGTAAGGATTATATTGAGCAAATTTTCCGAAATAAAATGTGCATTACTTTATTAAGATGGCTACAATCCATAGCCAAGCTTGGCTACGGGATGGCTACGGATAAAATCAGTCGCCAAGCTTGGCTACGGGCTACTTTGTAGCCATCCCGTAGCCAACCGTTGGCTACGGACAATTTTCGAAGCCATTCTGTAGCCATCTGATTTTATGGTTCCAAAAAACTTTCATGTGGTCTGATGCCTTCTTTCACACGAAAATTTTTTACTTTCATTTTTCACTTTCTTCGTTCTTCATTCTTTCACTCTTCACTTTCTTCCTTATTTTTTCACTCTCACTTTCTTCCTCATATTTTCATTCTCAATCTTCAATCCCTTACAATTTTCAATTTTGAACTTTCAACTTCTTCAACCGTGAATCTTCAAACATCAACCTTCAAGATTTTCGGTTAGTTTTCTTTTATTTTTTTCGTTTTTTATAGTTCATACATTGATTATTTTTTTGTTTTAGAATTTTGTTGTTATTTTTTCGAGTGTTGTTATTTTTTCGAATTTGTTATTTTCGTGCATGTGTAGATGTTTTTTATGTTGTTCATTTTTTGAATTTCTTTATAATTTATTTTTTTCATTTTTTTAATTTCTTAATTTATATTGTTCATTTTATTATGTTCATCTGTATGATGTTGTACATTTTTTATAATTTATGTTGTTCATTATTTTCGAATCTCAGCTTGCTAGAGAATCTAGCCGTGCGGTTGAAGCGGGTTGTTCGGGGGTTCATGGTGGAAGTCTTGGTGGTTCCAAGAGATCTCATAACACACATGCTTCAGGTGGTTCGGCCGGATCTCGTATCCGACGTGGTGGTGAAAATAATATCGATATTAGATGATTTTAGGTAGTTGAATATTTTGTAAAAAACAATTTCTAATGTATTTGTGACTATTTTTTATATTTATATGTAATTAGTTTATTATATTTTTTATTGTATATATTTTATTTGTTATTTTAGTTTTAAGTGTTTTTATTTATTTGTTGTTATTTTAAATAAATTAAACTTATAATGTAAATTATAAACTCTTAATTTTTATTAATTAATGTTAGAATACTAATAATAAATAAATTAATAATATATTAATAATAATAATTTATAATAATAAATAATAAATAATAATATAACAATAAATAATAATATATTAATAATAATAATTTATAATAATATTAATATTAATGATAATAAATTATAATAATATTTGAATGTAAAAGCTAGGCAAGAGATATGGCGACAGATTACACTTCTGACGCAAAATATGGTTACGGGATGGCTACAGATTTTGCTCATGGCTACGCAAGTTTAGCTACGGGTCCAATCTGTATCCATCTCGTCGCCATATATGAGATGGCTACAGATTGGCTACGGATTTTACCCGTAGCGATCTTATTTTATTTTTGTAGTAAATTTTAAGTTTTTTTTTTGTCTTTTGCTTCAAGGCTCAAAAATAAATGGGACAATTGGTTAGATTATATAACATATTGTTGTGGATGAGGATTCAAGTATGTTTGTTCAATTTTTCAAACATCAATGGTAAGCTCCAACCTTTAAAAGCGGAGGTACCACAAAGTTCAAGCCTTTAAAAGATAAATAAAAGTTCAAACCTTAATAAACAAATGAGCTAAAATTTGTACTTTTAAAATTAAATTTTCCTAAAAAAAATATTTAAGTGGATTCCTCCAATTGGTCAAATGGTCCCAATGGTATATAACAACTTTTTTTCTCATCTTTTTTTAAGATAAGAATGAAACGAATCACATTCCAGGATGGAATTTTTTTTATCATTTATGGATATTATGTTTTGATGAATATGAATCTGTTTTTTTTTTTTTAAAAAAATATTCCTAAAGAACGTTTGAATGTTTGGATAATGATCAATGACATGATACTACCCATTTGTTACTTTTGTCTTGTCTATACAAAATTTGAAATCATCATACATCTACTAATTTAAAAACAATTGTGACAAGTGTCACTATTTTAAAACCACTGTGCCAAATGTCACTCTAATAGTGTTAAAATTGTTATTTTGAAGCTCATTCCTTCATATTCCCTAATGCAATCTAAATTGTCAATGAAGAGTTTTATTTAAAGTGGTTTTAATTGTAATAGAATACTTGATATTGACATAGACTCTACAAATTCAAATTTATACTAATATTAATAATGTTTTTAGCTTTATAAGAATTATCATACCTTATCGTGCAATGGTGAAAGATTCCATATGAGGATTTTGTTGAATTTTGTAAAAGGTCTAACATGTTATTGCCAAAACAATTTATAAAAATAAAAGTAAGCCTACAATCGTGCATTGCACGATTATAATCCTAGTGTTATTTATTTAATGAGACAATAGGTGTTTACCTGTGTAATATTCCTTTTGTCCTCATTTAATATTCTCATTTTTTATTTTAGACAGTTTTATTTAATTTATTAATGTTATAAAATATATTTTATATTATAATTTTTGGAAATAAATAACCTTAATTCATCACACTACTATTAATATATTTTATATTTCTAGCCACTAACTTTATTTTAATATTTTTATAGTATCTATGTAGTTCTCACATGTTTTTTAACTAACTTTATTTTAACATTTAATGTTTTAGTCTCTATTATTTCCCACTAACTTTATTTTAAAATTTTTAATGCTTGGAGTCTTCATTTTTTACTTCATTGACTTATCATTTAGTGAAATAATATATATATACAAGACAAAAAAAAATTGAATTATTTTTAATCAGAATATTTATAAATAATTAAAATGAAAAATATAACAATCTTTCCTTTTGGGTTTGCATAGTTATTAACTCCTTTAAATTTGCTGATAATTAATATGGACATATTCAAAAATTTGTGATATATATGTCCAAGTATTTGTGTATTTTGTTGTTTATAATACACAACATTGTATCATGAATATTAATATTCCATAAACCATCGTGGACATAAAAATCAGAATACAACAATTGAATAAGATTTTACTTATCAATCATCATGAATATTTTTACTTTAAACAAAATCAAATAATAAGAAAAGAATCATTTTTTTTTCAACAAAAATGAGATGTATGTGATTTTATAGTACTAAAGTTATTCTTCTTGTAATAGAAACATGAGGAAAAAATTATTTTGTGCATATCTATTAATAAGTGCAATTATTTGCACTTATTTATTTGCACTTATTTATATTATTTTATCCTCCTTAATGAAGGTCGTTAATAGTAATTATGTGATACTTTACTCATTTTGGTTATTCTTTTTGATTTTGAGTTTGTTTTAAGCATAATTCTAATGGTTTTTATGATGACGGAGTTCACTAATTAGGAGATTTTAGCTCGGGTGAAGATGTTCTACAAAGCAAATGAGCAAAAGAGTGAATGATTGTTTATCATGCAAAGGTTTTGAGGTGAACCTTGATACATGTCTACTCTTTTGGTAATAACATATGATAGGAAGATCACATTGATGCAAGGTTTGCGCCATTGAAACTAGACTTCAAGAGCTTTTCAACGATCTTGTATGACCGATTTCAATAGCCGAGCAAGAAATTACGATTGTTTGAAGTTTGCTGAAATTGTCAGGCAAAAAAGCCGACTCGATTGTGTGGTCGTGGAAGAGGCCGCCGACTAGGCGTTTTCTTCTGGAAACCGGGCAGCTTTTTTTCCATCATTGAATTTTGTAATATTTTATTTTATCTTTATTTTTAATTCACTTCTTAGAGTTAATTTATGCGTTAATAAGGTTCAATTAGATTAAGCCTTTAATGGGGAGATCCTTCCTCCTTCCTCCATCTTTTTCTTCTCTCCTTCATTATCATTAGAGTTTATTACTCCTTTTTCACTAGTTTACTTTGAATTTCATCCTTTAATTTAATTTCTCATTAATTCTACAATTAATTTTCTTTTGAGCATTGTAAGATTTCTTTGTTATATAATTTTCTTAGTTTTTAATTCGCTGTATTAGTTTTTAAATATATCATTAGTGAACTTTAATAATTGTCAATAATCTTTCTTTAATAAAAATTACTTTGTTCTTCATTTATTGTTATTTGAAGTGATTGTGGTGTTCTTGGTATTCAATCATAGTTTATCTTGAATTTGTCATTAATTTTATTTTTATTCATGTCTAGTATCATCCTAACGTTTGTGCTTATTGCTTTTACCATGATTAGTGAGTAGACCAATTTTCTAGGGTTAGGATTTTGAACCTATAAGTCAAGTATAATTTGATTTTTGAATGTGTCAATGAAATCAAGATTAAAGTGGTTAAATTGCGCTAATAACCCTAAATAAAACATGCCTTGTTGGACTAGTCAATAAAACTAGTGTGAGATATTGGGATCGACTTTGCTTTAGGGTGAATTTTAGTTAAATTCTTATTAATTTGTTTAATAAAACTAGCGTGTGAGAATTGAATTAATAGGGTCAAAATCTTTAGTTAATCAACAGAGCGAGAGTTCGAGATTAACAAGATCATGTTTAACCATGTAATTAATCCGACGTTTCAAAAACACTTAATGAAAATTTGATCATACAACACTTTAGGGAATTCCCGACACCCTAGATCTCTTCATCATATAGTTTAATCCATATTTCTTATTGAATTATTTAGCATTATAGTTAAAAATCAATCAAACATCTTTTTCCGTTGAGCAATATAATTGATCGAAATTAGCAAATTTCTTGTCCTAATTTTTTTGTGTTCGACCCGCATCTACACGTACACTGTACGCTTTGTGATTAAAGACATTATATTGCTAATAATCACACAACAATATGAAATTAAGTACACTCAATAACAACACTCAAGGTCATGCTTATTGAAAAAACAATATAAAAAAGCCATAAATCCAATGACTTATTGGTAATAACATAATCCAAGGAAATTATGCGACACCACTTGATTCATAAGCACGCATGACCGTACGTATTATGCTAGTAGAATGGCTCGTGCTTACACTCTTCAATCCCTTTGACCTCAATAGGGTGAGTAGCAATTTGGCTGATACTGACATAAATAAAGCAAAACATAATTAGCATATTAACAAATGAAAAACTTAAAGTTGATAGTTTAAATAATCTCCACAACATAATATATATTTTATCATGCTTTCTCACATAATAGTCTTTTAGGCTAGAAATATAAATGTAATAACACATGTCCACCTTTTACATGGTGTTAAATATTATAGAAGAGCGTTTTTCCTAGAAGTTTATTTTAATAAATATTTTTGTGTGGCACCAATTACCCTATATAACGGTCTATTTAGTTAGGGATATTAAATGGTAATAATGGGAATGATTTATAGTATAAATTTTCATAAAAAGTTCCATCATTCCCACGGTAATTAATAAAACTTTGATCATAAAAAAGTTTTTTTGTTTACAAATTTTCATTACCACCTACAACCTCTCCCAATGACAATGCATAAATTTTATGAAGAAAATAAAATAATTGAAGTTGAACAAGCATAACCATCCAGGAAGCTAAGAGATTTTTCAACCAAAATTACATAAATTTTCCATTTCAATTGCCAGCCTTTATTACCACCTACTAAACGGAACTGACCGTAAACATTTTTTAAAAAATAAGCTTAAAAAAGGTTCCCTTAAGAAAATTACCTTTTTGACAAAAATACCAATGGAATCAAGGAATTTTCCATGCCTTCCAAAGAATCCAACAATAGGATCAGCACATAGTGGAGTAGAAAAGCTGCAAACATTCTGAACATTCTTGGCTAAACCGTAAGGTCCATATCCTACTGGGCACAGATTGGTGTGAATCCTCAGCGACGTGATTCTACGTTCATAGCCGCTGCCTTTGTGCTCTCCATGGGTCCCACTTATTTGTGTTATGTATTCGTTATGCTTTAGTACTATCTACATATCAAAATTACACATTTACTATTTAGTAACCGTTTAAAACATATCTGATGACCTGTCAATTATTAATTTGAACTAGATAACTTTGACTCGACTTCTAAATGGAAAAACAATTATGTGAAAATCCTGAAATTTACTTGTTGATCCGAATAAACACTTGTAGCTATTAACAACGTATTAATTTGATTAAAGTTGGACGTATAATTTTATTGTACGCATGCAATCCGTGATATTTTCTATTGTACATAATAAAAAAAAAATGTAATATACATTAATTTTGAAACAATCAAATGAAACTTTACTTGATTTAATTTGTTATTACTCAAAAATTAAAAATTAAATAGAAACTAATGATTAGTGAATAATGAACAAAGAAAAGGGAATAATAAAAAAAATGGAGGGATATTTAAATAAGTTTGTAAATATTGATGAAGGAAGAACTAAGTTTGTAAATATTGATGGAGGGAGTGTTAAGTTTGTGAGTAGCGCAAAATGGTTATTAATTAAGAAATATTTTTGAGTTTAAATTATTTATTATTTTAGAATTTTATTTTTTAATTAATTAAGAAAAGTAATGAATTGGAAAAGTTGATACGAAATGTTTTAGAATAAATTAAATCATTCACCAAAAAAATTACACAAATTATTGTGAGAGACGGTCTCTCCAAACGAGGCATTAGATATGCAGGCTAAATAACCCAATTAATACACTTAAAGAGAAATTATAAATGTGAGTTTCTTATTTTGAGGTCGTCTTATTTACAGACGGTCACTCAAAGAATAGTTGAAATATAATGTTAAAGTGAAAAAGGTAAAGATAAAGGACCCCTTTCCGATATCCAACACAAGGCAGGGTGCGAGTGAGTTTTTTTTCTTGAAAGATGCGGACAAATCATACTCGTACACCCAGGAGAGAGTAAAGTGAGATGCGCGCAGTCAAGAAACTCCCATAATACTTGCGCCCAGTAGAGGTCGAACCCCAAACCTTCTGCTCCACATGCAGATGCTTTATCCATTAAGTCATAATTAAAAGACAGAACGAAATTATGTTGGTACCTTGGAAACTTTTCCACCTAGGCCGCCGACGTTTTTGATGGTGTTACAGCCGCCAGCGTCAAGAATGACGAACCCAATTCCATCAACAATGTTGGCATGCCTTATGATTATTTCTTTGATACTCTCACATTCTTCAAGCATGATGCTCCAATTTGTTGCGCATTGTGAACCATATGGCCCATACTTTTCAATCATCTGGTTCTGTATACCAATAATCAATAGGTAAAAGGGTAATTCTACGATAATTAACTTTCAAAGCAACATTATTAAACTCTATAACTAAGGGCATTTAAATATTAATAATTCTTATCTTATATCAAAATGTAAACATTTTACAAGTCATTTACTATTTATTAGGCAACCATCTCAACCAAAAGATTAAGCTGATGGTTGAAGCTCCAGTATATGTATATATACTCTAACACGCCCTCTCACACGAGAGCCTTTTGGGCTAGAAGTGTAGATACAACACAGGCTATCCTCATACCTGGTGTTAAATATTCCACTTAAATGAGGGGTGGTTGAGATTCGAACCCGTGACATCTTGTCACGTTGGCTTCTGATACCTTATTAAAGAACCATCCCAACCAAAAGCTTAAGCTGATGGTTGAGGACCCAGTATATGTTTATAACAGTATTTTCAAATAGTTTTTGTATTTCAATCTTTTTATTTATTAAAGAAAGATAAATGACTCAACTATCATCATAATTAGTGATGGCCATGGGTGAATTACCCGGAATCGTACCGGTTCTGAACCATCGAGGAAACGAAAACCATATGCGACAGTCCGAACCGCGGAACCGCGAAATGTTAAAGTTTAATTCCATTTTTTTATTGGTCATCTTTATTATTAATTATTTATCATTTTTTATTTATTTTATTTTTTTCCTTCTATTTAGTAAATATTTTTTAATAAAGTTTGATAAGCGATAAATTTCAATATTAAACAACAATGCTATGTCCACATTATTATAGTATTATATATGATTTTTTATATTTATATAATTTAAAGCAAAAAAAATTGAGCTGGTGGTCCGACTCGCCCAATCCAAGAGTTGAATCTTTGGGAATCGACTTTTCAACCTCTAAGGAACCATCTGGAACCACCCAGAATCAAAACCGAATTTAGAACCCTATAGTTCGAATCATATTCAACTTTTTAGGAACCGGAACCGAAACCAGCCCACCATCACTAATCATAATAATAGAAAAGATAACGGTTAACATGATTTTGGTGCATGGTTGGCTTTCCATAAAATATATATAATATAATCAATCATAAAACTAAAATAACTCAATTATGAAAATATAAGGATAAAATAAAGATTATATGGACATACCATTGCCATCTCTTGAGCCATTTCCTTGGATAGTATGTAATTTACGAGACTTGAATTTATGAGAAGCTTTTTTCTACTGCGTTATTTGAATATGTTGAGGACATATATATATAGACAGAAAATAAAAGCAGTGAGCATCTCTATCTCCATTGATTCTCCGATCAACAGACCATAATGGTATTTTAATTTATTAGTGCTCCACTGCGTGAAGACTAGGCAGAATATGATTCCAATGATGGGTGTTATGTGTGTAAGGTTTTAACGGTCCGTTAGGTTAACCGTAATAATTAAAATTGGTTGTAATGAAAATGATTTTGTAGTGTAAATTATTATAATATGCATCATGATTCATGTCACTCTCCTGGTAATTACAGTTAATAAAGAAGTTTTTTAATTATAAATTTTCATTCACCTAATACCACATGTTGAAATGGAAATGAATTGAAAATAATTTTGTGAAGAAATGAGATTGTTGAAGGACAATAAGCTGACTTTTAATTTGTCAAGAAATATTCCTAATAAATTTACAATAATTTTCTTTACCATTTTCACTATTTACTACTAATTATAAACACTACAAATAACTATTCACTTCGCAACTAAAACAATCGACTAGATAAAACTAGGTCGCGAAAGTTAGCGACCAAATATAAGAGAGAAAATGATTCTTATGAGAGGACTAGAGGAGCAAGAAAATTATTTATTCCCGCGTGAGAATACCAGTCACTAATTTAGGGGTATTTTCCTTGAATATCCCTAATATTTTAATAATCAGACACTAGCAGATTATATGACAAAAAATTTGGTAAATTAGCTAATAAACTTAAGTTGGTCTTATTCTAGGAAGAAATCTTCTTATTGGTATTATTAATTGTTAATCAAAAATTAATATTATTGTTGTGATTCCCCAGATTTAGCTTGAAAAGGGATTGATAGACTACATATATCAACAAGGTGCACTTTCTTTTCAAGAGAGCCCATTTGCTAAGAACTCTACAGTTAAGCGTACTTAGTGGGGAGCAATCTTAGGATGAGTGACCTCTTGAGAAGTTTTCCCCATTGCGCACCAGTGAGGCAAAATTGCATTAGAAAGATTTGTGTTGGTCTGTAAGATCAGCCTACAGTCTCCATGAGTAGTTACCAGCCGTCCGAGAGGCTGGGGTGTTTCAATTGTAGGGAAGCTAATAAAAAATTTTATAGCCAGTCTTCTGAGAAACCGTTTTCTAAGAGATGTCTCTCAAACCCAATCCATTAAAGTTTATTGCCTTTACTCTACATTTTCCCTGATGGGCCAACCCAATTAAAGATGATCTCTCAAAAAGACTGTCTCTCACAAGAATTTGTGTAAATTTTATTATTTAAGGTAATTTTTCTCACTACAAATAAGTATTGAAATAGCGTCGGAAAAGGCGTCGAGATAAAATTGGACGCCTTTCTGACGCTAAAGATGTTAACAGCCCAATTTTTTTAAAAAAAATGGCGACGGCTGGATTGAACATGCTATTAACTTGGTAAATGTTATTGCGAAAGACCAATGATGCAAACGTCATATGAAATTGCCTAATTTTATTATTTTTATAACTAGTTTTAATATTTAACTTGTATTCAAGCTATTTCAAGAAAAATACGATTAATAATATATTAATATGATTAATAATATACTAATATGACTAAAAATATATTAATACGATTAATAATATACTAATACATTATTCAAAAAAAAAAATACTAATACGACTATACAAGTACAACTAATAAACAATAATACGAGTAATAATACGCTAATACGATTAATAATATTTTGAAACTACACAAATACGACTACAAAAATAATAATATGTTAATAATACACTAATTCGACTAACAATAAACTAACAACAAAATAATATGTTAATAATACTAATTCGACTAATAATACACTATTAACCATATATAATTACTACTAATACAACTACCAAACTAATAATATACAAATTGTGCATTAATTGAATAACAATACACTAATACGACTACACAACTAACTATATACTAATTCGACTAATAATAAACTAATACGAGTATTAATACACTAATACGATTAATAATATATTAATACTACACTAGTACAACTAAAAATATACTAATACATCTTTAAAAAAAATATACTAATACAAATACTAAAACAGTAATACGACTAACCATATAGTAATATGACTAATTATATAATAATAATAATAATAATAATAATAATAATAATAATAATAATAATAATAATAATAATAATAATAATAATAATAATAAAATAATAAAGAGCCGCCTCTCTCTCTTCCCTCTTTCTAGAAACCGCCCCGGTAGGGCGATTTTCGCCCCAGCCATGGCATACCGGCGGCGAGGACGACCACCGAGACGGAAGAGACCTCCGGCGTGCTGGGTCCCATCCTATGTTCAGTCTGGCCACTTCCTTGGCCCCAAATCAGTGTTTTAGCGTTTTTCTTGTCACAAATGTAAACCTTCGTTTCAGCGAAGTCGAAGGAGATTTCGAAAGTCTAGGTTTAGATGAGCTAGCCTCAGATCTGTTTGATGATTAATCCTCTCATGAGTTTCGATTCTCCCAACCTTTTTGGAAGTTTCGAATAACTTTTGAAGAAACCCTAATTGATTTAGGGTTAAAATTACGCCTGAAGGAAGTTCGTGTCTTGGTTTGAGTAGTTGTGGTTGTGGGTTCTGGTATTTGTCAAATCGAGAGGTTAGATCCTCACAGATCGAAGCCTTAAGTGCGCTGGTCACTCCAATGCGAAATCGAAGACATGCGAAGAACCCTAACTTCGCAATCTCAGTCCAGGTTCGTTCTCAATTCATGTATTAAACCCTAAATTGATTTGGGGAAGTTTTGTATGACTCTACCAAGACAAGTAGAGATACTGAAGGTCGAGTTTCAGATCTATTCGACTCCAGTGAAGCACCTGTCAGATTGCAGAGAACCCAAATTGGAGTATTTCTTCACCTATGGCACGTTATGAAGGGGATGACCGTAAATAACGAACCTTCTGTGTTTTGCGACTCCAATGGGTAATTCCTCTGTCTCTATGAGGTTTTTCCTCTGTCTATGCAAGGGCGTGAAGCCTCTTTTCATGAACTGCTCAATGCAGTTAGGTCTTTGAGGGTTGCAACCTGGTTTGCTTCTCCTTCTCTTTGCGTGGTGGATTGTTCACTCAGCTATCACCCTCAATTCTGGGTCTGGGGATGTTATTTGGCTTAAATGTAAGCTTATATTGGTCTGAGTTCAGTTTGGGTACCCTAAAACTCAAAGCAACTAAGTATCGCTTGAACCCAGTCATGGTATGTCTTGTGGTTGCAGATTCTGGAGGCTAATCCGGTGTTGCTGTGCTAATGCGTCAACAACAATTCAATTAGTATTTGAGAGCCATTCAATTGTTGAGCCCTTCCCCTTTAGGGCTTTGACATTGGTCTGGTCTTACTCCTTCCTATGAGGCTGCTATTACACCGCTCCAAATGCTGTGTTGATGGCTGAAAGTTACTGGATTGGAATTTGGTTGAATAATGTGCTCCTGCTGCTGGTCTGTTTAGATTAAGCTGTGAACTCCTGTTGGTTGATGAATCTGTTTAGGGTTGGAGGATAGCAATCTTGGATTGCTACTCCTTTTTTTTTTTTTTTTTTTTTCTTGGTTTATGTCTTACAAATGATCCTACATGCCCTAAGGGCTTGATCTCGGGGACGCCAGTTGCTAATAGGAGGTAGTATTGGCTCGTAGCTGTGATGGTTGCAAGCATAGTGGGTGATTGTGTTCCCCCCCTCCTATGCCCACTGCTAGTTCCTCGATGACACAGGCTAAGATTTTGGGCGGGAATGCCTCGACATAGGACCTACGCATTCTAGGTGATGTTTGGGTGTTAATTTTGCTTCTGGTATATGCCATGGTTTGAGAAACGTCATATTTCCTTGGCATGATAGAGTCTTTTGGCCACAGTAATTTATTGCTGTTACTTGTGTCATTATTCCCGCAGCTGCTGGTCCGTTTGGCGTGGGCTGTTGGATGGCTTCTATGGCTTGATGTTGAATCAAGCATGTAAATTTTGGTGTGGTCCAGGTACTTAAAGATCACTTTGAAATATTGGAGAAGAAGCCACTTGTTCTTTTGGTGTGATACGGATGGTGACTCCAAGCAAGTGGATGGCTCCTTCGCTCGATTGTACTATCCAACGATATGATGCTATTAGCTTTGAGTTGTATATGATTTGCATTGTAATGTTTTTGATCTAGATGATCTTTGTAGTCGAAACTTTTGTATAGGGCTGTTATCCTTCGTAAAGGCTAGATTTTGACTATACTTTTGAGGCGTCACCTTCAACCTGGCGTATGACAAAGGGCTTATTTTGGCCCTTTAGAGCTTCGGTAGTGTGGTGGCCCCTAAGTCTCTTGATACAAGGATGTAAGCTTTGGCTTTTTCTTGGCATTTTATAAAATTTACTTTGCCAAAAAAAAAATTAATAAAATAATAATAATAATAATAATAATAATAATAATAATAATAATAATAATAATAATAATAATAATAATAATAATAATAATAAAGTTATAAAAAATATTGAAGTATAAGTTATTAGATAATAAATATAAAAACAACTCAATTACAATCACTAAGTTATAAGTGTCCTAGTGGTTGGAGTATTGTACCATCATGTCGACATTAAGCCTCAGCTCCAACAATTGTTGAAAACTTTCAAATATGGGATTGGTTGATTGGGTAGAATAACATAATACTCCCTCCGTTCCAGTTTACTTGTCCCATTTCCTTTTTTGGCAATTCCTCATTACTTGTCCCATTTCCTTTTTTGGCTATCCTTTTTTTCCCCAAATACCCCCACTTTTCCAATTCCCAATACTCCACTATCACTTTTACAATTAATTTAATCAATTAAAATACCCAACTACCACCTTTTCCAATGGACCCCACTATTACCTTAATATCCGTGTTTGGTCAAATGGGACAAGTAAACTGGACCGGAGGGAGTATAAAAAAATTGATTTTTTAAATTGGCGACCAACTTGTTGGAAGCCAGGCCGTCGCCAAAACCACTTTTTACCAATTTAGCGTTCAAATGGCGATCATAAGCGTGGTAGCTATTTTGCAATTTATTTGTAGTGAAAAAAGACCGTAAATGTTTAATCATGTAAAATAGCTTATCTAGAGACCCAATAATAATAATAATTAAATAATTAATTTTGATTTCTTATACTTTAGTTTAATGCATGTTTTACTGGGTCTAAAATTTTTTTGGCGTGTAAAATCAATAAACAGAGTTAAAAAATTATTTCAAATAAATGTCTAATTATAATATAAAATCAATAAACAGAGTTAAAAAATTATTAAAAATAAATGTCTAATTATTTATAAGAAAAAATGCGTAAAAGAATGCACAAAAATTGAGCAACACAAAAGAACAACACACAAAAAATATGCTAAAACGATATAATAGTGACAAACCTCACACAATCTTTCCAAACAGTCTCTGAAAGTAAAGACCTCACCCTTAATGGTGGTCTCTCGCAAACAAACTAATACAAGGAAAAAATCTACTAGAATGAACTCTTGTTACTTGTATTAGCCTCTCAATGCATTCTAATTAATAATGTTCTAAGACTCTTTTATATAGCCAACAATATATTAGAGGATGTTGTGCGAAGCACCAAATCTCACGATGATCGAGGCAAGGCACAAGTGAAGAGATCCTCAAGCAATGCAGCAGCAAACATGACGCATTTTGTTCTTCAGATTTCAGTTTTGGAAATCCTGCAAAAGGTATGAAGTAAAACATATGTGACCGTTACGATAAATATTCTTCTTTTTCGATGATAGATAATAGATAACTAACCAACACATTAGCTTCCTTCGATTAATTTAAGTGTCCCATATTGGTTAGCAAAATTGTAAAGAAGACTTTCGTTGGATATGGTGACTCATACTTCAAATTTAAGGGTCCTATTGGTATAGGTGTTTATTCGGAGTCATTCAATTGATTTTAGGTCAGTAAGAAATCGGATTTTGTGTCAATAATATTTTGTGTCGAATCATGTTAATTCAATCACAAGGTCGGGTAAATTTTTAATCATCAATACTTCTAGTTATACGGCTTTAATAATGTCGAGTATAGATGTATAGTGGTGAAATGAAAATTGAATATATAGCTCCAAAATACTAAAGCAGCTCAAAATTATGATGCAAAAACCTAATTTTTCATCAAAATAGAAACCTTGCATAAAAAAAACCTATATCCTTTTTACATATTTCAATGTTTAACTACTTCATGTTTGACTATTTATCACCGTGCCATAATATATTGGTAATTAATCGTCTTTATCAAAATATTTGTACGAGTTAGTTGTAAGTTTGATGTTATGATATTTATTAAGGCAAATTTTAAAAACTTTTTAGTTGGTTATTGGAAAATTAGTTATTAATTTTTTTTGTGAAACCAAAAGCTCATTATATTTTTTAGCTTGTTTACCCTTACAAACCTTTTCCACATTTTTTGTATAACTCAACCGTATATATGCAATTGAATATTTCATTACTATTCCTAAACAAGGCAACTCATAACTCTAAGAACAACTTCAAGCTTACCTTTTCCACAAAAGTTCCAATGGATTCAAGATATTGATTAAATATTAATGTTTAATGAATGACTAAAAATAAAATGATGTAAGAGAATATGTTTAGGAGTCAAATGGTTGCTTTGAAAAGAAATTTAAGAATGGAGAGAAAAAAAATATAATTAATAGGAATTTATAATCCTATACATTTATTATGTTAAGTAAAACCCTGATCATGTGAAAATTCGTGCAATGCATAGTTTTATTTTAATATCGTCATATAAATATATATATATATATTCAAAAAAATAAAGCCAGAGATATTATATTGTAAAAACACTCAATTTTGTTTATATATTAATTAACTTTGTAATTTAAGATATTGTCAACAATATATGATGTTGTATAAATATTTTCTAATTTACTCAATTAACTATATATACATGCTAGTCAAAGTAATTTAATGATAGAGATATTAGTCAAGATCAACATAAATTAATTAATTTACTCAATTTAATTTAATAAATATAGCAATTAATTAATTTGAATTTTCCATGAGGCAAATCTATGGAACGATGGATGCCACATGCCATAAATTTTTAAGTTCTTTTAGTTAATAGTATAATTGGTGGATTTATTGTAGTTTAATATTAAAATAAAATCAACTTTACCTTATTTAGTTTAATAAATATAGCATTTAGTTAATATAATTATTCCAAGTGGAAAATCATTGCGAGGATGCTTACTTAATAGTATGATTGGTGGATTTACTTTAGTTTAATAAAATAAAATCAAATTTATTCTATTTTATTAAAAAAATATAGCAATTAACTAATTTGATTATTTCATATGCCAAATCATTGTAAGGATGCCACATAAAATTTTCTAGTCCTTTGGTTAAATTATTAGTCAAGTTCAATATAATTTTCTAGTCCTTTTAGTTAATAGTATGATATTTTGTCAAAATATAGCAATTGATTTTAGTTTAATAAAACAAAATCAATTTTACCTTATTTAATTTAATAAATATAGCAATTGATTAATTTTATTATTTCATGTGACAACTTTTTGGAAGGATGTCACATGAAATGTTTCAGTTCTTTTAGTTAATAGTATTTATTTCCATATATAAATATAAAGCTCTGTAACCTTGGGAGCTCTGTGCGGTTGGTAAAGATGTTCATTATTCAAGTTATCGGGTACGGTTAATTTCGAGTCAATTGTTTCATGTTGATTATGTCCACATTAATTTTAACATAATTTTGAATTCATTTTGAAGCCGAGATAAAATCAAATTCAATTTTAATATTAGGTGGACATCGGATCATCAGGGTCCGCTTTAAACACCTCCACTCAAATGTGGCTTATTATTTAACAAAAACACACGAAAATAAAAGATAAAGTCATAAAGACACTCGAACATATTATTAGTAAGACATAAACATGAGCCTACTTCACCATCTATTGTTGCAACCGGTAAGCTCCAAACACGCTAAAGGCGTGTGTTCTTAACATCCTTGCTTGAGTAGGGGCTGAAATAAAAAATAAAAAAAATGAGTTGCATATTAAATCGAGTATATATAAGGGAAATTCCACATGGTAGCATCGAGTTTTGATGAAATGCCAGTGGTAGCACTTTTTTAAGAAAATTCCACATGGTAGCATCCAGTTTATACATAAACAAATGGTCGTAGCATTTTCCGTTAACTTCTTGTTAAATTCCGTTAAATTTATCATTTCTTAAGTTTTTTTTCCACATGGTAGCATCCAACTTTTGTTTAATTCCCCATTTTAACATTTAATTCAACAATTTAACGTTTAATTCACCGTTTAATTTATTATTGACCATAAATATTGTAATAATTTTTTTCATTCAAAAATAACATGATTTATTTAGCGACACTAAAATTAATCGTTTAAAAATGATACGTTCTATTGTCATTTTTGCGACATTAATATCGCTCCTTCAAAAACGACATAATCTATTGTCATTATAATGTTCAAAAGTAAGTAGTCAATCACAAATAATTAATTTTCGAAGATGTATTTCTTTCCGACCAAAAGGTGCTTCCAAGCACTAATACATTTTTACCTAAGTAGCACTATAAAGTTCCAAAAAGTGCGTTTCAAGCACTAGTACACGTGTTCAAAGTTCAAAATCAACTATTAACAAAATTAAAGTTGTGTTTCTAGTGCTTAGACATTATATAACTATTCTACGGATGCTTTTGAAGATGACGATGTCCTTTTACCCTTTTTTTGCTTAGCTGTTAATCCACCCTTGCAAGTCTTTACATTGTGTCCAAACTCAACCATTTAAATCGCAAGACCACATGTTTAGGCATTCTGCAATTTTTAAAATGGAAATTATAAGAAAATAGGGAAGAAAAAAAATGACATAACTCATTATCTAAAGCATCAACAATCAAGAAGTAACACACCAATTAATTTTCAAACAGCATTAGGACAGAACAAATAAAGACTTCAAAAACCCTAAATTTTCGAACAGCATAAGTACACTTACAAAACCCCTAAATTTTCTAAGATAAACCCTAATTTTCGTAGATAAACCCTACATTTTTGAAGAAAAACCCTAAATTTCAACATAAACCCTAAATTTTTGAAGAAAAACCCTAAATTTCGAACATAAACCCTAAAATTTTGAAGATACACCCTAAATTTTCGAACATCCAGCCCTAAATCTTCGAACAACCAGCTTTAAATTTTGCTATTATTCAAAAGACAAAGTAAATCAAGACATACCTGAGGAAAGGCTGAAGCTTCTGAGATCATAGGAGAAGGAGAGGGGCCGAAAAATTGAAGGAGAAGGAGCCAAAATCTCAGGAGCAGGGGCGAAATTTTTGAAAGCTTTTGAGGAAAGAATGGTGTAGTTCTTTTTTTTTTTTGAATATCACTATATCAGTGAAGAATGGTGGAGTTCAAAAGACAAAGTTCAATGATAATGGCTTTTAACGGTTGATTAACGTTTTATACGACTTAAAGCTACGGAAAAAATTAATCTTAAAGTTGAATGCTACCATGTGGAATTTTCTTAAAAAAGTGTTACCACTGGCATTTTATCAAAACTCGACGCTACCATGTGGAATTTCCCTATATATAATAACCGATAGAGATAAACAAAATCAACAAATCAATCAAGACCAGTCTGGATTAGTATATTGATTACATCTATTCTCTCTGTTTTCTAATGGTCTTTTCCGCCAGAATTTTCCATTTTAAGGAAAATGATTTTTGACTAATTAGATTTTTGAGATATATATAGAAGATTAAATATATTCATTTGAGATTTCAATAGCTAGATTCGTCGTAATATGTACTTGTTTATTATACGTTTTTTTTATAATTTTTTGATTTGTATTTAGAGAAACTAAAAAATTATTTTAAAAATTTGCAAAAAGTAAATACATTATAATGTTACGATTTATATTATTAATCATTTTCAACACTTCTCTAAACTCTTTATAAACTCTCAACGATAAAAATATTTTCTTTTATAGATTTGAAATATATTTGATTGATCAAAAAATAGGCTATATTATGAATTTATGATGAAGAGAACGAATATATAATACCTTTTCAGCATAGATACCAAGAGAAAGGAGGTATTCTTGAGCATTTCCAAAGAACCCAACAATGCGACCTTCTAATGGCATTGGAGATGCAAATGATTGAACATTTTCGGTTCCTTGCCCAGTTCCAAATGGTCCATATCCACCGGGACATAAATTGGTGTGTATCTTGATGGTTGATATAAGACAGGTGTTGTTACTGTAGGCATATTCGCCAGATGTTCCGCTAATTTGTGTTATGAATTCACCGCACTTGAGCACAATCTGCAATAAATTGTTGTTGATTAAATTAATCAGAGCATGGTTTCAAGATCTTACGTGTTGTATTTATAATTTTCTTAGCCTTTATGTGACAAGTGTGATAAGAAAAAAAATAACCTTTGATTCATTTCCACCATTGCCTCCAAACATGTTGGTTTCGGAACCACATGGATCTCCTACAACGAACCCAATTGCATCAACAATAAATGCATGCCTCACAATGACTTCTTTGATGAGTTTACACCCTTCAACTTTCATCGAGAAGTTTTCACACGCACATTGATTTCCATAAGGTTCGTACTTGACGACTTCTTGTTTCTAATATAATATATGATAATAAAGTTAAACAATGGATATTATGGATAGTGATGAATGATCAATCTTAAAAAAGCAATGCCAACAAATTAAAGAGCCAACAAATTAAAGAACCAACTCAACTAAAAGTTTAAATTTATGGTTAAAGGCCTATAATATATTATGTATTGATCTGTATAACATTCTATGACATAATATATTTTATGTCGGATGCATGCAACTTTACCCGTGTGATACCATGTTAGTAACTTTTTATTGGGGTGGCAATATTAAGGGGCTCAAATATATATGAATGTTGGTTTACACTACTTTAGACTGAGTTTAATTAATTATTTTAAGACTCAAAACGATGAAAAAATATGAAATAAATAGAAACTCTGAGGTTGGTATTTATTTTACTTTGCGAACTAACTTTTTTAGTGATAACATAAAAGTTGTTTTCTATTAGTCTTTAATTTATTATGCAAATGGATAGGTAAATATTTTTTATGTTATAATAAATAATGATTAGCAAAAAATATATATATATACCTGGGCGCATGCTTGAGCCTAGGGATGGTAATGGGTATTGGACCCGACCCGGATCCGTGGATCCATATATATTTTCACGGATCCGGGTCCTAAAAATATGGACCCGTCGGACCCGGATCCGTTAAAATTTCACGGGTCCGGATCCGGGTCTGAGATAATACCCAGATCCGGACCCGCAAATCTGAAGGACCCGTTTTACTTTTTTTATTTATTGATTGAATATGTATTCTTGCAATTTTGATGATTTCCATTCCCTTAAACCCACTGCTTCAAGCCCTCAACAATTTACTAATAGTCTAATACTCCCTGTAGACATTATAACACTACTCCTAAGTCACGAAACTAGATCTTGTTCATGAAAACGGATCTGGATCCGGGTCCAAGTGGACCCGATCCAGATTCGACCCGTTACCATTCCTACTTGAGCCATTTCTTTAGCTTAAGAATTGAAGATGAAAGTAAAAGACAAAAAGAGAAAGGTATTGTATGAGTATTGTGCTATGAATCGTGGAGGATGCAAAAAGTATATATAGTGCAAAATATAAAATAATTTTTTAATGTCGTCGTACATCAAAAATTCGTAACTTGTAAAATTCTCTAATATCGACCTACACTAAACATAAAGGTTGATTCGTTATGTACATAGTCTAATTTAAGCCAGACTGTTTCCTTCATCAAATTAGGTAAACTCAATTGCATATATACGGTTGAGTTATACAAAAAATGTGGAATAGGTTTGTAAGGGTAAAGAAGCTAAAAAAATATAATGAGCTTTTGGTTTCAAAAAAAAATTAGTAATAACTAATTTTCCAATAACCAACTAAATTTTTTTTAAAAGTTAATAAATAGGAGTATTTGCCAAGAATAATCCCAAACATTACTCGTTGGTCAGAAATAATCCCAACTATTGATTATTTTATAATAATCCTAACTGTTGACAATGTTTGCTGAAAACAGTCACATTTCAATTTCAACCGGATGTAGCAGGTTTAGTAAGTAATTTATTTTTACCTTTTTTAAGTTTTCTTCATCAAATTATAGGTAAACTCAACCTTTCATCTTCAAAAACTAATTTACCCATTCAATATTTGATAATTTTTGAAGATGAAAGGTTGGGTTTACCTAATTTGATGAATTAAGGAAGCTTAAAAAAAAGGTAAAAAATAAATTACTTACTAAAACTGTTAAAGCCAGTTGAAATTGAAATGAGATTGTTTACAGCAAACGTTATCATAGTTAGGATTACTAAAAAATAATCAATAGTTGGGATCATTCTTGGCAAATATTCCTATTTATTAAGGCAACTTTTAAAAAATTTTTAGTTGATTATTAGAAAATTAGTTATTAATTTTTTTTTTTTGGAACAAAAAGCTCATTATATTTTATAGCTTTGTTTACCCTTATACAAACCTTTTTCACATTTTTTGTATAACTCAACCGTATATATACAATTGAATATGTCATTACTATACCTAAACAAGGCAACTCATAACTCTAAGAACAACTTCAAGCTTACCTTTTCCAAAAAAGTTCCAATGGATTCAAGATATTGATTACATCTTCCAAAAAATCCGACAATGCGTCTATTATTCGATGATGGCAATGGTGATGAAAAGTTGCAAATTTTATTGACATTAAATCCTTTACCAAAAGGTCCGTAACCAATCGGACATAGATTTGTATGGATCTTTATCAATACAATTAGACGTTGATCATCAAATTGTTCATAATCTCCATATATTCCGCTTATATGTGTCACGTATTCACCACATTTAAGTGTAATCTACAAAAAGATAAAGAAATTAGGTTTATTTCAACATAAAAACATAGTAATATTTGTATATATATATATACTAACTAATTAATAATTAATTAAAAAAAATAAAAATAAAAAGGAACATAGTTTCAAGCAATTTTATAAGGGATAAATTTTATTGCGTGCATTGTGTACTTGTGTTGTCAGATATTTTGTTCTAGTATTACACAAACATGTCACATTTATATTTGCTGTATTCATTTTTTTTGGAAAATTTGCCAAGAATAATCCCAACTATCACCCGTTGGCCAGAAATAATCCCAACTATTGATTATTTTTTAATAATCCCAACTATTGATAAAGTTTACTGAAAACAGTCCCACTCTATTTTCAACCTGCTGTAGCAGGTTTTTTGAGTATTTTTTTACCTTTTATTTAAATTTAATATAGGTTTATCTAATTTGATGAAGGAAAGTTAAAAAAAAGGTAAAAAAAATATTGAAAAAACCTGCTACAACCGGTTGAAAATGGAGTGGGACTGTTTTCAGCAAACTTCATCAATAGTTGGGATTATTAAAAAATAATGAAAAAATTACCTAGAATAATCCAAACTATTCATGATTTTCCTACAATAATCCCAACTATTGATTAACCATGAATAATCCGAACTTTGAGGGGTATTTTCCTAGAGTAAACTTTGATAACCCGATGACCTGCTATAGTAGGTAATTCACCAAAAAAGTAAATTAAATATTAATTTAAAATTAGAAAATATTTTTGAAAATTTACATAAAAAATTCTAAATAATAATAAAATCATAAATTTTTTATGAACATTTTTTTAACATTTTTTTGACATTTTTTAAATTTATCTTTTTTTTAAAAAAAAATAAAACTTACTATAGCAAGTCATCCAGTCACCGATTTTACTCTAGGAAAATGCCCCTCAAAGTTGAGATTATTCATGGTTAATCAATAGTTGGGATTATTGTAAGAAAATCGTGAATAGTTTGGATTATTCTAGGTAATTTTTCCAAAAATAATCAATAGTTGGAATTATTTCTGGCCAACGGGTGATAGTTGAGATTATTCTTGGCAAATTTTCCTTTTTTTTATAGCTTAATTTAGTATAATATAAGATTAAAGAATATATTATATAGATGGTATGAATTACAAACTGAAATTTGGAGATGACACTTAGTTAGAAAAATAGTTACTAAAATAAATCGTGAATTTACGTGTTTTTGCTACCAATACCATTCTGAAATACTTGCTACATTATCATTATTGACGCTTTTCATCATTTAAACATATTTTATATATTGCAGCAAATGCGTAAAAAAAATATAATCAAGTGAAATCTTATTTAATCCTCCAATCGCATAATTTCCTAATATTAACTTTTTATAATTTTGAGATGTGCATAATTTAATATATAAATGATCAAAATAACACATAGAATTAAATACTAAATTAAATGTAATAGTAAGTATAGTGTAACGGAAGTAGTGTAGGTCTTGTTAGACTTCAACCATCAGCTTAAACTTTTGGTTGAGTTGGTTCCTTCACACTTTTACCACCTTTATCTACATTTTTTTTTAAAATTTTCATGCTAATTCAAGCTATTTCTTAGAAGGAGAGCGAGTATTTATGAAATGTTTTGTTTCTTAGAATAAAAATTTATTCCATGTTAATTATATAGAAATTTAAATTACTTATATTTTTATTTATAATTTATTTAATTAAAAGGGAAAAAAATGACCTTCGATTCAAATCCAGCTTTAGCACCAAACATATAAGTTGTCAAATGAGCACTTGGCTTTGCCACCACGAAACCAATTGCATGCACAACCAATCCATGAATTATTATTATTTCTTTTATATTTTCACCTCCTTCAGGTTTTAATTCCCAGTTTTTCAATGCTAACGAACCATAAGGCCCATCCTTCTCAACATGTAATTTCTGTAAATACAAAGGAAAAAAAATAAACTTATTAGGAAAAATATTTTTATCAACATTATTTTGCAGAAATAATTTGTATATTAGTTCAACGACATGTTTTTGCACACGAATATATTAGTTAGAATATGCATATGCAAACCATTATTTGTAAAGTTAATTATACTACTATATTCGAAGTGATCAATTAATAAAGAAATAAATTAATTATATAAACCAGTCACATAGTGAAATAATGTCATACAAAACGAGCTGTAAATTCTTAGTCTCTAAATTAATTAGTTAGAACTAATATATTATAATTGACGCAAATTTCTATTTATTAAAATAACAAATTATATCATTTAAAATTGTACACCCTCCATTTTCAAATGTTCTTCCCATACTTTTTGTACAGTTTTCAAAGTAAAATTTCAAGCTTAAATATCTCTAAATACGCATCATAAAAAATTATAAAAAATATATAATAAAAAAGTATACATTAAGACGAATCTAACGAGATCTCACATGAATATATTTTGTCATCTATATATGTCTTAAAAATCTTATTCAAATTTCTCTTTCCAAAATAGAATATTCTAAATGGGAAGAACATTGAGAAACGGAGAAAGTATGAAACTAAAATTATAAAATGGTATATATATATATATGAGCATTTAAATGGTTGAGATTATAAGATTGTTTACCCCAAGTAAATGCTAGTAGCTTGATTATTACATTATTAATTAATGTTTGAGTGTTAAAATCTCATTAATTAGTCTAGTATTATTAACCGTAGGTCTCTGGCTCTCTTTTAGAAGGGGCATAATAAGTCGATGATTATGATTATGATTATGATTACATTGTTTGTATATTTCTTTTATCGATCCATCTTCATTAACATTCCTTTCTTTTTTTTAATATGTACCACTAATTTACACATTTTTGGGCAATCATAATGTTATCTTCTATATTTAATGTCTTTCACAAATGTATTCTCTAAAGTCTATCCATTTTAACATCCTCGTTTTTTTTTTTTATTTTTCATTCTAATTTTTGTTTCACTAACTTTGACCGCAAAATGTTACGAAAAAAGAGAGAATATATATAGAAAATAATTTGACCTCCAAAACATAAAAATATTTATTTTATCTAATGAGATCTCTTATATACGAATATATTTTATCTTCTATAAATGTGTCAAAAATATTATTAAATATCTCTCGCACGTTAAGATGGAATATTCCAAAACAGGAACAACTTTTTTAGAACGGAGGGAGTAATTGTATAGGCTCATCCCATGGTGAGACAGTGACGAGCCATAAATTGTAAGTCTGTAAATTAGAACTACTAATATATATTTATTTTATTTTTTTCCAAGCCCTCATTTAGGAGTTTCATAATACAAAAACATCAAAACAAGACTAAAAGGGTTTTTTTTTTTTTTAAAAAAAAGCATTAATTCATGAAAAAAAGTACCTTGTGACCATAGACTCCAATTGAGCGTAGATATTTGGAGTGCGTACCAAATAGTCCTACAACACCACCACCAGATAAAGGTGGTGACTTAAATTTGGTGATGTTATGTACTAGATCTCCATTTCCATAACTTCCATATCCATCTGGACGTAGATTTGTATGTATCTTCATTTTGGCCACAACTAGTTGACCATCCCATTGACCAAGGGATCCACTAAAATGTGTAATGTACTCGCCACATTGAAAAGTAATCTGCAATTTATATAAATTAATTTTACAAATATGATAATACTTCTTTAGTTCCATCGTATTTACTACTGATAGTAATATTTGTTCAACAATATGTCACAATCGAGTGCATGTATAAGAAAAGATTATATACTATAAAGGTCATACGTTCGAATCTTAACCACCCTTCATTTAAAGTGGAACATTCAGCGTCTATGCGCATTCACACTTCAAGCCCAACGGGCTCTCGTGTGAGGGAGCGTGTTAGAGTATATAATAAATTCTAGGGCCTTACCATCAGGACATTTTTATATTATTCTTTTTCAAATGAGACAAAATTTATTAAACGGAGTGTGTATATTAGCCCATTTGAATGATGATATAAAGAACTTTTTATATTATACTCCCTCTGTTCTTTTTTGTTTTTCCCGTTTAGAATATTCCATTTTTGGAGAGAGAAATTTGATTAAGATTTTTAAGACATTTATAGATGTTAAAATATATCCATATGAGATCTCCTTAGATTTGTCTTAATGTATACTTTTTTATCATATATTTTTTATAATTTTTTATGATGCATATTTATAGATATTTAGGCTCGAAAGTTGCTTTGAAAACTGTGCAAAAAGTAAATGGGAAGAACAAAAAAGAACGGAGGGAGTAATAAAAGTATATTTTTGTTATGAGCAAACTCTTAAAATACCGTCTCATACCAGAATTTGTATTTTGGTATATAGAGGATTAAACAAATGCCATTATGGGCTAGATCAAAACTTTAAGGCATAGAAATTAAAACTTAGATAATTATATTTCCTAACTTTGCCTGTTAGTATTACCTTCAATATATATCTTTTTGTTCTTCATAACATGCTTTTTTTTAGTCAAGAATGTCGATGCATGGTTCTTATGTAATATTCTAACTAATGAATTTTTTTTTAAAAAAATATAAACAATACTTTGAGAAAACACAGAATAATTAAAAGTTGACATTCTAATGTGAAACCAAATGTCTAATATTGATGAATAAAACTTCATTTCTTATTTCTTATATATCCTATATTTTTCTCATTTGCACACATTGCATATGGAGCTGTGTAAAACTGACTCGATGATTTGATTTTTTACACGATCTTGTAATTATGATTTAACCCGACTTAAAAATGGATTATCAGTTAGTAAAAACCAATGTTAACTAGGGGTGTTCAAACTTTTAAAATTTTTTATCGATTTGTCGTTCAACCATACCTTTGGTTATCTCCATTTTTACTTAACATATTTTTTATATAAAATTCAAATACAAACTCTCAAAAAATATATAACTTAATTAGTCATACAAGATTAATTAAGAAAACAAAAGAATAATATCATTGTTCATTGGTTTAAGAAACAACAATCATAAAAGTCAAATACTAACTCTTCAAAAATATTTTACCCAAGGTTCGCTTAAGTGATATCATCATCATTTTATTTAAAAAAAAAGTAAAACAAATAAATAAAACGGAAGTTCTTCAAAAAAAATAAATAAATAAAACGGAATATGTGAGCCGGATCCGGATAATGTTTTGGAAACCAGATACCAAATAATCCGGATCAGATATTTTGGATCGGGCTATTATGAACACCACTAATGTTAACAAAAATCTAATTTAAAACCGACTCAAAAAATCTGACCCACTAAACGTAATGATATACAGGAATGGAAGCAAACCAGATTGGATTTATTCCCTCCATTGCCACCAAATTTTGTATGAGTAGCAGAGTATCCACAACCACAGTGAGTGGGCTTGATTGTTGTGAATGCAATTGAATCAATGATTGATCCACTCTTTACAATCATTTCGCTTATTCGCCCACCCTCATTAAGCATTAAGCACCACTTTTCGCCGTCCGAGGAACCATACGGGCCGTGCTGCATGTTAGAACATAAATTATTATTAATAATAATAATTACCAAAAAAATATATACACCCCAACAATAATAATGTCAGAGTCTTAATTCCAAAATATTTATTTATATAACCTTCTTCAGATCTTCAGCCATTTTTTATGTTGAGTTTGTAAATTGAAAAAGATTATAATGAGTTGTGTTTTAGGTTAAATTATTAGAAGACAATAATAAATAAAAACGTAGTGAACATGAACTTTAGAGTTATGGAAATATAAAGTTAGTAGAGTAGTTGGAAAGACAAAAAGTCTTAGTCCTTTCACTTCACGTAACGTATACTTAAACATAATGATATTATGTTTTTCCTTGTTAAGTGCACCAATTTAATTATTATGCATCTTAACCAAGACATGTTAGGGAGAGGCGTCAACAAAATTTTAATGATCCTGAGAGAAAATTAATACTCCCTTAGTTCATTTTAATCTTCTCGTTTATTATTTACACGATTTTTAAAGTAAATTTCAAATCTTAATATATATATATATATATATATATATATATATATATATATATATATATATATATATATATATATATATATATATATATATATATATATATATATATATATATATATATATATATATATATATATATATATATATATATATACTCCCTTCTATCTCCCTTCTATTCATTTGGGTTGGGCACGGTTTTTAAGAGTGGAATAGTGGGGTATTTTAATTGATTAAATTAATTGTAACAGTAAGTCTCATGGGAGACGGTCTACTCTATAGACGGAATCCATAAAGCCCAACCCAAAATATAACATATTATATTTGGGGTTATAATAAATTATTTAGTGTTATAATAACTTATATTTGGGGTTATAGAATAGTATATTCGAGGTTATAATACCTTACATTTAGGATTATAACAAAATATAATTGATATTATAATAAAAAAACCAATTAAGGGAAATGGGCTGCCCCAATTTTGTGGTCTATCCTATAGACCGTCTCTTGTGAGATTTTGTGTAATTGTAAAGGTAGTAGTTGAATATTGGGAGTAGTAAAAGTGGGGTAGTTGGATATTTTAATTGATTAAATTAATTGTAAAGGTGAGAGTAAAAATAGAAATGGGAAATTTTGTGTGAATTGGCCCAAAATAAAAATGTGTCATTTTGAGTGAATAGGAGGGAGTATATCTCTAAAAACACATAATGAAAAATTATAAAAAATACTTAATAAAAAATATGGATTAATTTGAATCAAACGAGATTACACTTGGGTAATATTTCAATTTTAAGTCAAAAACATTAATCAAATTTATTTCTCCCTAAGGTGGAATATTTCAAATTGAAAGAACATTAGAAAACGAAGGAAGTGTGAGCTTTTTTGCATAAATGTGTGTGTTTATTTTTTAAGTCATTCTCCCTCCGTTTCTTAATGTTTTTTCCATTTAGAATATTCTATTTTGGAGAGAGAAATTTTCATTATGATTTTTAAGACATGATGATAAACTATATCCATGTGGGATCTCATTAGATTCGTCTTAATATACATTTTTTTATTATATATTTTTAATTTTATAATTATTTTATGATGCGTACTCAAAGATATTAAGAGTCAAAATTTATTTTGCAAATTGTGCAAAAAGTAAATGGGAAAAAACATTGGGAAGAACATTAGTTCAATTAATTTAATCAGATAAGAAAATACAACAAAATAATAATAGCAGTATTGTTGTTTACAAGAATAATAGCACTACTTAGTGACCTAGATTGGATAATCTATCTACATCTATAACTATTACTAAACAAAATAGTGTTGATAACTTGATATCATTACTAATTAAAAATGCTTACATGTTACAACCTTAAGAAATATTTTCCCTCTAATACTCAATGATGATGCTATGATTAGTGTATAGGGAGGGAAGGAAGACGACAACTCATACCCATAAAAGAGAGTGCAACCATAGAGTCCATTGACAAATTTTAGTATACCTCTCCAAGATTTCATATAACATCCAATTTAAGAGGGAATAACTAATCATAATATGTTTTTCAAGGCATCACTATGATAACATCATAAACACTTTATGTACTATGGTTACATTTAGTATAAAGTTGATAATGCTTAAGGCGTAATTGATAACTCTTATGCATATCCAAGAAGTGGCAAAATGTTCAATGTGAGGACTTTGCTAAATTTTGCCTAATGTCCTACATGTTATGAACCCAAACAATCTGTAAAAAAAAGTGAACCCCAATCGTAATATAACACGGATATAATCCTAGTTATAAATTATAGGATAGGTAGAGTAATTGTCATATTTTAGTGTGATATACAGCTGATATAGTTTCTAGTTTATACGAATTTTGTTTTTTTTCCCATGTTATCCATTATCACAGGGAAATTAGAATGAGAATATATATTAAGGGTCTGAATATTAAGGGTCACTTATACAAAATACATATAAATGTGGAATGTTTAACCGTTCCTCTTTTAAGTTTCTCACTGCAATAATTACACCTGGAAAATATTGATCAGACCTGAAAATTAATTCGAAAACCAATCGATTAAATTGGGTTGAAACCGAAAAGTTTTTATCTAACCCGAAAATGATCAAACTCGAGAAATCCTATAAAATGGGTTGGTCAGATTAGGGTTAGGGATGACCCGTTGGGTTGTGTAGCTCTTGAAAAAAGGTATAATATTTGACCGCAATCGTCCAACCTTCTCTTTGGAAGGGGTACAAATATGAATTTATCGTTAACATCTTCAACCCGAACCCTATTTTATAACTATTACACTTAAATTATATTATAAACACTAGTTCGAGTCCATGAAATAAGGGTAATTGGGTTAGCATTTAGCAAGTAACATATATATTATTCATATATATTATGATTATATAAAAAGAAAAAAATGTTAGGGGCAAAATTCATATGTAAAAGACAAATAAAAATAGATTATTTTATATTTATAAGGGTCCAAGGGGCGGGTCCAGGGTCCAGATATTGGACCCTGACCCGGATCCGCCAAATATTTTTTAGATCCGGATCCGACCCGGATCCGATGGGTCTCAAAAAATAAGACCCAGACCCTTAAAAAAGGGGCGGATCTGGGGCGGGTCTAACAGGGTCCTGGACCTGTGACCATCCCTACACGTCACTTTTTAAGGGACGAATAATTGCTTATATCTAGTGACTGACAAACTTTCAACGACCGTCATATCTTGCTCGAGTGTCGAAATCGGGCAAATATTATCATGTTGGAAAGCTCTCTATAATCCTTTAGTGGACTTTATAATATGATTTATAATATTTCAAATTTTCAGGTTTGATTGAGAAACCTTAATCTGACCGTAGAAATTGATGCCTTATATTATTGGAACCTTTCAAAATCATGGACGTTGTTATCTATTTATTTATCAATTTATGCATCAATACTGTGGTCTATTAAGATACACATGGCACAAATAAAGTTAAAATGCATAAATGCTAATTTATCTTGTATGGATTATTTAACCGAATAGATTCATCATCGTACATTGAATGTCGCAGCACACAAATAAGCTTAAGACCCTCTTAAAATCTTGGCCTGCTTGTCTGTTCTATAAGGAAAATTTGATTTTAAAGGTTTGAATTTTGCCTCATTTGTTTCTAAAGGTTCGAACATCCGTTTATCCTAGAAAGATTCGAACTTTAAGGGTCATCTTCATTTAAAGGTTTTTATGGGTTTTTTTGGGTTGATTTTGAATTGATTGAACCCATAATCAACCAAGAATCAACTCTGCTAAACCCAAAAAAACTCATAATCAATCCAAAATCAACCCCAAAAAACCCATAAAAACCTTTAAATGAAGATGACCCCCAAAGTTCGAACCTTTCTAGGATAAACGAAAGTTAGAACCTTTAGAAGCAAATGAGGTAAAGTTCGAACCTTTAAAATCAAATTTTCCTTCTATTAATGAAAAATCAATTTTAAAATCATCCAAAAAATATTATATATTTGTTTGGATTCATTCTACGCTGATATACGATTTACAGCCTTATTTAAACTTAATTAAAACTTTAAAAAATAGTAATAAATAAAATATAAACAATTAAATTACGTTCCATAACTTTCAAGTATGTGGTTTAATTATAGGATCTATATCTGATGCTCTTCAAATTGTAGTTGGCGTAACACACGAAATTAAAGGTGTGTTAACATTTCCAATAAAATACTTGCTATATTTCGATTATAAGCATTATTTATTGTTTGAACTTGTTTTATATAATAGTATTAGAACTAGATAGTTTCCGTGCGATGCATGGTTCCATCGAATTTTCCAACATGAATTACATTAATTTATATAAAGTTTTACAACTATTAATAATACATTTCAAAATCAAATTTAACACAAAAATATAGAATTATCTTTTAAAATTTTAAACGAAAAATAGTTGTCTTGAAAAATGTAATTGACTTACATAAAAATGGTCATAACCGAATTATAATAGAATTATGCATTGCATTTAAGTAATCAATTGTATAAATAACAAAAAAATTCAAGTAAGAGTATTTTATGTTTTAAACATCTCAAAATATCCAATATACTAAATAGTACTCATTTAATAAATAAAATAAAAAATTTATAAATAATTGAAAAAAATAATACGTAAGAAATTTTATGTCAAAGATAAAAAAAGTAGTCATAAAAGCGATGACATCATAATTGAGTGTTGGAGGGAAAATTTCTGTTGAGGTTGTGACAAGTAAGCAATTTTAAGTAATGTTGATGTCAATAGTGTTTTGTTTTAGTAATAATTATAAATAGATTGATTATAGATTATAAATTATAGATGTATAATATGACTGTTAAAGCATAATATTATGTTATATACTCTATCATTACTATCATTACTATGAGTGATGTTTTTGCACCATTCTAGATCATGGATACAACTTACAAGTGCTGAAAATATATTTAAATGGCATAAATTCTTGAATTGATCGTTGTAATAGTTACTCAATTAAATAAAAAAAAGAAAAAGGTAACATTGTGGACCAGCAGAATATATAACACATACGATGTTACACCTTATACTTAAAAAGGATAAAATTTGAAAATAATCAAAAATTTGTTGAAATTCGAATGGCAGAAATATTCGATAATAAATATAACTAATTAGGATAGAAACATATGCAATGCACAAACTTTTTAATACGTTGATATTTTAATGAAATTTTATACGAACGAAAATATTAAATGAAGGTGTGTGATAAATTATTTACATACATACATTGTAATTTAAAAAAATAATTAAATATAAAATACACAAAATAGGTTGTCAATAAAGAGTTTATAAGTTTTGAAATACCACTTTATATACTACGTTCTCAGTACGATGACATATTTCACAATCCTGCCGTTTTAAATATGTAGAAATTTTGTCTCAGTTGTCAAAATCTCTGGTAATCATAAATAAATTAATCATTATACTATTATTGCCATAAATAAAAAAATTACTGGTCAAAATCCCGGATCTCATTATTATTATTGCCATATTGTCATATAATTACTATACTAAACACTAAAATCCCTGGTCAAGTTTACTCCTGCCGTATTTAGGAAAAGATTCCTAGTCATATAATTACTATACTAAACATTAAAAATCCTTGGTCGTAAATAATCCTGCTGTATTTAAAAATTCCAGACGATAAATACTTTTGCCAAAAATATTGGCCAATAAAAAAAATTACACTAGTCAATCTCATATTCACTTGACTTTTTCATCACTATACATTAAAATTAATATAATGTATAATACATACCTATGTTTATCTCATACTCACTTGACTTTTTCATCACTATACATTAAAATTAATATAATGTATAATACATACCTATGTTTGGCCGTTCTTGTTGGCAGGTTTGGAAAATATTTGTTGCGCTAAATATAATTTCTTAATGAATTTCGCATGTTTGTTATGAAAAAATGATGTGATATTTTTAAGATATTATTACGTTTCATATCTATCATTTAAGCATGTTATTAATAGTTAAAATAGATGATATAAAATAATATAATATTTTTCTTAGCAAAAATTAGTAAGTAATTTTTATTTAAATACTCATAATTGTATATTGTATAGATACTAGTCATTTGCTCTTTATTAGAAATGAAAAAGATCTTATCTGATATATAGCCAAAGCATATTTTACCGATTTGGTGAGAAATGTTCCATATGAACTAAATTTTAAAAATTAACTAATAAATAAAAAATATAATATAATGCATAAGTGAAATTGAACATAATAACTATAATGCATAATATGTTACTGAATATTTTTTACATCATATAAATATAACATTGAAAAGAAAATTTTGCATTGCGCGCATAGGTACTAATTATTGTTTACTGTATTTTGCCTTAGTATGGACCAAGATATATATGGCGCAAATATGTTTAATTTAAAGGAAAAATTACCCAGAATAATACGACATTTCACCTATTTTCCAAGAATAATACGAACTTTCAATTAACCACCAATAATACGAACTTTGACATGTATTTTCCAGTGGTATACCTCACCTGTTTACAACCGGTTCTACAGGTCAAATTATGACCGTTGCTTCTCACAACATGTTTAGGAAGACCAAAAAAGGTTGTGCAGACATGTTCCTCAACATGTTGTGAGAAGCAACGGTCATAATTTGACCTGTAGAACCGGTTGTAAAAAGGTAAGGTATACCACTGGAAAATACATGTCAAAGTTCGTATTATTGGTGGTTAATTGAAAGTTCGTATTATTCGTGGGAAATAAGTGAAAGGTCGTATTATTATGGGTAATTTTTCCTAATTTAAAAAGCCTAAATGCTTAAATTGATTGTTTATTAGTAAGTTAATCAATAAAAATAAATAAATGAAAAAGCTAATAATATAATGGACCAGCAGAATATGTTCTTGGACTTATTGTAATGTGCCTACTTCAATTGCCTATAAATAGATACTCCTCTCAACCACAACATATCCACCACAACACAACAAATCTAAATATAAACTCACGAAACATATTTTGATACCGCGAAAGAAATGGCTCAAGTAGTTGCCAAGGTACTCTCATCAAATTTATTTTACATAATTACTCTAGTATATTTATGAGACGAATTCATATAATTAGCTCAATTTTCTTATCATCAAATTAATTTTACATAATTACTTCAATATATTTATAAGACGTATTATGGAATTAGCTCCTATTTTTAAATGATAAGTTTAAAATTTAAATAATTACTTAAACGCACTAATTGTTCATAGACTGGTCAATCCAATAGAGATCATCTCATGTCAGAACTTGAGTATATTTAATGAGATTTTTAATTTGTTTGCACAGAAACAAGTGATCGAGCAATACGGGCCTTATGGGTCTCAACTGCCGGAAAACTACCGCTACCAGCTTGCTGAAGGTGAAAAAATCAGTCAAGTGATAGTAAGGCATGGATACATTGTCGATGCTATCGGGTTCAATGTTGCTAAGCCAGATGGGAGCACCTACAGTGTTAGCTTCGGTGGCAAAGGCGGACAAGAATCCAAGGTACGTACGATATATTTAATTATTTACGATTGATCTCTAATATATTTCTGAATATTAGATTGTCATTTATATAATTTAAATTTTGTACAGATTGATTTAGTAGATGGTGAGTACTTAATTGGTGTGAGTGGAACATATGGTAACTACAAAGACCAAAAAGACCAATGCTTAATTGGTACACTTAAGATACACACCAACTTAAACCGAGATGGTTATGGACCTTATGGACAAGGTAAAGATATTCCAAATCCTCAAAAATTCAGTTCGCCAATCCTTATTGACGGACCCATGGTTGGCGTCTTTGGAAGGAACAACAACTATCTCGAGTCCCTCGGTGTTCTCATCAGGAAGGTATGTTATAAACACAATCTGTTACACACTAACACTACAATCTACATAAGGCCTAGGGCTTGCGCAAAATTTAAAGAAAAAGTTTATCTTGCAAAAAATAATACTATTAAAAAAATTAATTTAAAAAGGTTATACAAAAAAAGTGTACTCAATAAAATAAAACGTTGTTCCTAATTAAGTTTTGAAAATTAACACGGGTTTAATTTGCAGGAATTCCCAAACTAATTATGAGTTGAAGAGTCGCGTGGACAACTTAATATATGTTAGCGTGTTTTAAATAAGCCGTATGGCCTCTCAAGTGTGATTTACTGTAATCTTAAACTTGAGTGATTGTATCTTGTGTTTTTCTAACTTCTCATGTATATGTTTACCTTATGTTCCATATATAGGGTAAACTAATATATATAAATAGATATATAATATTTTATATGATCGTGTTATGTTCCATATTTTACTATAT
This sequence comes from Amaranthus palmeri, assembly GCA_019776075.1. NCBI lineage: Eukaryota > Viridiplantae > Streptophyta > Magnoliopsida > Caryophyllales > Amaranthaceae > Amaranthus > Amaranthus palmeri. The sequence continues at coordinate 283,795 of JAAKBH010000331.1, forward strand.
TATTGATGTGCAAATTTTATTTAACCACAAGCATATGATGTATACGTGTTGATGCGGGTCGAACTCAAGGAAACTTAAGACAAGAAACTTGATAATTTCAGTCGATTATATTGCTCAAGAGAAGAAAAAAGTTTGATTGGTTGTTTTAAAACAAACTAAAAATGCAATAAGAAAATATGGTTGAAACTATATAATGAAATATCTAGGGTGTCGGTAATTCCCTAAAGTATTGTATGATTAAATTCTCATTAGTGTCTATAAAGATTCGGATTAATTATGTGGTTAAACATGATATTGTTAATCTCAAACTCTCGCTCTATTGAGTAATATCAGATTTAGATCCTATTAATTCAATGCTCACACGCTAGTTTTTATTGAACGAAATAATAAGGATTTAACTAAAATTTACCCTAAAGCAAAGTCGATCTCAATCTCACACGCTAGTTCTATTGACTAGTCCGACAAAGCACATTTGATTTAGGATTATTTAACACAGTACAATTCAACTACTTTAATCCTAGTTTCATACATCCACGAATCAAATCATACTAAACTTGTAGGTTCAAACCCTAACCCTAGAAAATGGATCTACTCGCTAATCATGGTGAATGCAATAAATACCAATAGTAGAATGATGCTAGACATGAATGATAATGAATTAAATGACAAACTCAAAAAAAGCAATAATGAAATATCAAATATCAAACATCACATTAAAGCTTTTTGCGACATTGAATTTAATGACATTTCTCACTAATATCACTATAGATTATATTGTAACAATTACATATGCCACTAAAGACCAAATAAAGTGTCACTAAATCACTTTATATTAGATTTTAATATAAAAACCAATAATTAATACACTAACAATATGAATCAGTATTTTTTTAATGCCACTAAATCCAATGTGACAAAAAGTTAAATTTGTTGTAGTGAAAGTTAACGACAATTCATATTTGCATCCCTGAGCAAAAATGAAAAGGGGCCCCTAAATAATAGTATATTTTGTGAGTGATTCATGGACAAAAAATTTCATCGCTTTTTAAGCCAATTGTCAAAAATAGTCCAATGGAAAACACTGTCAAAGACAACATTTTACAGTACTTGATGAAAATTGTTGTCCTTGACAGCATTTTTCCTCTCCTTTAATGTTTTTTTTTTAAAAAGCAATTCAATAGTTTGGTTGTATAAGGATTTTTGAACCTTAATCCCGTGGGAATTCAAAGCATGCACTAACCACTAAGCCATCTTAACTTCCTTGAAACTATCTTACTAATAGTATCATCTAATATGGAAATAGGTTTCCAACATACATTTATTATTATTATCAAACTTTGACTTTTGTTGAAGCATTAAGAATACTATTAGTATCATTTAAGAATATTTTTATTTTTCTTTGGCACATTTGTTGGACTGTATTGACATGGCTTGGTATTTTCAATAGTTTGATTCTTATTTGAAGTCCTACATATACTATTAGCCATACAATTCAAAAAAAATAACTCAAATTTGTCGCGATTAAGTCATTTTCTCACGAATTAGCCTCGAAATACTAATTGGAGCAAATAAGCTAAAAACAACTCTAAATCACCACTAAACAACAAAAAAGAGCATATAAATAACTACAATAAGTGCAAATCTTTCCATTTATCAATAGGTCATCCATACGTTATAGTAATATTAATGGGATAAAAACATTAAATTCGTCGTTACGTTATGAAATATCTTTGAAATAATATTCTATATGGTAACATACTTTTATAAAATGTCAGTGGTAGTAAATCTTTGATCCACCATAATACCAACTATATATTGTTTAAAATTCAATAATACCAAATTTTTTTGATTGCGTAAATTTTAAGAAATCAAATGATCAAGAAAAGCATAGTCATCATCATTCAACAATATATATATATATATATATATATATATAGGATTTGGATCGTGTGAAAACCAATTAAAATGGTGAAAACTGAAAACAAAGGTAAATAATAATTCAAATGGAGTACATATTTGGGTGGCAGTTTTGTAAATAATTAAACATTTGTTAAAAAGGGTACATAACTGCTTAAAAAGGGTACATATTCAGATGGTATTTTTGTAAATAATATAAACTTTTTTTTTCACCAAAAATATGTACACCCTATAAGATAATATGTACCCCTTTTGCTACAATATGTATACCTCTGTCTGGTTTTCAGTTTTCACCACTTTAAGTGTTTTCACTTGATCCTACCCCTATATATATATATATATATATATATATATATATATATATATATATATATATATATATATATATATATATATATATATATATATATATATATATATATATATATATATATATATATATATATATATATATATATATATATGAAAACACAAATATACATGTATGTCTTTTATTATATACATGGGTATAGCCGTACGTATAGGTAGTATTGTACGTGTGTATTATGTTACATTATCAAACCCAAGCATATATGTAGCAATTTATTTATCATACAATAACTCGTTGAGCAATATAATGCTAAGCAGCTCATAACAAAACAAACAGTATTTTTTAAGAAAACCAACCCACAACACAAAACACAAACACAAACACGAACACGAACAAGAACAAGAACACCAACAGGTCAGATAGTCGGCTGTATGCATGTATACATGCACAGCCGATTAAATATAAGCCGATCGATCACGGCTTCTGATTGATAATCCTCTGTATGTTCTTAAGAGCCTCAATGGCAATGTTGAGGAAATGATCAATCGAGGGTGCGATGTTTCCAAGAGGATCAGCCTGAAATTCTTTCTTCTCATCTTCAGCAATACTCGGAACAGGCTGGCTTGGATCCTTCTTAAACTCGGCAGCTTGGTCTACGCACGTCTTCTGGCGAGGCGTAGCGTAGCAAAGGATGTTCCCAGCGTTACGCCCTCGAGCAGCGAAACGCTGGCGATCATGAGATGTTTCAGATGAACAAGTATAAGGACGACCGATTTTGTCGTATTAATCTTTGTTTTGGAAAAACTTGATCATTTCATCTAACTCAATTTTTAGAGTTTCAATAACTGGATTTGGGTTTTCAAGTTGAAGATCATCCAATGAGTTACGCCCTTCCATAGCCAAATTTAATGCCTCCCCTGCTAATTTAATATCATCAGCTAGGGTTCTTATTCTTACTTTTTTCATCAATTCTCACGATTTCAACACGTTTTATCTCAGCTTTGGTTGCATCTGATTGCACGATTGTTGCATTTTTAATCTGTTTTACACGGAATCCCACTGTGTTGGTTTGAACTGTTGATTCTCCCGGCACACCGGTACTGCATTATTAGGGTTGTTGATGGTTCAGTCTGATCTGGTTTGTCACAAATATCAGACCAGACTAGAAATTTTGATGAGAAAATTTTCAGACTAGACCATACCAATTAAAAAACCAGACCGGATTGGACCAGACTATTCTATGGCAATCTGGTCTGGTCTGATCCACGATTTATTCTTTTAATGCATATTTTAAATTAAACTATTGATCAAAATAATCCAAGCACTACGGTCTACGTAAGTACAAAATGAAAAGAGAATGGCGAGCCTTTTTTTCCATCAAGTTGGCGACAAAATATTTTTTTTGTCGCCAAAAAAAATTATTCGTGTAATAAAAAGAATAATTGAATATTTGTTATTCTTATTTAATAATAATAATTATTCAATATAATTTTTATAACTAACATTATAGCAAAATGTAAATATAGAATTAAAATTGGTTGAATAAACAATTATTTTATAAAAACATAAATAAAGATATAAAAGCATAATCAAAAATGGATATCGAAAAATACAAAGTAAATAACAAAAAATAAACAAACCAATCCAAACAAATAAAACCGAAAATCATAAAAATCAGTTTAAATGAAAATCATTATGAAACAAAAATCATAAAATCGAAAAAATTAAAGTTAATGCTGATGATGCGTAAGTAATGCTATTATGAAGTATATTATATGATGTATTTTATATGATGATGCTGTAAGTAATGTAATGCTATTATGAAGTAGATATTATATGATGATGCGTACAATATACGTGGCAGGAATGATATCATAATCTTTCTCGAGTGGGACTCCTTTTGACCGGGCTCTCCTTTATGGGTATGAGCTGTCGCCGTCATTTCCTCCCCAGACCCGGTCCATAGTTTTTTATGCGCGGGATAAACTGTGTAGGATGATGATGAGAGTTTTTAATATTGTTTGAGATTAGAGGTGTTTAAAACAGATCTGATGATTTAATATTTAGCCGTTTTTGGAATTGAGCTCGACTGACTTGACATCAAAATTAATTCAAAAATAATGTAAAAATAGTCAATGTGGACATAAAACCTAATTTTGAACCGAACTGGAACATCTAGCCCGAAATTGATCCGATGACCCGAATGAATACCTTTATTTGTGATACATTTTCTCGTTATAGTCGAGAGAGGGAATTACACATCTTGGCTCTTCAATTAAAATTTTAAGCATATGTGTGTTAGGATCAGTGTAACATAATTTGCAAGCTAGCTAATTTTGCTTTTTGAATTCGTGATTCGTTTATTTGCCCAAAAATAGCCCAAAATCAACCATAATTTGCGTTTTGCGATTCGCAATTTGCAAAGTGATTAACCAATCAGGTGAAACTGGTTGGAGTATATAACATATTATGGTTTGAGTTCGTTAATTGTTACAGGACATGGTACTAGAAGCCATGCGTGACCAATATGGTTCAAAAACACGGCCGAGTTAACTCGGAACGGCCGAGTTGACACGGTTTTTCAGCTAGCCGTTCCGAGAACACGCGATTTGTCACGGTGTATGGAAAAACGGCGAGTCAACACGCTTTCCGACCGTTTTGACCGATTCATACCGGAGATTAACGTTAATCACGGCCGAGTTTTGAATTTGTAGGCCAAGTTTTGAGTTTCTTGGCCGATTTTCTACCCAGAAAAACGAAAAATGGAAGAAGAAACACCAAAACTTACACATCCAGTCTCTAAATGATTGAAAACAAAAGAATGAAGAAGAGAAGAAGGATCTGAAGCTCCACCATTAATGACTTAAGAGAATAAACTCATGGAAGCTAACGAGTATATCGAATGCTTTTTTCTTTGAAGATGAAGAAGGTTCTAGAAAGTTGGAAAGGCAAAGATATAATGACATATTTAAAAATTTGTTCAAAAAATATTTTTTAATTTTTTTTCCCAATCCATTAAATGCACCCATGACCCACCAACTTTCAATTTTTTTACTAGTTGGTTAATTTTTTTAAAATTATTATTCTTAAAGTATGACTACATTTTTGAAAAAGTAAGGTAGTGGGTAAATTTTATATTTTTATATTTTTTATATTTTTGTTGGTATTTGATATTTATTTTTTTATTATATTATTTAAAAAAATTTTATTTAAAAAAAATAATTTCTACTATTAAATAATAATCGCGATCCGTTCCGTGATATCCGAAGTTTATCCGTTACCGTGATCCGCGATCGCGATCTTTATCGCGACCGCGACCGCAATTTTGCACCATGTGCGTGACAATATGATCCATTAAAATTTTGAATTTTAACTAATTGGGATGTTATGATGTGTAGTATAATGTGGTTAAGAAAGTGTTCTACAAGCTTCAGTCACCTGACCCAGAAATTGGAGTATTCAGGTTATCAGGAGTATTTCCATCAGAATCAATTTGTGGGAAAAAGCTGTTTGCGTAGCTGATAGCAATGGACCACACATGGTCTACAAGGTAATCATTCAAGATTATCTTTGTACTTCGAGATAGACCGAGAGGAGAAAAGAGCTAACGAGAATCAAAACCAGATTTCTAATAGTCATGATAATTAATATATTTTCACTACAATAAATTGAACTTTTTGCGATTTTGTGGAAAAAAATAAAAAAAAATATTAGAGCGTCAGGTAAAAACGCTACTCCAAATAGCGGTTTTCATGTAGAAGCTTATTTTTCCAATAAGTTTGGAAGACACTTATTAAGCCAAATATTTTAGAAAGAAAGCTTAAAAAAAGTTACTAATTTCACATAATCAGTTAATTTATTTCGTCTCAATTATTGTAAATATATTTTTACTTTCGGCTTAAATTAGATTTCTAATAATTTTTTTGGATTGTATATAAGAAATTCAAATCTAAAAACTCTCATTTCACAAACAATAAAGAAACAATTTTTTGTATATATAAGAAGATAGGAAAAAGCTTATTAGTGACCTTGTATTCGCTATTGCCGCCGCCATTGCCCACTTAATCTGCCAGAATCGGGCTTAGATAGTACCATTTAATATTTGAGTTAAGTCCCTTTATTTCTGGGGGCCCAATTGTATATGATGTTGTTACAGGAGACTAAAGTAAAACTACAATTGTAATGACCAGCAAATTAATATTGTTTTTGTGTTCATTTGTTTTTATCGTTCACTTTTTGTTCAGATCTCAACGAAAACTTAAAAGTCAAATAGTTTTAATTGTAAGTTTTTAAAAATTCTAAAAAGTTAATAATTAGAAAATATATATTGAGATAAATCTATCAAGATCCCACATGAATATGTATTTAATATAGGTCGATTTAATCATTGTTAAAGCTTAACACTAAAATTCGTAAATTTTATTAGACAAGAACATATGAAAACGAAGGGATTAATATTACCTGACCAGCATGAGCCATTTTGGTAATACAATATTCTTAATTAAGAAGGTGATAGAGCTGGAAAGTCCTTACAAAGATTAAGAAGTTGTGGTGCGGTGATGAGAATATATATGATTAACTCTATATCATACATAGAGAGAACTATCTATAAAAGTAGCCCTCTCTTTGAGGATATATGGGTATCGATTGTGATCATTATCTTGTTTCTATTCGAACCTGTTTGAAGTGGGATATTATTGATAACTATAACTATATAAAAATTAAGGTTATTTTTGACGCTATGTAAGGTAGGCATTTACCTAACTCTAGAGTTAAAAAGGAGTTCAACACATTAATTCATCTACGTTGTCATGTAAGACGTAGAACACCGCTTGTAAAATGTAACTTTTTTTATTAATGCAACATATTAAAAAAAAAACAGAAAAACAATTAATGTACATTAAAATAGAAATAAGAGGTCTCATTCTCCTCAAGCACAGGGAGAGAAGGAGAGACCACTGGAACAAATAAAGAGTCAAAGGTAAAATTAAAGATAATAACATCATCAACACAAGACAGAAGATAGGGAGTCTAATAAGTTAAACTCCTGCAGGATTTCCGATTCGATTTGGTGGAAGAGACAATCAGCAAAGTGGAATTTCCGCATTGGGATATGACGCACTTCTTTCTTTAGGTTCCAGCTTAGAGATCCTTGCAAAAGGTACAAAGTAACGCATATTTGTCCCAATTGGAGTATAATTTGTCAAGCTTTCCTCGACTACTTTGGAAACCAAGGCAATAGTAAAATCAATGTAATAGAGGAGATCCGCAACCATAAGCCAATAATAATAGCTAGACGTTCAGCAAAGTTAGTGTCAAGAGCCCGAGCAGATTGAGTGAACACTACAACATAAATTACTTTTAGTGGAATATATTTGGAGACACTTAATTTAATGCCTTTGTTTTTAATTTCTAATGGTATATATATTGGATTTAATGACATTAATAAGACCCTTTAGCAGCAGAATAAAAAAAATGATATTAAAGGTTTTGGTAATATAGGATTTAGTGACATGTCTCATAAATGACACTATAGACTATAGTAATAGTTATATATGTCACTAAATGCCAAATAAAGTGTCACTAAATCACTTTATAATTGAACATAAAATAAAAATCAACAATTATTACACAAAAATTATAAATCAGTGACTTTTTTTAATGTCACTAAATCCTTTATCGCGAAAAGTTAATTTTGTTGTAGTGAAAGAATGAGTGCCAAGAATCTATTAAAGACCTTTCTTTAATTTTTCTAAATAATCATTGACGACTGAAATTGACACTCTATAGAAAGAATCCATTTTTTATTTTGCCCAGTACCCATAAAATATAAAGAACGACACTAATGATAGATTAGAAAAATGAATGTTTTGGTGCGCATTTAAATCATTAAGAACATATTCTTATGGTCCATTTTTATCAAAAGCATTAGGCGATAAAAGCGAACTGGATTCTTGATATTACAACCAATATGTAATATAAAGATTCTTAGGATGAATTTATATAAATTTGGCAATATAATTACATTCCTATTTATACTTGCTTAAGGGTTATGATGGACATTATTTTATATTTTCATCTCACGGTTATTCTTATGTATTTTGGTTTTTTAAACTTATCTATAACTATTACTAAAACAAAACACGGCTGTTGTCATCACTTTTAAAAATTGCTTACGTGTCACTCTCTTAATAAAATGATGATGTCATTGTTTTACTTTTCTACTTTTTAATTATGAATATAATATTATTCATTTAATGTATTAAAAAATTATATTTTTTCAATTATTTATAAAATATTTATAATTTATTTACTAAATGAATATAGGATATTGTTTTCAAAAAAAATAAATATAGGATATTTTTAAATCGTCAAAACATAAAACCGTAAAATTTTTTATTTTTTAATTTATACAAATAAGTCAGAATAATTAATAAAATCGTGCATCGCACGGGTATTATCTAGTGTTTTACAAAATCAATAGCCTTATAGTGTAATAATTTAATTAAATATCCTCAAAAAAAAAATAATTTAATAAAATTGAAAAGATATAAAGAAACTTTCGGATAACAAGTACACACCTTGAGGGTGGTTGAGCAATTTTCATAGTTGCGCTGCGGAAGTAGGTGCACATATTCCAATTTACAATTTCCTCTTTTTTAAACAAATTAACAACTATCTTTGAATTGAAAATTAAGTGCTAAAATAATGAAACAATTACTTTATTATTTAGATTTATATTTTTATATTGGTGTACAATAGCTAGAATAGTTTTATTTTCCTTTTACATAATTTTACATTAATTATAATTTATATTCTAGAAAATATGTTTCAACCAATAATACAATTCTCATTTATACTTTTAAACAAAATTGTTAACAATATAGTTTGCGGTTATGTATGGTTTAATATTTTGGGACCATCAACCAAAATAAAAATTACGTTTTCCTCTATATAATTTTAATCCACAATTTCGATCAAACTTTATGCTTCCCCATGCCAAAGGGACGAAGATGATTATATGGCTGTATTGTGAATAGAACTGGGAAAAATTGATCCTACCCAAAAATTGTTCCAAAATCGGCCGAAAAAACTGATTGAAAGCCGAATATTCTACCAGACTCGACCAAAAAATGATCGAGCCTTAGAAACCAGTTAAAAAACGGGTCGATCAAATTGTTTAAATTGTTGTATTATGTTTGACTTATTTGGGTATCTTTTTTGTTGTATGATGCATTTTAGACTTGTTCATTTTCTTTAAGTTTTGTTAGTATTATTTGATCGTCCAAAAATTGTGTTGCTACGTTATCGTGACAGTTTACACTTTTTTTTTCGAAAAAAGATTATCTATTTTAAATTCAATGATACATTCTACAAATATTTTTAAGTTTACTCAGAAAAAATTAAAATGGCAACCCATTGGGTCAATATATACAAAACCGCCGAAATCCATAGTGATTCAACTCGAAACTAATTAACTCGTCTCGAAAATGATCCGATCGGAACTGCTCCATTTCAAAACCAGACCAGTCGACCGTTTTTTCAGGTCTAATTGTGAAATTTGATCTAACAAATTTCCCTTGTCAAGGATCTCACAGTATTATACATATATACTTTAAGTGCTCATCGTTCATTGTCAATCCCGAGCTCTAATAATGGAAGAGAATAAGTAAACATTATGTTAATAACAATCAACTTAGTAAAATCTAATCGATTTTGTATAGCAAAAGATCTATAAAAATAGTGATAAAAGATCATATTTTTGTGGCTATGGATCAACAAGAACATATTCTGTTGGTCCATTATGATTGTCACTATTTATCACACTACAACATAATTTCTTTTAGTGGGATACATTAATTAAATGTCGCTACTTAAAATTTCTTATAGTGTATATAGAGGATTTAGTGACATTTATTAGACCCTTTAGCAGCATATAAAAAAGTCACACTAAAGCTTTTTGCGACATACAATCTAGTGACATTTCTCACAAATGCCACTATAGACTATAGTGACAATTACATATGCCACTAAAGACTAATTTAAATGTTGCTAAATCACTTTATCTTGGAGCTTAAAATAAAAACCAAGAATTATTACACTAAAAATATGAATCGGTGGCATTTTTTTAATGCCTCTAAATTCAATGTCGAACTTGATTCTTGATATTATACCCAATATCTAAGAATAAGATTTGTAGTAGTTTTAATGATATTGGACTTTGCTGAAAATAAATTTGACAATACTACATTTCTATTTGTACCTGCTTAAGTTTTATATTATTCATAGCCTTAAAGTGTAATGATTAAATATTCCTACGCTTTTTTCTGTTTTTGAAAATTTGTTTTTTTAGCCAATATCTAAGAACCTATATTTGTTTTTTTTCTATTTGAAAATTCCATTAAAAATTATTATATTCTGTTTTTGAAAATATGAAAATTTGTTTTAACCTTAAGTTTTATATTATTCATAGCCTATATTTTATATTATTCATAGAGTTTTGATTTTTTTTTTTTTGTTTCATTCTTTTAACCATGAAACTAATAAACCGAAAAAAAACATATATAAAAATCCAAATTTAACAGAATATAATACTTTTTAATGGAATTTGCCACGACTTTTATAAACTTAAATCTTGTTGCTACCATGTAAAATTTCTCTTTATTTAACACCTTACATTAGATTATGTGTGAGATAAATAAGTATGAGAAAAAGTTAGTGGTGGCCATGATGGACCATTCGAATAAGTTCTTAGTCATCAAAAGCTATTAGAATAATAATTTTCCCTTTGGTTGCATGGCTATATATATGGGTATCCTTGTGATGCACAACATATCACATTCTCAATTCAAAAGCATATTATTGTAAGTTTCACCACTTTAGGCAACTAAGAAAATGGCTCAAGAACTCGCTAAGGTGTGAAGTTGCTAGATCTTTATCCTTTTATTTTGTTATGTGGTTAAAATTTATGGTTATTATTTTTCCTTCCTAAAGAAATATTTGTTTAATAACTTGAATTTTGCAGAGGCAAGAGATCGTTAAGTACGGACCTTATGGTTCTAAATTATGTGAAAACTTTTCGATGAAACTTGAAGGATGCGAGCGTATCAAAGAAGTCATAATAAGGCATGGGTTTATTGTTGATGCAATTGGGTTCGTGATTGAGAAGCCATGTGGTGGTTCCTTTACTAAAATGTTTGGTGGTTGTCTCGGAAACGAATCCAGGGTTAGTTTCACAATTATAACCAATTACGGACATTTTGTGTAATTTGCTTGCAATTTCACCTAAATTTCTGTATGTGTATAGATTAAACTCCAATGTGGTGAATTCATAACACAAATTAGCGGAACATATGGAAACTACAAAAACCAAAACAATGAATGCCTTATTGCTACATTGAAGATACACACCAATTTGAATCCATGTGGATATGGTGCATATGGACAAGGAAGAGATGTTTCAAATGTTTGCAACTTTGCTTCACCATGCCCACCTGAAGGCCCTGTTGTAGGATTCTTTGGAAGACACAACAATTACCTTGCATCTCTTGGAATGTTTGTCAAAAAGGTAATATATTACTCCCTCCGAATCATTTTAGATGTCCCATTTGGGTTTTCATGGTTATTAAGGGTGGTATGGGGTCTATTAAAAAGGTGATAGTTGGGTATTTTAATAGATTAAATTAATTGTAAATGTGGTAGTTGGGGTATTGGAAGTAGTAAAAGTGGGGGTATTTTGGTCTTTTCTTGTGTGAACATGGGGTATTTAGGTAAAAAAGATTGACAAAAAAAGAAATGAGACAATTGATGTGAATTTGCCAAATAAGAAAATTAGACAATTAAAAAGATTCGGAGGGAGTATAATCTAATCTTAGAATCGTAGGTTGTTCATGCTACAACAAAGTGAGATAAGTGTTATTAGTAGTCTGATGTCACAAATAATATTTTGTTAATTATATTCCAAAAATTTATATTTATTTTTCTTGTGAAATACAGGAATGTGGATGCGCTAATTAAACTAGCCTCATGCATGGAACAAACAAGTTCCATCCAAGATGCCCTTGATCCCTAATTTTCTATATTCAATAAGCCATATTGTATCCCATGAATGGCCTCTCGAGTGTGATTTGTTATCATAACTTGAGTGAATGTTTGTGTTGTTGGTTTTTATGTATTGTACTATTTTAATATAAGTTTTTTTTTTCCAATAATACTTCTCTTAATTAGTTATTTTTTAACTTTATTTATTATGAATATGATAATGACCTAAAGCTAGGAGAAAGATAATGTAACACCCCTGAATTTTCAACCCTTTAAACGAAACCAAAATTGCAAGGGAACTGAGGAAATTCGGGTGTTACATTTAAAATAAAATAAAAATAAAAATAAAGAAAAAGAAAAAGAAAAGAAAAAAAAGGTAAAGTTTGATTGATTTAATTAAAGGCATTATAGAAAAACTTCCAAACATAATCGTGCGAAAATTTTGGCAACATCTACCTTGTAACTGGACGCACCAAAAGAAAATAAACACGCACTAAAACATAATCCTGATTTGAATCCACACCACTCAAAAAAATCACCTTCAATCACACATGTTAATTGACTCCTTGGTAATGAAAATCAAACATCAAAATAATGCATTATGATTTTGTATGATATTGTTGTACCTGTAAATAGTAATGCTTCAAGCAGAAATGTTAATATATACCTACAACAATTTTCACATCGAATTGTACCTCCATTGTCAAATTGTTAGTATAATATTTTTATGTCGATTATAATGTATATTATTACACCATTATCTAAAAATCAAAATTTAATATATGTCGATGATAAAAAATTCATACTGTGATTTATAATTCCTTCAACTTTCTGTATGAAATTTCCATCATCATCGTCATGTTATTATACATATGTAAATTCTTACGATCTTACAATCCATTTCTATCAATTGACAGCGGTCTTAATATACCTGCTATATGCCTATAGAATAAACAATTTACGAGTAAACAAATCAATCAACACAAACTGTCGTATGAAGCGGTCTCACTGTAAGACGCGTCTTATAGATGTGTTAAATTGGCCAACTCATACAAATTATGAGAATACGAGTTCCTTGTTTGATGTTGTTTCTAGGTGAGATAGTCTCTCACAATAGTAATTGACCAATCAGAAATGCCAGAAAGCCAATTAGGGGGTTCCCCATCAATACCGAAAGCTAATTGCGGAATACTTTTATTTAAGATGAAAGCTTGTAGATGACAAACTTGATAAACCCAATTCTGACTCCTTTTACACGCGATATTTGCTATATTTTTATGCGATTTTTGTTACATTTAATTTCATTTTTTCTGGATTTACACCCCTTTCGAGGGAAGCATGTGTTTGTTGGTGTTTTGTAGGATTTTCATCTTTTTCCCAAGCAAAGCAAGAAGCATCATTTGTAGAAAGTCAACTTGAATGTCGATGGTGGTCAACTTGCTCATAGTTTGGAGAAAATCTTGATGGAATAAAACTATACCATTCCAAAAAATATAGTCTAAATCCTAAGTTTCATCGAAAGAAACTGTTTACTAGCACCCTCACGATCCTATGCAACAACTCATGCCTACAAAAATATAGTCTAAATTTTATAATAATTAATTTGCTAAATTATTTTAAAATATTCTATTTTTTAATTTGTTTTTGGTCTCAAAAATTATTTCCGGTCTAACCGGTCCAAACCCGGACCGGATCGGAAGAATTTCGGGTTAGACCGGGACCGGATGGAACCGGTTGGACCAGAAGACCGGAATCTCAAAAAATCTAAGACCGGCGACCAGACCGGTTCCATCTGGTCCCGGTCTAACCCGAAATTCTTCCGGTCCGGTCCGGGTCTGAACCGGTTAGACCGGAAATAATTTTTGAGACCAAAAATAAATTAAAAAATAGAATATTTTAAAATAATTTAGCAAATTAATTATTATAAAATTAACATATTTGAATTAAAAAATTATTTTGTGTTGAAAATAAAATATTTTAAGTACTTTAAAATATATATATACATGATAAAGTAAGATGTCTCGGTTGCCGAAATTTGACATGTTCAAAGTACTAGCCATCTGGTTAGTTTTTGTTCATAAATTCGAGATCATGTCCTTACGGCGATTGAATTCTTTCTCTGATCTGCAATTTTAGATGAGAACAAACTCCATTAGAAAATATATCAAATATCCAATGAGGAACAAAAAAACACAAAGGTTTTACTAATACTTCCTTCGCATTAACAAACTCCTTCAGTGAAGATAGTCAAGTGGAATCTTTTTTTAATTGTTTTAATGCAACAAATTTTAATATCAATTTTTTATAATATTTAAATTTGTTAAAATAGAGATATCGCCAAAATTGTTGTTTAAAATTTTTAAACGGTTCAAGTTTTAGTAATTGGGCGGGAAACTTTTATGCGACAAAATAAGCGACGAAAGTTTTTGTCACCAAACTGTTATGTGGCAAAACTCTTTGTAGCCTATTTTGTAGCCAAATTTAAGTCGAAGTCTCGAACACTTGGATTTTGACCTCGATGTCTTCAAACACACCTGGAATAACTACGAAACAGGCCAAAGACAAGAATAAGGTAAAATCACGCGTAATGTGCATAAAAACGATGAAAAAAAACGAGACTCGACACTATATTGGGATATAAATGTGCTCTAAATCGAGCACATCAACTTATCATTTAAATTTTTGTATTATATTTGAGTTATTTGGCTTATCACTTTTGTGGTATGATGCATTATAGACTTTGAATGTTTCTTTATGTTAAAATTATGTTGCTAATTTTTAATGATTTACTAAGCACTAAAGTAAAAAAAAATTCGAAAAAAAATTATATGTTTTTGATTTGATGTACATGAAGAAATCCCATAATTTTTTTAAGTTAACCCCCAAAAAATGGTAATCCGTTAGGTCAATTTAAACCAACAAGAAATCCAGAGTTATCCGATTCGAAACTGACCCGACCTGAAAATAACCTGATCAGTGTTGATTCGTCCAAAAATCCGACCAAACAATCGTTTAAAAGGTCTAAATGTGAAATTCGATCTCACAAATTTCTCTTGTCAAGGATCTCACAGTATTATAGATATACACTATGCTCGTCGTTTATTATCGATCCCAAGCTCTGATAATGGAAGAGAATTAGCAGTACGTTAATGTAAAATCTAGTCGATTATGTATAGCGAAAGATCTATAGAGAAAGGAATAAACCATATCATATTTTTTATGGCTATGGATATATCACCAAGAACATATTCTGTTGGTCCATTATATATTGTCTTCACTTATAATCAAAAGTATTAGGTCATAAAATAAACTTGATTCTTGATACTATACCCATTATCTAAGAATAAGACTTTGCTGAAAATAAATTT
Organism: Amaranthus palmeri; assembly: GCA_019776075.1. NCBI lineage: Eukaryota > Viridiplantae > Streptophyta > Magnoliopsida > Caryophyllales > Amaranthaceae > Amaranthus > Amaranthus palmeri. The sequence goes on from JAAKBH010000331.1 coordinate 299,431, forward strand.
GACAATATTATATTCCTATTTATACATGAGATAGACATGATTATATATTACTCTTATAGTTTTTTATGTTGTAATTTTGTATTTTTAGAGGTTTTATATTATTGATTAGTCATAAAGTGTAATAATTATAGTTGAAAAGGAATAAATTAAATTTAAAAAAAATATGAGATTGACTTGGCCACCCTTATTTGAGACTAGTTAATGCACGATTTTTTAGCATCGACGACAAATATAAATATATGATATACATATTATGCGGTGGAAATACTCAATTTTGACAGTTATATGTATAAATTAACTCTGTAATTTTTGGAATTGTCAACAATATAATATGCAATGTAATTATATTCTCTAACTAACCCAATTTAACTAAAAAAATATTAGTAAAAGATACATTAATGATTGAGATATTGGTCATGTTCAAATGTCCTGACATTTTTCTCTAGCCAATAAATGTGTTTCAATTGACAATTTTTCTTAAGTTGTGATACTTTGAATTTTCCAAGGTTTATAGTAGAAGTAACACATATATAAAAAGAAAATACTTTTAATTGGATTTTCTACGACATTTATAAGATTAAATCTTGTTGCTGCCATGTAAAATTTGTCTTTATTTAACACCTTAAGTTGGAGTATGTGTGACTTAAGTAAATAAAAGAAAAAGTTAGTGGTTGCCATGATGGACCAACCGAATAAGTTCTTAGTCATCAAAATGTATTAGAATAATATTTTTCCTTTTAGTTGCATGACTATATATATGAGTATTCTATTGAAGCACAACATATCACATTCTCAAGTCAAAAGCAAATTGTTATAAGCTACACCACATTCTGCAGCTAAGAAAATGGCGCAAGAACTCGCTAAGGTGCGAAGTTGCTATTTGAATCATTGTCCTTTTCTTTTATTATATGTTTAAAATTTACAGATATAATTTCTCTTTCCTTAAGAAATATTTGTTTCAATAATTTAAATTTTGCAGAGGCAAGAGATCGTTAAGTACGGACCTTATGGTTCTAAATTATGTGAAAACTTTTCGATGAAACTTGAAGGATGCGAGCGTATCAAAGAAGTCATAATAAGGCATGGGTTTATTGTTGATGCTATCGGGTTCGTGATTGAGAAGCCATGCGGTGGATCCTTTACTAAAATGTTTGGTGGTTGTCTCGGAAGAGAATCCAGGGTTAGTTTCATAATTATAACCAATTATATAAGGATATTTTGTGTAATTTTCTTGAAATTTTACCTAAATTTATGTATGTAATTAGATTAAACTCCAATGTGGTGAATTCATAACACAAATTAGCGGAACATATGGAAACTACAAAAACCAAAAGAATGAATGCCTTATTGCTACACTGAAGATACACACCAATTTGAATCCATGTGGATATGGTGCATATGGACAAGGAAGAGATGTTTCAAATGTTTGCAACTTTGCTTCACCATGCCCACCTGAAGGCCCTGTTGTGGGGTTCGTTGGAAGGCACAACAACTACCTTCAATCTCTTGGAATGTTGGTGGAAAAGGTAATATTTCATGTTCTAATCTTAAGATCGTAGTTGGTTCGTACCATAACAAAGTAAAATAAGTGTTATTAGTTGTCTAATTTCATTAATTTATTTTTGTTATTTTAAAGTATGAGGATACCATATGAATTAAAAGATGACAAAACTTATCTTAAGTGAAATTTTTCACTTTTATGTAATTCATGTTTCATTTTATATTTATATCATAAAAGATAAATCACTTTTAAATATAATAATGATTAGCTAATATGCATTAATAAGTAATTGTAATATAGTCTTAAATGACATTTAATATTAAGTTTAATACTCCATTAATCATCATCATCATCATCGTATCCAATATCTCGCACAAAGGGAGGGCCTGAGTGGAGAAGATAACAGATAAATCCATACCCATACTCCCTTAAAGGGAGGGCTTAATACTCCATTAATTATGTTGGTGGTTAATTAAAAGAACTTATTAGTCTATCGAATTATTTATGCTATTCTTATCTAATAATTTTTTTATATAAAATATTTCAACACAATTAATAACACACTAACTATATAAATATAAAAACATAAAAATATTTTTTTAAAAAATTAATAATTTTTTTTTAAAAAAAAAACTCTTTTCACACACTTAAGTATAAGTGAGTTACACAAACATAGTCAAAAACAAATTCTAGACAATAGAGTATTATTAATAATTTAAGTGACCAACTAAACAATAGAAGTATGTTATTAATAAATGAACATTTTATGTAAGAAAATTCGAAGTTTATAATTTGCTGTATTAAATGTTGTAAAATTTAGAAGTCAAAAATCAATTAACGTCAATAATTACTAATAGCATAGTAATGGATTAGGAGTTGTAAAGTCAAAAATATTAAATATGAGAAAAATGATTGTCGAAATTTTTTAAAGGTAATTTATTTATGAAAGTATGACATATATGTAGTTTGAGTAGTTGATGATAATTTAATTCGTAAATAAATTTTCCAAATACATATTTATTTTTCTTGTGAAATACAGGAATGTGGATGCCCTAATTAAAATATGCGGTGGATGTCTTTGGGTACTGAAAAAGCCTCAAGCATGGATTAAATAAGTTATGTCGTTGATCTGTAATTTTCTATTTTCAATAAGCCATATTGTATTGAATGGCCTCTCAAGTATAACTTGAGTGAATGTTTGTGTTGTTGGTTTTTCTTACGTGTTGTACTACTTTAGTATAAGTTTTTTTTCATTTCCTAAATGTCCCTCTAATTTTTTTTTTCTTTTTTCTTTATTTTATATACTATGAATATGATAAATTAGCTAAAGCTAGGAGAAAGATATATTTATGCCGAATATTATGGCTAAAAGATATTAAATATATGAACTAGATAATTAGCATGTGATAACAATACTATAATAGAATGATTTTATGTGGTTCATCAATATGGCTACATTTTATATCTGATAGGCATTTCGTATTAAGTGTTTAAAGGATGATAAAAGCTACATAATTAACCAATCCAAATGAAGGATAGTAGACAACTAACTCAATTCCACATGAAAGTTCATACTCAAAACCAAAAAACAAGCCATATACTAACTTGACCAAAAAAAAGTCACATGTCAAAGTAAATTTTATAAAATATTTAATCTAAAATCTCCTATGGTCAAATGCAAACAAATTATATGATAAAGATATTGTATATTATATCATTATGTCGATTATAATATTATGTCAATTGTAATATTTTAAAGAAAAGTTTGAGCTTTGATAAAGATCATGTATATAATTACACTATTATTTAAAAATTAAAATTTTATATATATATCAATAATACAAAACTTGTACTGTGATTTATAATTTTTCTAACTTCTTTAATGAAATTTCATAATTATCGTCATAATTTAATTATACATATGTAAATTCTTACGATCTCACTATGCAATTCTATCAATTCAATATAATTCTCAATTTGGCATTATAAATTCCTTAAGTTTCTTATTGTATGGTCCTAAACATAGGGAAAACAAAAAGTTGAATATTAATGTAATCTAGCGTTTTCACAAGTAATCATCAAGCAATAAATAGAGAAATAAACGAGTAAAAAACACATTTCATTCCTCAATCTTAACGTAAATGCATGTAATCCTAAATGCCTATAAAATAAACAATTTACGAGTAAATGAATAAATCGACACAAACTATTGTATGAGGCGATCTTAACATGAAATGCGTCTCATAGATGAGTTAAATAGCCCAACTCATACAAATTATGAGAATATGAGTTTCTTATTTTTAAGGTTGTCTCATAGTGAGATGGTCTCTCACAAGAGTAGTTGACCAATCAGATATGCTAAAACCAAATGAAGGAGTTCCTCAAAGGTACAAGGTAAATTATATATATCCCTATTAGGAGTACAATCTGCAAGCTTTGCACGGCTAATTTAGAATCCGAGGCGGTAATAAACTTTGTCCAGGAGAGGAGATCCACAACCGTGAAGCCAATAATAATAGCTAGAACTTCAGTCAAGTTAACGACAAGAGCTCGTGCAAAAAGGGTAAAGGAGGTGCGAAATTTCCATTTGTCAAACACTATTTAAGATCAAAATCGGTCCTATACAAAAAGAATTCATTTTTTTAATTTTGCTGAGAACCTATTAAATATCGAAAATAATACTGGTATAATAATGTAATAAGAAAAATGATTATATTTTATGCGCATTTGAATCATTAAGAACATATTTTGATGGTCCATTTTTTTTATCAAAAGCATTAGGCGTAACTGCAACTTGATTCCTCATAATTCAACCAATATGAAAATTGAAACATAAAGATTTGTAGGACCAATTTATATAAATCACAAAATCTCACAAGAGACGGTCTATAGGATAGACCACAAATTGGGCCAGTCCATTTTCCTTAACTGATTTTTTTTATTATAATATCAATTATATTATGTTATAATCCTAAATGTAAGGTATTATAACCTCGAATACACTATTCTATAACCCTAAATATAAGTTATTATAACCCCAAATATACTATGTTATACTTTGGGTTGGGCTTCATGAATTCCGTCTATAGAATAGACCGTCTTCCATGAGACTTACTGTATATAAATTTGATGTCAAGATTACTTTCTTATTTGTACATACTTAATAAGGATTAAGATTTCCCTCAAAAAAAAAAAAAAAGGATTAAGATGGACATATTTTATATTTTCATCACACAAATATTTTTATTCTTGTTTATTTGGTTTTTTTACACTAAAAAAGTTTTATAAAATTGATTGCCTTACATTGTAATAATTTAATATGTTGAAAAGATATAAATCGATTTAGAAAATGAGAGAAACTTTCGGATAGCAAGTACACACCTTGACGAGTTGTTGAGCAAATTATGGTAGCATTGGTGGCGTTTGTAATTGTGGTGGAAACATAAGGGCATTGATCAATGGTGATTGTTATTATTAAGAGAGATAATGGTGGCATTGGGGCACAAAGATTAAGAAGTTACTGTACAATGATGAGTTGGAGGTGGAAAGTTATTTTTTTGAAATTTTTTAATATTATTTGTTGAAAAATGAAAAAGAAAAATAGGAGTAATTAGATATAGAGTAGGATAACTCAAAAAAAAAAAGATATAGAGTAGGATAAAAGTAGGAGTAGGTATAACTTTAAATGATGCGTTTTTTACTAAAAAGGAAATGTAGCAAGTAATATGAAATTTCCCAAAATGGAAAATGTAGCAAGTATTATGGAATGGAGGAAGTACTTAAATAATTTATACTTAAAAAATATTAAAAATAAATTAATTTCTTTTTGATTCGCTGAAAACAAACTTAAGTTTATTTATTTTTAAATAAACCCACCTATTATATATAGTTGTTGAAAATAAATAATTATTCGTAATTGTTTATTTTGAAAATAATTAGGTTATGTCTATATTTTGAAAATAAATCCACTTACAAAAAACTTTGAAAATAATAACTCTCTCTATTGAAGCAAGGAGGAAGTTATTATTTTTTAAGAAAAAGTAGATAATGATAATAAATAAAGGGGAAAGATAAATTGTGTGGTTGAAATTTAGAGAGAGTTAAAATGTATTGATGAGATTAGAAGAGAGTAGTGCGCCATACTCAAAGAATAAAAATGAGATTAAATGGCACGGAGGGATGGCTTTATCTTCAATAAATCAAGCTAAGATTCATAATTTACTTTATATATATTTTGTGTCCCTCCAAATTTATTATTGAAAATGACTTAAGGTGAAGTACCACAAGTAGAGGTGTTCATCCGGGTTATCGGGTTGATTTTGGATTAAATGTTTCAGGCCGATTCAAAATCGGATTTTGTGTTCACATTGGTTTATACATAATTGTAGATTCATTTTTAAGTCAAGTCAAAATTGGATTCGGTTACAAAATCGGATATCTATCGAATCATCGGATCTATTTTGAACGACTCTCGCCCGGGAATATGTCACTCTTACTCCACTGCCCAGTTGCATAAGATGCCAAATCAAGAAATTGCTTTATCCGATTATCAATGATGAGTTTGATCACCATGGAAACTCAAAATCCACTCAAGGAAGCAGCCATTAGAGGAGATGTAGCCTTCCTAAGAAACTGTATTGCCTCCAATAAACCACACCATTACTACTTAACTTTGTTTCCAATCAGCCATTCCGATGCTCGAATTCATGGCAACATCTTCCATTTAGCCGCTTTAGAAAACAGAGAGTCTTTCATAAGAGTAGCAATCGAGCTTTTACCATTTCAAACCAAACAACAGCTTATTCTCCAACAGCGCGACGAAGAAAAATCGAATCCTTTACACTTAGCAGCTTCAATCGGTAATCATAACATAGTAAAGTTGTTTTTAAATGTGTTTCGATCATCTCCATCTTCAGAATGTGATGGAAAACCATGGTTACAGAAGAATAATTTGGGACAAACCCCTTGCCATATCGCTCTTACAAGTGGTCATGAAGATTGTGGGTTGGAAATACTTAGAATTGATATGGAGTTGCTTTGTAATATGGTTGATAATGAGGGTAAGAGTTTGCTTTTTGTAGCGGTTGCTGAAGGATTTAGTATGTTTGCAATGGAGATTTTGAAATTCGCTAATAGGTTTAGTTGTAGTGGATCTGATGGATATACTCCTTTGCACTATGTGACAAGGTGCTTAGGTATGTTCACCCTTGTTTTTATTGTATTTGGGTTCCAAATCTGTTTATAATAATCCTGTTTTGCAATTGATTTGTGATAATTGAAGTTTTGTAGTTCTATATGCTAAAGGAATTAACGAGTCTTTGAACAGGTACTTGAATACTTTGATTTGGAGTGATAATTGACACTTAAGCTTCATAGTTGTGTTTTGTAGCTGATGGTGGCAGTGGCCATGGTTGTGGTGGTGGTGAACCTTTTAATTCTATTATATCTGGTAGTGAGTTTAGTGACGGTACTTGTCTAGTGTCTTCACTCATGATGGCTTGTTGGTCCTATGCTCCTGTCATGTAGGCTGTAGCTTCCTTAATTAGAAGTTGATTCCAGCACTCCCTTATCTAAACCGTTCATTTTTTAGTTTGAATTCTATGTCTTTGTTACCATTAGTATCTCTCCAAACACCCACTTCATAAAAGAGTAGTTTACATACATTTTATTTGTGAAGTTTCAAGTACCAAAGACATCTAGAGAAATGATGGGGTGAGCAAGAATATGGCTCAGACGAGCCGTCTACAAGGAGGACGCCTAATGGTCTTTAGAGAAGTTTTCTAGGACAAGGGAAGTGGGTGCTCAAACTAGCACAATGTTTGGTCGGACTGGTATCCGTTGTCAAAACCTTGAGAAATGTGTCTAGCGCTCAATTTTGCTATGAGGGGTTCGAGTAATGAGGGAACTTTTGTGGTCTTTTAGAAAGCTTGGTGAAGAATGGTTTCAAGCATGGTGAAGTGTGAGCAATTGTCGATGTTGATCAATTTTTAAGAGAAAACAGAGAGTAAAACGAGAAGAGAACATCACCATTGAGGGAAAGCAATTTTGAAGATCATTTCATTGTTTGGTGAGTGTAGCTCAAGATGAAAGCTTGCTAAAGATTAGTTGAGTGTCCAAACACTTATTAAAGGAGTGCAAACACTACAAGAACCAAATAAATATGTGTGTTTTGTATTCCATTGTATAAGCAAACATCATTGAATTTGTTTGAGCTTGGTGTAGAAAACATATGGTGTTTTTGTTCATATTGTATTTGAGTTGTAGTTGTGCATTTTACATGAAAGATATGCAATACATTTTGGTTAAAGTGGTATCATAAGATACTCATTAATACATGACTTTCCTTTTTATCTTTTTTTTTTTGTTGCATTTACTCAAGTCATTTTCACCTTGCTCACATATATTTGTATGCTTTTGTACCCTCTTATGCATCCCTATTTTCCATGGTTCGATTTCACAATATTTGATATTCAAATGAGATTGCGAATCCTTCGGGTTTAAAGAGGTGTGAAATTGGAGAAAGTTTAAGACTTCAAAGATAATGGAAGTGCTTGTATCTTGAGGGCTTGTTAAATGAATAGAGTCCTAATGAGAGGAGACCAAAGAGACAACTAGAGTTGAAGGCATTTTTAAGGGAGTTTTAATAAGGAAAGATAGTTTATTTACAGTGGTAGAAGAACAAAGACAAATGATATAGTCTTTGTTATTGGGATATACAAATCGAGGGGGCAATTAGGTGGTATTGGAGAGATAATCCATCTAAGAAAGGTGTTGAGGTGAAAATCAAAGTCAAGAAGGCAAGAGTTGAGCATGGGGATAAAGCGTGCTATTATTGTCACAAGTCACAATAGAGATAATTATACTTGTAAGAAGTTGAAAAGAGACCGTCAAACGTTAAGACTTTTGGAGAAGATGAAGAAGCCAATCATTTGTTAGAGATGACAAGATACTTAGTGGGTTGACAAAAAACCTACTGGAGAAGGTGAAGAAAATTTATTTAAAAAGTCAATGATAAAGAAGTAGGACCTGTAAAATGAAGATGAGGGCATTGTTGACCAAGAGTGATGACAATGATGATTTTGTTTTAGTGGTTAAGTGTGTTAGTGTTAGTGATGAGTTTGACTATGTACACTCATCATATGTATTGAGATGAGAAGATGTTCACGAGTAGGAGAAACTTTAAGCATGAGAGAGTGACCTTGCCTAATATTGAGGAAGATGAGGTGAAGACTATTGGAAAGGTGTATGTCAAGACGTACAATGACATTGTGAGGTGGTTTGGGATGTGAAGTACATATCCAAGATAGTGAGGACTTCGAGCTCAATGAGGAGATTAATGATGATAGAGTACACAATCAAGACTCGTGTCATGGAGACTTAAAGGTGGCGAGAGAGATCTTAGTGGTCTTGAAAGATGTGGCATGTCAAAGATTATCACTTGCCGCTCCTGCCACATTAAACTATTTATTTTATTTAATTTTATATATTAAAAAAGATTCTTTGTAAAAATCTGTGAATCTTGATTTTACTTTGATATAGTAAGTCTCATAGAAAACATGTCTCAATTGCAGAAGGAGAAGACATTTGTAGGTTGCTGTTGAAAAGAGATCAAAAGCTAATTAGACAATTATCTGTAGATGGATTTTCAGCATTCCATATTTGGGCAAAGGAAGGTAAACTATGGCCATTTGAACGTCTTTTGAAGAACATTGATATTACCCCTGATGTCAGGAGGGTTTTTGTCGACTTAATCTCTATAATTGATTATGAGAAGGGTTTAAACCCTCTTCATGTTCTCGCTACACATACTTCAAACGAACTCGATGCAGTCGAAATAGCACAACTCTTTACAGATGCTTACAAACTGGAAACAACAACTGAAGGATCAAACATCTCAAGAGATGATGCTCCATGGCTGGCACATGACAAGGAAGGATGCACACCTCTGTCCACGGCAATTAAGAATCGATATGAAAATTTGGCAATGTATTTCTTGTTGATGGATCACAATGTGCTAATGAAGTGTAGGGAAAACGCTTTGGTTTTGGCGATCAAAAACGGTTGTCATGAAGTTGTGGACTTGATTTTTGAGATAGTAGATAAGCATGGCTGGAGAAGACTACTTACTGATGATGAAGAGTGTAATGCTTTGCATCTTGCACCATTATGCAAAAGTAAGTACAACTTTAATCTCTTTTAATTAGGCAAGATAAAGTCAATTTCTTTAGAATTCCTGTTTATTTTTTGTTTTAATTATATTCCAAATCTCCAATTGTGGATTAAGGGACTTTTTTTGATAGACAAATTTAATTCGAATTAGATTTAGGATTGTTGGCCATTGCTAGTTTTGCTACTTTTCTTATGTATTAAGATTATTTTGTTGGTTAATACTGAATCGAACTTAATTTTATACACTAAGCTTATTCTTATGATCTTATCGATTTTCTATCATTTTTCTTCTTAGTGCTTATTCATTTTTTGAGCATTTGCACTACAGGCTAAGTTCAGATAAAGGTCTACATGATGAATCATTGTAGCATTCTAAACTTATTTCAAGAAATATAAGTTTTGGTAAGATCCAATAAATTGAATGATTTGTTTAAGAAAATTAACTCAAATAACATCTAATAAGCTACTCTTGCCAAAATGGAATTTTAATAACTTATTTGTGAAAATGTTTTGTAAATATCTTTATTTACAAAAATGACACCTATTAACCAATTGGTTAAATTTGTATATAAATGTCAGTGTCATTTATTTTTGATAGAACTTAAACCAAAATGTGAATTGATATTGAAATAATAATTTTCTTAAAGATTATTACTTTTTAATGGTACAATTAGCCTAAACAAGCTTAGAAGTAATGTTTCCAAAAGATGAGTTTTAGAAAACTATATTAGTAAAATTATATACTACTCTATGTGACAATAGATCTATGTTTTGAATGTAGAAGGATCATTTAAGCGACTGCTGGAGAGGCAACAAGAGTTGTTAGAAGGAGTTTCCAAAGACAATACTACAGTATTACATAGTTGGGTAGAGATAGGTGAATTATGGGCATTTGAGCATGTATTTCTAGGCAAAGAAACTGATCATCAGTGTAGAATTGATTTTATCAAACTAATTTCTGCTTGTGATCATAATAATCGTAACACACCTTTTCATGTTGCTGCGAAAACCACGCATGAAGCAACAGAGCAACTTGTGAAACTCCTTGTAGAAGCTTACAAGGCCGAGACACCCAATTGGGTGTTCCGTAGACCAATTTCCTTACCATGGTTACAACAGAATAAAGATGGCGATGGACCTATTCACGTAGCTTTGCGTCACAAACGTGAAAAACTTGCCTTGTATATATTGTCACTTCATAATGATAGACATATCACGGAACTATTGGATTACTACGAGCCAGTGCACAAAACTGTTTTCCTAGCAATAGAGAAGAATTGTTTTCTAGTTGCCAAAGAGATATTGACCAAAATATTTCAGAAGGAGAACTGGTCTAAATATCTTACAGATTCCTCTGATGGGCGCACTGCTTTGCATCTTGCTGCAAATTGCACGGGTGAGCTCAACTTGTACTTTTTTAGCATCCAAATTTGTAAATCAAGTTTGTGCGTGAGTAATAAAATTTGACTTATAATGTGTGGTGCATTTGGGTGGTGATAAGTACATGATATATGCATTAAGAATTTTATTGAAATAGAGAAGGTAGTATGCTTGTCTGATTAACTCTGATAAATAGTATTTTTGAATGTTGCTTTTCTATAAAGAACTCCTAATTAAACAAACAAGTTAGTATGATTTTGAAATTTACTTTGTTCAATCTTTATACTACCTAAAATATTATACAACATTTCAATTAATGGATAGTTTCCTTGCTGTATCAAATACACCTTGAAGAAAATAATAATGAGCATCATAATAATATGGCATTTCTGTTTGATCAACAAAAGCTTACTTCAAGATTCCCATTGTGAAATCAGACGAAGGATTCGGTAGATGGCTGGTTAATGAAGCATCAGTGCTCATCAACCAAGCAGATAAGAACGGGACTACAGCTGTGGAGGTTGCATCTGAAGTCGGTGCTGCATGGTTTATTAAAGCAGTCCTAGAGAGGGATTCTGGAGTGTTTAATAGTGCACCACTGGCTTGGGTAAAAGCATGTGCCAAAGGCCACATATCAGTTATTCGTGTCTTCATAGACTATTATCCTGGAAAGTTTAGTGATCATTGTATTCAACATCAAGATTCACCTTTGCATCACATACAACTTAGAAATATAACAGGGTATGAACAATTTCTCAAGCTTCCAGGCATGAAAGATCTAATTAACGTTCAAGATTCTAGAGGAGCAACACCTTTGCATCAAGCAATACGAAATCGAAATATTTTACTGACTGAAACATTACTCAACATGGATAAGATACGATACAACATCAAGGATCAGGAGAATCTAACTGCTAGAGATTTGTTGGAAGAAGCTTGTAAGTGCAAGGAGCAACCTGAATGGGTATGTTTTCTTCTTTGAACTTATCTCAATAAAATTATGCTTATTATGTATATTATGTTCAACAGATCACAAAAAATAACTCCCTCCAATTTAATATAGTTGTCCTATTTTTTTTTTTTTTATGCTTGGCAAAAGCTGACCCGATATGCTAACTTGACCTAAACCTAACCTGAACTATATAGAGCGATTTGGGGGCTTTCTCTTCATGAATGTATTCTAATTAGTGTCTTTTTACAAGGAGGCCAAGTAGCTCGAAATACTTTTTGTGGGTACACTGCGCAAGAATTCATAATCACTCTAATTAGTGTCTTGTTCTTGTATTACATATTCATCAATTACTTTTATTTGTTTATTATTAATCTATAAGTTAAAACAGAGTCAAATAGGATCGTGTTGATTCGTCTCAATGCAAAGATTATTAATACCAATTTATTATAATATTTAATTATGTTGAATTAGAGATATTAAAGCTTAAATAAATATATTGGCGTGTGTGCAAAAATGGAACAACTAAATTGAATTGGAGGAAGTCTAATCTAAAAATGTAAAGGGTTGAAACATACAAAATGTTGCACGAAATATGATCAATATATGAAGCGTGATGAATTTAAACTACATTTTACATCTAATCATTGCACAATTTTCTTGTTTACTTTTGTGAATTTGTAGGACCATATGTGTAAAAGTATTGGATTTGATCCGAGGATAAAAACTTCATACTTTCAACATAAGACGAATTTGTTAGACGTTCGAAATACACTATCTGTGGTGGCAGCGCTACTAGCCACTATCACATTCACTGCTGGATTCACTCTCCCAGGTGGATTTAATCAATACAATGGAGAAGCAATGTTGGCTAGGAAGCCAGCTTTTCTAGTTTTTATCATATCGGATACAGTGGCAATGTGTTGTTCCATGCTGGTACTTATATGCCTCATATGGTCTATGGTTTACGATTCTAATAAGTCTCTGTTCTTGATTGATCGAAGTATGATGTTACTGATGGTAGCACTTTACTGCACATTATTGACGTTTATGACTGGAGTTTACATAGTTATCTCCCCAAAGTCTCTGTGGGCGGCCATCTTAATTATAGTCATCTGCTCTCTCATTGGAATTTCAGCTAATAGGACTTTTTTGTACAAACTCCTAGACAAGTTCATTCCTTCTGCAAACAAGGAGCCTGGAGATCGATTTCGTCTACTGGAAATGGTAAGTTTGTTATGCCTCCTGGATCCCGTAATGATTTCGTCAATTTTGCTTTATTAAATAGATTTTCCGTTCATTTTTGCAAAGTAAATAAATGTAGTAGTACCAGAAAATACAAATTGACAAGTTCATATTCTAGTGAGAGAAACACCGAGAATATCCTAGGATGGACCCCTGACTAGTGATAGAATTAACAGAAACGAAACAGAAGGAGACTGCTTGCTTGTGTTTCTTCATTGAATGGATGACCTATTTATATAAAATTGCAATTCATGATTGTCTAGGATCAAGGAATGAGATTACATGATATACGTCTCATGATTGATATGATTGATGTTATGTAGGATATCGTAATAATCTTTGACTATACAAGATTGCTAACAATGTTGATACTCTCCCCGCCCACCGAATTAGGGTCACGGATAACTCGCCAAATAGGATTTGTTGTAAGCCTTGGCGAAGACATCGACTATGAGAAATTGCAAAGGAACATAAAGAATTATAATCTAAACACGGGTCACTTTCTCTTGGACGAAATGAATAACCTATTGAATATCTTTGGTGCACTCATGTTGAAGTGAGTTGTGGGAGAAGTAGATGGTACTGAGTGTGTCAAAACTAACCGAAGTGGCTTTGTGGGATGGAACATGAGAGTTTATAAGTAGGTTACGCAGCCAACATGACTCAGTAACTACATTTATGACACTCCGATAATCGGCTCATACTGGAGCAGGGAATAGCGGTTGGCGTTTGGCGTTTGGCGGAACATGAGATGATATTATCACCTAAGTAGACACTAGATGCATTAGCCAGATGTGGAAGCGTCAGTGTAGGCAATAAGTGAGCTGGTGGTGAGCTTGTGTAATAGATGCAGTCAGTATTAAATAGTCCATTTGATGCACCATAGAATGTGTTAGATGTGGCTCATAACCTCGATCAATTCTTGTAGTGTAATGATGTTCTTAAGTGAGCATAAGGAGGTGTCGATACGTGTGGCTTGATGATTGAGCATGTGGTATGTGTGGTGATTAAGGTGGCTTAAAGTCCTTAATCATGGGTTTAATTAGTTATGGGTTTAATTAGTTGGTTTTATAGCAAGGGCAAAATGGTAATTCTGACGGGTCATTAAAGGAGCAATTGAACAAAGGCATTTTTAGAGGCAGAATAAAAAGCCTAGTCGGTTGTCCCTTTGGCCACTTGGACAGCCGAGTCGGCTGTGAGCTCTGTCTCACGTGTGGCTTTGTTTTTCCCGGTTTCTTGATTTGCCTTAGATTATACATGTAAGTGTTAGTTCCTATAATCTATAAATAGGATAACGCATAGTGATTAAGATAGCTTTCATTTCCTAATCTCTCTCTACAAAGATTAAATCACTCTCCATATTTTCTCTCAACCTCAATTGTAATCATCATCATAGTGTATTGCTCCATTGGAGATACTTTGAAGATATCAATAAGACATCTAGGCTAGATAGTGGACGTAGCCCATTCTTGGGGTGAACCACTCTAAATCTTGGTGTGCTTTATTTGTGTTCTTAGTATTCTCATTGTTGTTGCATTGTTACGATTCCCGATTCTGTTTTGAGTGTTTGTGCTAGGCGTGTTCTTGAGACTATACCTTGGATCTTTGGGGCATTAGTGGGGCATTTAGTTCAGTATGAATGTAGAATTGAAAAAACATGTGTTTATGGGTATGGAATAGCATAGAAGGAAGCTAGGCTGCTGCACTGTTGGACAGACACACGAAGACAGACAGAATGCCACTGCAATCCGTTCGACCACGCACACACGGCTCGACCCAGTCCTGCATCTCCCCTATTCAATCTTCTAATGCGACTGACGTGTTGGCTGTTTTATATCAACCTTTTGACTGCACATGCACGTGTCGTTGTTAAACCATTTAGCTTTGTTAGCTTCTGTCAAGGAACCAACTCAACCAAAAGTTTAAGCTGATGGTTGAGGCCCCAAGATATGTTATATACTCTAACGGCTTCAGTATAAATACTCATTACATCATCATTTACATTGTAATTAGACCCTTGTAATCATCTAGTAGTGAGAGAAATTATGGGTCTTCCAAATCTTCTCAAAAATCCAATTCTAACCGACTCTAGAGTTGGATAAGAGTGTAATAATAAATTCTAAACATCAATAAGATTGTCTTTCAGATAGAGTTTTATAGTCCAAGTTCAATTGATCTTTGTATTTTCCCCACCTAAATTGAGAATTTCTTTCGCTTTTGTTCTTGCATTTTGATTTTCGTTTCTATTTAACTTTGTTATAATTGGACAAGTTAAGGTGAAATACCTTGCCAAATTACGATATTTGTCTGATCTTGTAACCGAATCAATTTGACCCGACATAAAAAATGCATTAATTATTATGTAAAAACCAACATGGATACAAGACTCGATTTTGAACAGACCCGAAATCGACCCGATGAACCGAATGAATACTTTGCATTTATCAACCCGATGAACCGAATGAATACCTCTGCATTTTTCACCTCTCTTTCCTTTTTTGCCATTTCCTACCATCCATAATAGATATGTTTCTTAGTTACATGCTTTTAAAATATTTTGAATTCAGAATGACAGTTACTATTGCAAGAACTAAGTGTATTTTTATCTATTGATAATTTCAGGGGAAACTTTGTTCATGCAGAGCAGGCAATAGCTGTTTAAAATGCAATTGAATTTAGTTGGTGTTTCAGCACTTGTAAATTATTGTATATACTATATACATTTCTTGGCCATAAATTTTGTGATTTTTTTTTTTGGTAGAAATATTATTCGGGACAAAAGAATTATTTGGTGTTCATTTTTCTGTTTTCTGTACACTCCTTGTATATTAGGAAGTTGTTGCTGCTTTCAAACAGCTCCATTCTTTGATCAAGGATATGTTTGACAAACGGTTTGACAAACGGTTGTTGGTTGAAGTTGTTGGCTGGTTTTAGTAGCTCATTAGCCACCTGTTTAAGTGTTTGGTAAAAGTTAATTGTTGGTTGTAACCTCATAAATAACCGTTACTTTCTCTGTCCCTCTAAAATAGCACTATTTAACTAAAAAATGTGAGAGATTTTTGAGTCAAATGGTGCTAATTTAGAGGGATAGAGGGAGTATTTACTTAGACTTTCTCCTCCTATTCATTTTAAGTGTCCCATTTACTTTATTCACTCTATCCAATGCACTTATTCTATCCTTAATATATTTAATTATGTATGATAAAAATATATAAAAAAGTTGATATTGATCTATACATTAAAACGAGTCAAACGAGATCTCACATGACTAAATATTCTAACTTATAGATTAATAATAAAATACAATTTAAAAGTGATAAATGAATAGTGTCTCAAAAGTAAATGAGACACCTAATAAGAATAGGATGGAATAATGTTGTTACTTATAGTGTAAATCCTGTAGGACATAGGAGTGGTTCCAGTCCCAACTACCAAGGAGTTAAAAATTGTTGGAAATATTTCACATGTGAGACAAGATCCCACTTGCATATATAGTGGGTGAACTAATCTTTCTATTGTCCTATGGTTTTGGGAAACAATGAACCTCACCGAGCGTATATGCAAGTGGTCAAACAAGCCAACTAAAAAATCTAACCGCCAACAGCCAACAGCCAACATTTCCGGCTGGTCAAACAAGCCAACTAAAAAATCCAACCGCCAACAGCCAACAGCCAATTGCCAAACACCCCCAAAGTCCTTCCGTTTTTATTTGATGTTCTTACAAAAAATATTCTATTCAAGAAGAGATAGATTTGTATATGATTTTATATAGATATTCATAAGTTAAAATATATTCATATGGAGAATTGAGTCTCAGTTGGAGTGCAAGCACCACTTATCAAGAAATGTCTTAGATTTGATTCTCACTAGCACTCCCCTTCTCTCATCCTACTTTTTAATGAAAGACAATATTCATAAGAGATCTTGTTAACAGCATTGATAGTTATTGTGCTTCGAACACAGCCTTGAAAATTAGGCAAAAAGCAAATGGAAACATTAAACGAAAACGGAAATAGTATAAGTTTTTGAAAATTAATTATTTGTTGATTTTTCCTTTTTTGTACTCTCAAACATTATCATCCTCTTAACTTTCCATGCATATTCCAATCAGATTGTACTACAAGATGGTGAGTATATAACAAGAATTAGTGGTAAATATGGCTACGATAGAGGCCGCAACCAAGAAGAAATCGTCTCACTGAAAATACACACCAATTTATGTATGGAGGGATATGGACCGTATGGACAAGAGTTGGACGTTGAAATTGCTTATGAATTTTCATCACCAATATTGATCAACAAACACCTAATAGGATTTTTTGGAAGGCACAACAATGTTCTCGAGTCCATAGGGGTTCTCTTGCAAAAGGTTAGATTTTATTTCGTATTTTTTATACGAGCAAACTTACTATGCCAATTGTATTCAAAGAAATCACACATCCATATGAGTTTTTCAACATCAGAGTAAACAGAGTAAAAAAAAGAGCTTTTACAACTCAGGAATCCCTTATATGTTAATGCTAATCCTCCTTTAATTTACACTTTATTTGAATAAGGAAAGCTAAGGAAAAGAAGGCGAACCGAGGAAAAGAAAAGGAAGGGAGCAAGTATAATATATAATGTTTCCCTTGTTTTTTAGGAGGAAAAGGAAGAAATAGAAAATACTCTATTATATTTTTATTATAAATCTTTCCTTTTTTAGACGAAATCTCTTAACATGGTATCAGAGCCAACACAACCCGTAAGGTATCGTTCATTTAGATTCAAATATTTCGCGTCAGGTTAAGAAAAGCATGTGTTACATCCACACAAAGGACTCTCGTGTGAGATGGCGTGTTAGAGTGTATAGTATATCTTGGAAAAATTCACCCAAAGGTTTAAGCTGAGAGTTATTAAAGCCCCATGATATGTTATGTACTCTATTAATAATGATGTTTGACGAGATTCAAACTTATGACCTCCCGATAAGTTGACTTCTGATACCATGTTACGAAACCAATTAATACAAAAGCTTAAGCTTGTGAATGTAGTCCCATAACGTTGATAATTTTTTTGTTTTCTTTGACAGCAAAACTTGATTGAATCATATGGACCATATGGTTCTAAACTCCCAAATAACTTTTGCATGCAACTTGAAGATGGTGAACGTATAACTAAAATCAAACTAAAACATGGATGGATGATGGACTCTATTGGGTTTGTGATAGCTAAGCTAGGGAAGGGTTTCACCAATGTAAATTTTGGTGGTCGTGGTGGGAGTCAATCCGAGGTTAAAAACAATTTACTATTTTGCATTTATATTAAAGTGGGAGAAAAATCATTCTGGATAATCTCATCTATTACTCATTTGCTGTGAAATAATTCAAATTTTATATTTTTTTTGTTACAACATCTCTTTCCACATTTTAACCAGCTATTGTAGTCGTTACACTCACTTCTTCCTCCTCCTTATGCTTCTTCGTTGGTTCCTCATTGGAGGTAGGTATACCTAGAGTGGTTAAAATGTGACAAAGAGTGTTATCAACAAAAATATGCCAAAGTTAAATTATTTAGAAATAATCAATCGTAGGAATTAGTCACATCAGATGAAAAATAGATGAAATTATTCTTGAAAATATTTCCTAAATTGGGTTGTTTTTCTAATATCCTATGCTTATATATAGATTACATTAAGGGATGGTGAGTACCTAATCAGAATTAGTAGTACATATGGATATGATAGAGGTCGAAAGCAAGATCATATTGGCTCCCTCAAGATACACACCAATTTGTGTCCCGCGGGATATGGACCATACGGACTAAATTTGCATGCCGAAACTCCCTATGATTTTTCTTCACCCCACCTAATCGACGGCCCTATTGTTGGAGTTTTCGGGAGGAGCAACGACCGTCTCGAATCCATTGGAGTTCTCTCGAAAAAGGCAAGAATTGTATTCTATTCTAATTATTGTACTTTGCTTGGATACTCTTGTAATCGTAAAACTAATACGCTGAATAGCAGGAAGTATTATTTATGTTGAATTACTAAAATACTATTATATTTTGTTAATTTTAAAGGGCCGAGTAATCGAGTCGTATGGACCCTACGGATCTCATTTACAACAAAATTATTGCATGCAAGTTAAAGATGGTGAACGTATCATTGAAGTAAGAATATCACATGGATACATTGTAGATGCAATTGGGTTCGTGATATATGATTCAAGGGTGAGTTCCACCAAAATTGTAAAGTCCGGTGGTAATAGCCAAGAGGAAGCCAAGGTAAATATGACAATATATTGTCTTAGTAGCAATTAATATATATATATATATATATATATATATATATATATATATATATATATATATATATATATATATATATATATATATATATATATATATATATATATATATATATATATATATATATATATATATATATATATATATATATATATAAAATCATAGTCATTAACCCAGTAAAGCAGCTCAAAAACAGAATTTGGATGGTAAAAGATAGCAAACAATCTATACTCATACCCTCACCAAATTAAAAGACAAACATGAATATGTTACAACATATAACATATCTTTGGGCCTCAACTTGACAAAAGGTCATAGGTTCGAATCTCAATCACCCCTCATTTAAAGTGGAATATTCAGCGCATGTGCGCATCCACACTTCTACCCTAAGGGCCCTCGTGTGAGGGGGCATGTTAGAGTATATAAGATATCCTGGGACCTCAACCATCAACTTAAGCTCTTAGATGAGTTGGTTCCTTGACAAAATATGGTCAATTATCTTCCATTATATATATTGATATGAATAAGTTTTCCATTTTGACATTCAATACATATGTATATATATAGATTGCACTCAAGGAAGGAGAATACATGACAAGAATTAGTGGAACATTTGGACACAATAAACACAAGAAAAATGAATGTGTTATTGCAACATTGAAGATACACACCAATTTATGTCTAGGTGGATATGGAGCATTTGGGCTAGGAACAGATGTTGATATCGTACGTGATTTTTCATCGCCGATTCTAAATAATAGCCCTATTGTCGGAATTTTTGGAAGGAGCAACACCCATGTTGAATCCATTTGAGTGTTGATAAAAAAGGTAAAATTGCATTTAATATTCTAAATGATTTTATTTTTTGAAAATTGGGAAATTTTATCAATAAAAAAGTGCCTAACAAAGAAATATAAAGGGAGGCCGTTTTTGGCTATAGGCGAAATAGCATTTGCCTAAGGCCCAGGCCCCAGAGTTAAAAAGGCCCTAATATTAGAAACCGCTAGTTAATGTAAGAGACACTTAAAATTTTGCAATTTATGAATAGTTCATTTATCATTTATGACACGTCTACATTTTTAATACTAACTATAATCGTATATGCAATTTTTCCAAACATCTGTTTTAAGTTTAGAATCGACCCTCCATAGAGAGGACCAATTTTTTCAATTTGTCTAGGGCTCATACAATGTCTAGAACGACACTACTCTCCGGCATAAAAAAACCTGTACAACCATTGAGGAAGCAAAACATGATATACTACATGATATAATATATTAAATAATATCTATAGGAACCATTTCTTTGTAATTGTTATTACTAATCAGGCTAAAGTTGCGTACATCTAACCCTAAAATATCAACCTTGATAGGAGCCATTAATAACATTGGAATAGAATGTTAATATTGTTGTTGTACTCCCTCTGTTCCTATAAAATAACATTCTTTTTTTTCATCTCTTTAATTTCGCAACATTTTCTTTTATAACCTAATTTGTTACTTGTTTTCTCTTGTTGAATTCAGGAATTCCCATCTTCTAGTTTATGATGATAAAGTCATTGGCAATTGTATTTGACTTTTGAGCCCAGTTTTTAGCTTCCAGCAAAATACAGTATATTACTGGTTCTTATTATTTACTACACTCTCATGGTAACAGACTAACTGTTATCAATCAAATAGTATTATTTTAATTTTTATTCATTTTAATGCGTATCTTTATAATATAATTTTGGAAAAATTACCTAGAATAATCCAAACTTTTAATGATTTTCCTACAATAATCCCAGCTATCGATTAACCATATTAATAATCCCATTTCTTGGGTCATTTAACTTGTAGTGTTGTTTGGACATTTTTAACCGGTTGTTGAAGGTAATCTTATGACTTTTGAAACACCTTCTTCTTCTTTCTTAAACTAAATTCTAATCATCCATTAATATCAGCCAAAAAACAAGCTTTCTTCTCTATTTGGGTGAAAAATCAAAATCAGAGCAACATAATTTTCAACCAAAATTTCAAAATTCTCTAGATTATCTTCTGTTGAAAATTCAGCCTAAATAAGTTACATTAGAACATAAAAAAGATACAGCTACAAGTTAATTCAGAATCGAAAAAGGAAAAGAAAAAAAGATCAAAACTATTACTAATTGAACCAAAAATTTAGGTAAAAAAAACATTCTGCAGATTGTTAATTAAAAGTGTTAATAATTTCTTATATTATGCTTTTCTTTTTTTTTTTTGAGTTAATATTATGCTTTTCTTGAATAGAAAGCCAAGAATAAAAAAAAGTGAGATAAAAAGAGAAACAAAGGAAGAATACAAATGGGGTAGTAAAAGGTAGAAAATGAAGAATGCTACAACATTTTGAAAACGGATCATGTTCTTGAAAACGGATCTTGATCCGGGTCCACCTAGATCCGGTCCAGATCCGACCCGTTGCCATCCCTAGACATAACTGTCATTGATAGCGGCTTATTTTAAACTTCAAATCTTAAACGAGTTCGGGTCTGGATCCTGTACTATAAAACGGATCTTGATCCGGGTCCACTTAGACCCGGTCCAGATCCGACCCGTTGCCATCCCTAGACATAACCATCATTGAAGATAGCGGCTTAGTTTAAACTTCAAACTATAAAAAACACTTTTTCATATGACAATTACCCTTTAGGAAAATGTATTATAACAAAACCACCACCGGAGATGGCGGTTTTGCATGTGTCAAATAACTGCCTTTTTTCATTTCCCTTCCTCAAATAAAAAATTGCCAAACATAACCGCCATTTCATAAGGCAGCTTGTATGAAAAAATTAAACGCTATCTCATATAGCGGTTTAGTCTAGCATAATATAAAAAAACACATTTTTCATAGACGGTATAATGGAAGGAAAATTTGCCAAGAATAATCCCAACTATCACCCGTTGGCCAAAAATAATTCCTACTATTAATTATTTTTAATAATCCTAACTAATCATCGAATTTGCTCAAAACAGACCCATACCCTCACTGACCGGCTACAACATGTTTTTTGGTGATTATTTTTTTCACCTTTTTTTCAAACTCAGCTTCACCAAATAATAAGAATTACCCTTTCATCTTCAAAAAGAATTACCCTTTTAATTTTAAAAAACCCATTTACACTTTCCTTCCTCCATTGATGAGCTTTCCTTCCGCCATTTCATAAGGCAGCTTGTATGAAAAAATTAAACGCTATCTCATATAGCAGTTTAGTCTAGCATAATGTAAAAAAACACATTTTGTTTTGCTAATTTAAAAAAAAGTAAAAAAAAATAATTACCAAAAAACCTGTTGTAGCCGGTCAGTGAGGGTGTGGGTCTGTTTTGAACAAATTCGATGAATAGTTAGGATTATTAAAAAATAATCGATAGTTGGGATTATTTTTGGGCAACGGGTGATAGTTGGGATTATTCTTGGCAAATTTTCTTATAATAGAAAATATGTTTCACATTGACGTAGGTGGAATTAATTATGTAATGGTACATTTCATTGCATCATACAATATTATAAAAATATGGAAAAATTTCAAGTGTTATTCTGTAAGGAGGCAAGACAAATGTAATTATTTTAGTGTAAGATAGTTGATTAAATGAAAATATTTATCTAATTTAGAATTTGATTATTTTTAAAACTTACAGTTAAATTAGGTATAATATAGAGTATAATTATTATTATATAAATTCTATCTAAAGTGACAAATATCATTTTTAAAGGGCCTTGACAAGAAGTATTTTAGTGCATAGTTGATTAAATGACAATACTTACTTAATTGATATTGTAATTTTGTAATTCGGTTTATTTATTACTAGCTTGAATCCCGTGCCAAGCACGGAAATTGTCTTTCTCTTTTTATTTTGTAGAATGATATTTGAATATATTGATATTCTCTTACTTGAATTACTTTAGCAAATCCTGATATTCGTTATTAACATTTAATAAGTCAAATTTTATTTACTTAGTTTTTTTATTGCCATAAATAAAGAATTTTAATTACATATAATAACTATATTCGTGATTAACATTTGATGGGTTAAAGTTTACTTAATTTTTTATTGTCATCAATAAAGAATTTTAATTACATATAAACTATATAGAGTTGAATGTATTTTGGAGGGATGAATTAATATGAAGGCGACATGTGTCCTTCTGAATAATGGCTTTAGTATACAGTATAAATAGATAGAAGGAATGATAATATACAAATGTTCAAAAATGATGTTTTCATCAAAGAGTAAATCTAGAATTTTACTTACCATTTTTATACAAATTAACTTTTAATTCTCATTATTTAAAAGTAATTTTTTCTTTGTGCGTTAACATTTTAATTATGTTAATCCTTACCTTGCCAAAATTAATGGATGAATTATAGTAACGTTTTATTTTAAATAAAGTAACTTTTTATGTCAAACAAGTATAGTAACTCGTGCAATGCACAAATTTATTAGTATAAAATATATGAAAATATAACTTTGAAGAATAATGCAAGTATATATTATCATGATTAAATATATCGAATACATGACTTTTCTAAAGCAAAAATTAAATAACGATTTTTAAAAATTATTTATTGAATAATCAGTTTTTCGTTCAATTAAATGTATCAAAGTTAAGGTAATTTATATAGATTTTCTATAATAAATTATACTCCATATTATACCTTATTTACCTCCAATTTTAAAAATAATTAAATTCTAAATTAGGTAAATATTGTCATGCAAAACAACTATTATCCACTATAATAATTACATTTGTCAAGCCTCTTTAGAGAATGACACTTGGAATTTTCCATCATTTTTATAGTATTGTATGATATGATATTGTATGATATGATATGATATTTTAGTTTCAACGTTCAATAAGATATGAAGATATTTTTTATGTCAAATATTTTTTATGTCATAATCGCAGTAACGTTTTATTTTAAATAAAGTAACTTTTTATTATAGAATTTTGGAGGGAAAAAATTAAACGTGAGAATGACATGTGTCATTGTTGAAGAATGCTTTTAGTATAGAGTAATAGATAGATAGATAGCAATTGCATATGCCTAACATATAATTTGATACGTTTGAGTGAATGAAAAAGTAATGTATTTGATAAGTAACAGTAATAAATGAAATGAGAGAATGAATTATGTGGTTGAAATCGAAAGAGAGTTAGAATATATGGATGAGATTAAAAAGGAGTAGTGGGTCATAGTCCAAAAATAGAAATCATGCAATTTAAGTAGGACGTACCAAAATAAGAAATGTTGCAAATTAAATGAGACAAATGGAGTAACTTTTAAAAGATAATTTTTGTTTTAAAAATTTTATTTTCGATATTCGATAAATTTAACACAATAATATATATACTTATACATTATTTTTCTAAATTTATATTTTTACATTGTACTAGCTTTATGCTGGTTAACATTAATCATACAATTTAATAATCTTATTACTTATTACTGAATGTGACATGTTACGTGGAAAAATGTCAAGACGATGGTTCCCGTTCCAACGGCCAACGAGTTTAAAATTTGTTTGAGAATCTGACCCACATGGCGACTTTAGTTAATTGGTGCCACTTTAAATGCTGCAGAAAAAGTTCAACTTCACTGAGTGAACATAAACAAAAGAAAAACAAACAACGTCATCATCACACTCGTTATAATCCCGAAAAACTATGGTCGGGATTTTGAGAAGATAAGAACGGCGACAACTCGTACTCATAGAAAAGAGTACGGCCAAAGAGTCCCGACGCGAGAAAAAAACAAACAATACATATATTTCCAGTTTGGTTATTTGTTCAAATTTTATCGTCATAGGGTGCAGCTGTTTGTGAGCTTTCAAGTGCAGATCCCAATCCATATATTTATGGTAATCTTGCTTTTCTTTATTCTTTTGCTTAATAACATTGGATTGTGTTATTCTGTGTGATTGTATATATGCTTTAGTTTCTCTGATTTTGGGTATTTGGAAAAAGATTTTTTGCTATTATTTTTGATTTTTTGCTATTATTTTTTTTTTAAAAAATTACCTAGAATAATTCAAACTATTTATGATTTTCCTCTAATAATTTCATCTATTTATTAACCATGAATAATCCCAACTTTGAGGGGTATTTCCTGGAGTAATCTTGGATAACCTGATGACCTGCTATAGTAGGTATTCGCCAAAAAAAATAAATTAAATATTAATTTAAAAATAGAAATTTTTTTGTAAAAATTTACATAAAAAATTCTGAACAATAAAAAATATCATAAATTTTTTATGAACATTTTTTAAATATTTTTTTTCGACATTTATTTTAATTTATCTTTTTTTCAAAAAAATAAAATTTGCTATAGCAAGTCATCCGGTCAGGTTTACTCTAGGAAAATGTCCTTCAAAATTGGAATTATTCATTGTTAATCAATAGGTAGGGTTATTGTTGGAAATCGTGAATAGTTTGGAGTATTCTCGGTAATTTTTACTTTATTTTATCAAATTTTAATGTTTAGTAAATGACTTTTAAATGTTCGAAAATTAATTTTGTTGGAAATACATGAAGGTCTTGCAAAAAAAAAATTGAAGTGCGGGTTTGAAAAAAGACGTTTTCATTTAATTAAAGAAAAATAGGTTCATATAAGTAGGGAAAGTAAGAAATAACCCTTCTAATGGATTGAATGACATCGGGTTACGGGCGGTGAACTTTTTTTTTATGGGAAATTATCATTGGTGCCCCTGTGTTTTTGCCTTTTATCAATGGTCTACAATCTTTTTTTTTTTTCCAATAGCACCCCTGAGGTTCAGTCAAAGTAACAACCGTGACACTTTTGGTATTTTTTCCGTTAAACTTAACGGTAAGTATGATTTTAACTCAACCATGGTTACTTTATCTTCCTTCTCCTAGCATCTTAGCATCTTCAAGCTCAAAGCTTCCACAACAATGGCGATCACCAGAAATACTCCACCCAACTTATCTCTCTCTTCCCTTTTAACCCTTCTCCCACAAGACAACTTCATAATTCATCCAATATTTCAGCAAATAAAACAAAGAGAATAATGCCCAACTCACCTTGAGAGCAGACTCCCATTTGTACTGCTTAATAGCTTCATCTAAAGCTTCCAAAACAGCTTTCGGCCAAAAAATTTTGTACTTTCTAGACCCTGATTTTCTCTCTATAGCTTTAATTGCTGCCTCAGTCCACATTATCCTGGATAACTCTTTATTCTGCTGTTTTTGAAGGCCCTTTGACGAGGATTCCCCGGTTTTCTTTGCTTTTAAGCGAAACCCATTTGACAATTTTACTCTCTTCTGATTTCTTTCATTTAGACATTTCTTAGAACACATTGACGGCAGAAAAGATGACGATAAAAAGCTCAGATTCGGTGATTTTACAAGCATTTTCTCCATAGAATTGATTAAGGGTTGATGAAGAATTTCTGTTGAAGATAATTTGGATGAATTCTTTATGTAATACGGACAGAGTAAGGAGATATGACACTGAGCCATCTTGTAATGATTTTTAGAAGAATTTATTGAATGAAAACAAAGGAGAGATTTTTAATGTTTATTGAAGAATTTGTTGAATGAAAACAATGGAAGAAGGCAACCATGGAAGAAGAACAAGAAGAAGAAGAAAGAACACCTGGGTATACAAACATCCATCAACAATTAACCATGGTTGAGTTAAAATCATACTTACCGTTAAGTTTAACGGAAAAAATACCAAAAGTGTCACGGTTATTACTTTGACTGAACCTCAGGGGTGCTATTGGAAAAAAAAAAAGATTGTAGACCATTGATAAAAGGCCAAAACACAGGGGCACCAATGATAATTTCCCTTTTTTTATTCGGTCTTGTTATATACTCCCTCCGAATCATTTTAGATGTCTCATTTGAGATTTCACGGATTTTAAGGGTTGAGTTGAGTCCATTAAAAAAGGTAGTAGTTGGGTATTTTAATTGATTAAATTAATTGTAAAGGTGGTAGTAGAGTATTAGGAATTGAAAAAGTGGGGGTATTTAAGTAAAAAAAGATAGACAAAAAAGAAAATAAGACAATAGATATGATTTTGTCAAATAAGAAAATAAGACATCTAAAATGATTCGGAGGGAGTACAAGCCAATAAAAAATTCATCTAATATCGAGCTAATTAATTAATAATCTAGTTAATTAAAGCAGCTTTTGAGGTAAAACGTACGTACTTGATCCACATGTTTAGATGATTAACGTAATATTGACAAATTTGAATCTTTTTTTTTTTTTTTTTTTTTTTTTTTTTTTTGTCAAATAATTTGTATTATATACCCAAAAATAAGAAAGATACAAACAGATGCCTCGGTTGGAAATTAACTCCAACCGAGCGAAACCAAAAATGCTACCCGCTCAGACAAAAAGAAGAGCGATAGCCCAAAAACCCCAAAAACTACCTACTTAGATACAATCATATCTAGCATCCTACTGTTTGCTCTCCCCGCCATCCTAAAGACTATACAATCAGCTGCTTCTTTGACATTGAAGGTGTGGTTGTCAAAGATCTTTTTGTTGCGCTGCATCCAGGTGACATAGATCATTTCCGTCCAAAGCCCCACAATTAGCTTGGCTCGGTCTGTCTTCTTTTTGTTTACTTTACTCATTTGGAGGATCTCCTCCTGGAAATTGGGATCATTCAGCCCTCGGGGAAGAAAAGAGAAAACTTTGGCACGGACTTCCTTTACATTCGCACAATCAAAGAACAAGTGTGAAGCTGTCTCCTTAGCATTTCTACACAAGCTGCACAAATCATCTGAGAGGCTCGTCCATTTACTAATCCGATCTTTGGTAGCCAATCTGTTTTGGATGGCTAGCCAAGTGATGAAGCGAGCACTAGGGCTAGCTGCATTCTTTGTCATTATGTTCCCCCAGGTGACTGTAGGCTCATCTGCAATCAGTAGGTCGTAGGCTCTGCCAATCCCAAATTTGCCATCCTTGGTGGTCCTCTCCCAACCTCCTATCTGATTCAGAAGGGATCTCTGCTTAATGATCTTCTTGAAGCTCCATGAGGCATGACTCGACGGGATCACTTCAAGGATGTCTTGACTTTTCAAGTAGTAACTATGCACCCATTGCACCCATAGATTTTCTTTTTTTAGAGCTAAATTCCATAGCTGTTTGAGGATTGCAGCTCTATTCCAAATATACATATCCCGCAGGTTTAAACCTCCTTTGTGGAAGGGAAGGCTCATTTGTTTCCAGGAAACCGCAGCTTTCTTTGTTAGACCCTCTTTGCCTGACCAAATGAAGGATCGACAAATATTTTCAACCATTTTAAGGAGCTTTTTAGGCAGACAGAAAATTTGGGCCCAAAAGTTCATCATTCCGCCAATGACACTACGCACCAGCTGAACCCTACCAGCATATGAGAGTAAGCGAGAGGACCAGTAGCCAATTCTACCCACAATCTTATCTACCAACGGTCTGCAGTCTCTGGAGTTCAGCTTCTTTGAATGGAGGGGCACTCCCAAGTATCTGAATGGGAAAGCACCTTCCTCCATTTGCAAGAATTGTAAAATCTGATTTTTGCTCTGAGAGTCGACCCCGGAGATGTAGACATTGCTTTTAATTTGAATCTTATATTAAGTACTTCCTCCGTTACTTAATACTTGCTACATTCCATTTTTTTACGCAATCCAATTCACAATTTAGATCATTAATATCTTAAACTACACTTATCTAAAAATTATAAAAGTTTAATATTATGAAAGTATGCGATTAAAAGATTCAAACAAGATCCCACTAGACTATATTTTTACTTACACATTAGTCGCAATATGTAAAATAAGCTTGAACGATGAATAGTGCAAAAAATCAAAATGTAGCGAATATTTCGGAACGGAGGAAGTAGGATTTAAAAGGGTCAAAGTTTAACTCAAAATCAGTAATAAAATCAAATATCGACAAGTATATTTTTGCCATGATTAAATATGATGTATTTAAAGCTTAAAAATGTCAAATTGTTGTTTTTTCCTTAAACATTCAAATTTGGTTCAGTCTATAAATAAAACTTAACTTGGCTATATTTTAACTAATAGATTAATAATAAATGCATAAATTAAGAGTGACTGCTTGTGGGACGGAAGGAGTATTATATTATTAATTATGCGATTTTTTAAAATAATTTTCATAGGACCAAGCATTTGAGTCCCATGGGCCTTATGGTTCTATATTGGCCGAAAACTATCAAGTGCTACTTGGAGCTGGTGAACATATCACTGAAATTATGATAAGGTATGGACACATTGTTGATGGGATCGAGTTCGTGATAGCTAAACGAGATGGGTGTATAACCAATAAAAAGTTTGGTGATGGGGGTGGAAAGAAATCCAAGGTCAGCATGAATTCTAAAGTCCTTCCGTTTTTGTTTGAAGTTCTCAAAAAAATATTCTATTTAGGAAGAGATATTCACAAGTTAAAATATATTCATGTGGAGAATCAAGTCCTAGTTGGAGTGCAAGCACCACTTATCAAGAAATGTCCTAGATTTGATTCTCACCAGGCCCTCCTTTTTCCTCAACTTGCTTTTCAATGAAAGAAAATATTCAAAAGAGATTTTGTTAAATTACCTTTTATAACTTTTATGAACTGCATTGATAGTTATTGAGCTTCTGACACAACCTTGAAAATTAGGCAAAAAGCAAATGGAAACATTAAACAGAATCGGAAAGAGTATAAGTTTATGAAAATTAATTTGTTGATTTTCCTTTTTTACTCTCGAACATTATCATCCTTCTAAGTTCTAACTTTCCATGCATATTTCAATCAGATTGTGCTACAAGATGGTGAGTATATAACAAGAATTAGTGGTAAATATGGCTACGATAGAGTCCGCAACAAAGAAGAAATCGCCTCACTAAAAATACACACCAATTTATGTATGGAGGGATATGGACCGTATGGACAAGGGTTGGACGTTGAAACTGCTTACGAATTTTCATCACCAATATTGATCAACAAACGCATAATAGGGTTTTTTGGAAGGCACAACAAGGTTCTCGAATCCATAGGGGTTCTCTTGCAAAAGGTTAGATTTCATTTCATATTTTGTATACAAGCGAACTTATTATGCCAATTGTATTCAAAGAAATCACATCCATGAGTTTTCCAACATCGAAGTAAACTAAAAAGAAATGAGCTTTTTAACTTGGGGAGTTATATACCCCTTCCTTTGTTAATACTAATCCTCCTTTATACTTTATTTGAATAAGGAAAGGTAAGGAAGAGAAGGGAACCGAAGAAAAGGAAAGGAAGGGAGCGAGTATAATATATAATGTATTCCTTCTTTTTTAGGAGGAAAAGAACGACATAAAATATATATATATATATATATATATATATATATATATATATATATATATATATATATATATATATATATATATATATATATATATATATATATATATATATATATAACTTTTACGGCTCATTTGGTTAGTAGTACTACATGGTGGTAATGGAAATAATTTATAGTGTAAAATTTCATCAAAACTTTCATGTCATTCCCATGATAATGAAACTTTGATCAAAAAAAAGTTTTTTTGTTCACAAATTTCCATTACCACCTAATACCACCTCTCTCATTGGTAATGCATTGGAATGAATATTATGAACAAAATGAGATGATTGAAGGTTGTCAAGCATGGCCATCAAGGTAGCCAAAAGATTTTTCAACCATAATTACACTAATTTTTCATTTCTATTACCGCAGTTTATTAACACCTACCAAACGGACCGTTATTATAAATCTTTTCACTTTTAGGGGGGTGTATATAGTATAGAGTGGAGTGGAAAGGGAATGGAAACATAAAAGATAGGGAGATGGAAACAATAACCAACCCAGCTAGTCTCTTGAGAGATCATCTTTTTGAAAGACGTCTCTTTGTACTCTTACTTCACATTTTTTTTATAGGCCAACCAAATAAGAGATGATCTTTCAAATAGACCGTCTCTCACAAGAATTTGTGTAACCTTTTTTCTTAAACCATTTGGTTTATGCAACTCTAACGGAATCATTTACTTTCTTAATTGACGACAATAAAGAGCAAATTACAGAACTCACTACTCAACTACTTACTTTTTTCAAATCAATTTCTCTCGCATCTCACCATTTATGGAACTTTTCTTCATTTTATCTCACTTAAAATTAAATAACCTCATCTGGACGTTTCTGGAACTTTTCTAATCGATGGTGGCTGGCGGTGCTTGTTTAGGGTATGGCGGCCAGCGATGGTGGTCGAATACTATTGGGTTGATGAATAAATTGCGATGGAATTCAGTAGTGTTTGGCAACATGGAATTCATTAGAAAATAGAGAATTTAATTTTGATATTCAAATTCAAGAATTGTAAATGACACCTATATATTTGGAATTTGCAAATTTAGATATTTGAACAAGTTTTACATTGTTATTACAAGTCTATGAAATTGACCTAATTCCACATTTCAAATTCAAGATTTGTCAAACATAGTATTTGGCTCAATTCAAGATTTGAGAATAAATTTCAAGTTGCCAAACATACCAGTTGCAACAAAAACATTTAATCGATATTGTTTTCGAGTTCAGATTAATGGATACCAAACATGCTCTTAGAGATATTCGATTATTAATAAAATGAAGAGACTTTATTCTTTCGTTCTACATCTCTTTTTCCTCCACAATCAATATCTATACAAATAAATTATAACCCTCTAAATCTTTTCCTTTCCTATACCTCTAAATTTCTTCTTTTTCTTTTCCATAATTTCTTCAATCGAGATTTTGAGAATGTGGAGTGATCAACCCAATACGAATTTGTTTGGAGAAAGATATTATTTGGACTAAGCCACATCATCATCATCATCGTACCCAGTGTATCTCGTTCATAAAAATTTATGATCAGGGTCTGGGGAGGGATAATGACGGCATTTTATACCCACAAAGGAGAATGCAATCAAAGAGTCCCCCGACTCCAAAAGATCTTCAGGAGAGAGAAACTTGCAGCTGATATAAAGATAAGAGCAAGAAGAAGATAAAGAATGATATAAACGGACAAAGAACAAAAACAAACGAAAGTTAAAAGGAACGGGTTTCGTAATCGAGGACGTGGATAAGGTGCCACCAACTTACCCTATCCCTTGTCAGGTCCCTGGAGAGTTAGAGTTCATGCAAGTCACTTTTAATTTGTTCCTCCCACGTTCTCCTAGGTCTTCCTCAGCTTCTCTTGCCCTCCACTATGATGCATTCGACCCTTCTTACTGGGGCGTTTTGTGTCTTTCTCTACACATGCCCAAACCATCTCGACCTATTTTCCCGCATCTTTGCGGAGATAGGTGCAACCCCCAACGTCTTCCTGAGCTTTTGGTTCCTTATCCTATCCATCATAGTATTACCACACATCCACCTCAACGTACACATCTTTGTTACTTTCATCATTTGTTCGAAAACCTTCTTTATTGGCCAACATTTTGTCCCATACAACAACTTCGGCCTTATCGCAACACGGTAAAATTTACCTTTTAATCTTCTTGGGAACTTCTTGTCACAAAGCACCCCGGTTGTTGCTCGTCACTTAAGCCAACCCGCTTGTATACGATTAGTAACGTCTCCATCAATCTCTCCATTACTCTAAATCACAGATCTCAAATATTTAAACTTTTTCGTACGTGCAACAACTTCTCCCCCTAAGGTCACGTCTGGCTCCCCTATTACTTCTGTCCCACTGAAATTGCATCGCAAGTATTCTGTTTACGTCCGGTTTAATAATTATATGCATGACATGTGCTTTATCTTAAACTCTTTGAATGACTTATTGGTGAACGTAGCATTGTGTTTGTTAAGCTAAAGAAGAGTGCCTACAACATAAAATTGGTGCTAAGCTTTGATAAGAAATAAGATGATTGCCCCTTATCTTGTTGGATTTGGGCTTGAGTGAATTAGGTTTTATAGGGTGTAAAGCTAGCATATATATGGTGCATTGGGTTTTGGGGTATAAAGCATTTAGTGCATTGAGCATAGTAAGAACTAAGAATAGCATCATGTGAAGACTTAGGTTTGACCAAGCTCCTCCAATGAGTAGAAAGCTAAGCATTTAGTGGTGTAAGGATTGGGGTTTTTGAATAGGGAAGGGAGGGTATGGCAAGTGGCAAGGAGGAGGAGAAAGAATGGCAAGGGGAACGGGTAGGGGTAGGATGGCGCACCGAAAGAGGTAAGGTAAGGGATCATTTAGACCTTTAGAAGAAAAAGTCATTTACAAAAATTAACAATCATTATGTTAATTCTATGTATAATATGCTTAACAACCAACTCAACCAAAAGTTTAAATTGATGGTTGAAGTCTCGGATATGCTAGAGCTGTTAGTTGAATTAGTCTCTTGACATGGTATCAGAGCAACATAACGAGTCAAGTGTCGTTCATTTAAAGTGAAATATTTCGCTTCAGGTTTAAGAAAATCATGTGTTACATCCACACAAGACTCACATTTGAGATGGCGTGTTACAGTATATAACATATCTTGGAATTTCATTCAAATGTTTAAACTGATAGTTATATATTAAATTCTAAGATATGCTATGTACTCTATCAATAATGAAGTGTGATGAGATTCAAACCTATAACCTCCCGTCAAGTTGACTTCTGATGCCATATTACGGAACCAATTCAACCAAAAGCTTAAACTTGTGGTTATAGCACCATGGAATTTATTTTTGTTTTGTTTTCTTTGACAGCGAAATTTGATTGAGTCATATGGACCTTATGGTTCTAAACTCCCAAATAACTTTTGCATGGAACTTGAAGATGGTGAACGTATAACTAAAATCAAACTAAAACATGGATGGATTATGGACTCTATTGGGTTTGTGATAGCTAAGCCAGGGAAGGGTTTCACCAATGTAAATTTTGGTGGTCGTGGTGGGAGTCAATCCGAGGTAAATTTTTTTATGAATTTCTACTATTAATCATTTTTAAATAATTCAATATTTATATACTCCCTTCCATTTTTTTTTATTGTCCACTTTTCTTATTTGGTCATTTCACTCTAATTGTCCACTTTTTATTTTTGGCACAGATTTTTTTACCTAAATACCTCCAACTACCCCAACTTATGTTATTTAAAATACCCTACCTACAACCTTTTCAATTATTATAATCACTTAAATACTCCAACTAGCAACTTTACAATTTTTATAATCACTTAAATTACTCTATTACCATTTTTCTTAATTTGCGTGCCCACTAGAAAGTGGACAATAAGAAGGGAGTGGAGGGAGTATTTTTTATTAACAACATCTATTGTCAGATTTTAACTCGCCATTATAGATACCTATAAGTCGCTACACTCACTTCTTCCTCTTTATATTTCTTCGTTGGTCTACCTCTACTCCTTTTTGGTGGTAAGTACCTATAATAACTAACAAAAATGTGGCGAATGGTGTTGTCAACAAAAAATATGCAAAAGTTAAAATTATTTAGAAATAATTAATAATAAGGATTTTTCATGATAGATAGAAAATACGTGAAATTATTGATGAAATGTTTTCATAAATTGAGGTTTTTTTCCTAGTATCTTATGCATATACATATATATTATATAGATTACACTAAGGAATGGTGAGTACTTAATCAGAATTAGTGGTACATATGGATATGATAAAGGTCGAAAGCAAGATGAAATTGGCTCCCTCAAGATACACACAAATTTGTGTCCCGCGGGATATGGACCATACGGACTAGCTTTGGATGTCGAAACTCCCTTTGATTTTTCTTCACCCCACCTAATCGACGGCCCTATTGTTGGAGTTTTCGGGAGGAGTAACAACCATCTCGAATCCATTGGAGTTATCTCGAAAAAGGCAAGAATTGTATTGGATTCTAATTATTGCACTTTCCTTGGATTTTCTTGTAATCGTAAAACTAATGGGCTGAAGCCTGAATCGCAGAAAGTATATTTAAATACTATCGTTTTTTATTAAATTTGAAGGGTCGAGTGATCGAGTCGTATGGACCCTACGGATCTCATTTACAACAAAATTATTGCATGCAAGTTAAAGATGGTGAACGTATCATTGAAGTAAGAATATCACATGGATACATTGTAGATGCAATTGGGTTCGTGATATATGATTCAAGGGTGAGTTCCACCAGAATTGTAAAGTCCGGTGGGGATAGCCAAGAGGAAGCCAAGGTAAATATGACAATATATTGTCTTTGATTAGTAGTAATTAGGCTTGCTTATTTTCCATTAATAATATATAATCATAGCCATCAACCCAGTAATACCGCTCAAAAACAGAATTTGGATGGTAAAAGATAACAATCAATCAATACTCATAACCCTCTCCCAACAAAACATGAAAATGTTAAAATATATAACATATCTTGGAGCCTCAACCATAAGCTTAAGCCTTTGTTTGAATTGGTCTCTTGACATAGTATAAGAAGCCAACGTGACAAAGGATCACGGGTTCGAATCTCAATCACCCCTCATTTAAAGTGGAATATTCAGCGCATGTGCGCATCCACACTTCTACCCTAAGGGCCCTCGTGTGAGGGGGCGTGTTAGAGTATATAAGATATCCTGGGATCTCAACCATCAACTTAAGCTCTTAGATGAGTTGGTTCCTTGACAAAATATGGTCAATTATCTTCCATTATATATATTGATATGAATAAGTTTTCCATTTTGACATTCAATACATATGTATATATATAGATTGCACTCAAGGAAGGAGAATACATGACAAGAATTAGTGGAACATTTGGACACAATAAACACAAGAAAAATGAATGTGTTATTGCAACATTGAAGATACACACCAATTTATGTCTAGGTGGATATGGAGCATTTGGGCTAGGAACAGATGTTGATATCGTACGTGATTTTTCATCGCCGATTCTAAATAATAGCCCTATTGTCGGAATTTTTGGAAGGAGCAACACCCACGTTGAATCCATTGGAGTGTTGATCAAAAAGGTAAGATTGCATTTAATATTCTAAATGATTTTATTTTTTTGAAATTTGGGAAATTTTATTAATAAAAAGTGTCTAACAAAGAAATACAATGGTTGTTAAAATCGCGATTTTGATCTACGATTCTACGATTTTACGATCCAAAAACATGCGAGCGATTTGAATCGCAGGTAGAATCTTAAAGTTGTAGAATCTTACGATTCTAGTTGGAATAAAATTTTTAGAGGTAGAATCATAACACGATTTTACGATTCTACGATTTATCGATACGATTCTACTAATTTTATATGAAATATTTTTAATTTTTCTTATGTACCATCTTTTACTAATCTCTTTCGCATATACACATAAATTTCAAATTTTCCATCATGAAAACTTTTAAATAACAAATTTTTTAATCGGTATGAAGATATTAAACTTATTATTAAAAAGTTTTCCTTATGTTCTTAAAAATAAAGTCAAAGAAACTTTAATTCATTTATTTAAACTTTTAAAATCGATAATAATGATAAGAAACTAGATATTTTATATATATATATATTTAAGTTTATTTGTAGAATCGTACGATTCTACGATTCGATACTACCGATTCGATTCTACCTCTCAAAACGATTCTAAGTAGAATCGCGATTTTAACAACTTTGAATACAACAATAAAGAGACAATTGATGTATCTCTCCGGTAGGGCCGTTTCTGACCATAGGCAAAATAGGTATTTGCCTAAGGCCCAGAGTTAAAAAGGACCCTAAAATTAAAAAACGCTAATTAATGAAAGAGTCACTTAAAATTTGCAATTTATGAATAGCTTTTTAATAATTTAAGAATTATATGACACGTCTACATTTTTAAGTATGTGCAATTTTTCCAAACACCCGTTTTAAGTTCAGAATTGGCTCTCCACAGAGAACCAATCTTTCAGTTTGTCTAGGGCCCATACAGTGCCTGGAACGGCACTGCTCTCCGGCATATTAAAACCTGTACAACCATTGAGGAAGCAAAACATGATATATACATAATACATGTTATAATATACATTAAATAATATCTATAAACCATTTCTTTGTAAGTGTACGTTATCACTAATTAGACTAAAGTTGCGTACATCTGACTCCAAACTACCAATCTTGATAGGAGTCACTTAATGACATTGGACTAATAAAATGTTGGTATTGTTGTCGTACTCCCTCAATTCCTCTAAATTAACATTCTTTTTTTCATCTCGCAACATTTTCTTTTATAACCTAATTTGTTACTTGTTTTCTCTTGTTGAATTCAGGAATTCCTATCTTCTAGTTGATACCAAAAGAACTTGGGGGTTTCTTGACTACGCGCATTTCTCTTTTCTCCCTCCTCGGGGGAATGAATATGATTCATCCGCATCTTTCAAGAAAAGAAACCCCCCACCTGAACCTTGCCTTGTGCGGGATATTAGGAAGGTCCTTTACCTTCACCTTTACTATCTTCTAGTTGATGATGTTAAAGTCATTGGCAATTGTATTTGAGCCTAGTTTTTAGCTTCCAGCAAAATACAATATTACCGATTCTTATTAATTACTACACTCTCATGGTAACTGTTATCAATCAAATAATATTATTTTAATTTTTATTTATTTTAATGTATATTTATAGTATAACTTTTTAAAATTTTTCACATGGACAATTATAAATATTAATGATTAAAATAGTGCAAATTGAATTAAGTAAAAACAAAAGGAGTAGCAACTAAAAACGTAGCACAATATTCTTGTATGCAAATTTAATTAAATGAAGAGAAAATTATAAAAAATCACCTTATCTATACCCTCTTTTTTAAAAAAACTACCTTATATAAAAAATTTTGCAAAAAACTACCTTATGTAATACAATTCTTTTCAAAAGACAACCTATTACTCAATTTCATTAGTTGACCGGTATAATTAATTGGGGTTTTTTGGTGTTCTATTCCCGTTACTCAACATTTCAATGAAGGAGAAGGTGAGTTTCTAATTGCGCACGGGACAGACATGTAGAAGTCAACCGTTAATTATGCCGATCAACTAACGAAATTGAGTAGTAGGTAGTCTTTTGCAAAGATTGTATTACATAAGGTAGTTTTTTTGCAAAAAAATTTATATAAGGTAGTTTTTTAAAAAAGAGTGTATAGATAAGGTGATTTTTTATAATTTTATCTTAAATGAAAACAAAAGAAGTAGCAACTAAAAACACAGCACAAACTCTTGTATGAGATTGTCTTATCGTGCGATGCGTGTTAAACATGAGTTAAATAGTCTCATAATACAAACTATAAGCATATAAACTATAAGATTCTTAATTTAATTTGTATGACTTTGTTTTAATATTCGATTTAATATACAAACTCTATTTTTATATGTTGATTGATTTTTATTGAATATTGATCAAAATAAAAAAACTACTTTTTTAGAATTAATGTGATGCTGTCACCTTGATATAGTAAAAAATTTGGATCATTGTGAAAATTAAATGTAGAAATTTTTATTGGAGGGATAATCAAAATTAAAAATATAGTAAAACCCGTGAAACAGAAAGAGTATATATATTGAGGCCGTCTCACCATGAGACGATTTTAATTGGGTCAATAATTTTTATTATTTTTTTCTTGTTTAACTTTTACTAATAAACCTTTTGCATAGACATGTTTCACGGTAAAATGATCTCATGCAACATGTAAGATGAATAGTATATTCGTGAGACGAACTCAACTAAGAATTAGTGAAACAGAAATTCTTACTTGAGACCGTCTTTTGTAAAGACGACTCTCAAAAGCCCATTCCAATTATAAATATATATATTGTTACAACTCTAAATATAGATTTAAACTGGATTTTTGAGAGTCGTCTTTATGAAAGACGGTATCTCAAGGGAGCACCTCGTAGTGAAAAACATTAGTGAAGAAGTTGAAAATTTGAAACAAATAAGATTTAAAAACAAAAAGACCTGTGGTTTGGAGCTGTTCGCAGTTACTAAATGCGAACAGCTTGCTTTGACTGTTTTGACCTGTTCGCACTTAGTAACTGCGAACAGGTATGCGGGGTTTTTAAACAGAAACTTTCTTTAGAAATTAGGCAACAGGGCTGTTCGCACTTAGTAACTGCGAACAAGTCAAAATCAGTCAACATGTTGTTCGCAGTTACTAAGTGCGAATAGCCTGCTGACTCATTTTGACCTGTTCGTAGTTAGTAACTACGAACAGCCTTGACATTTTTTTTTTGAAAATTGCCCTCCTGTTCGCACTTAGTAAGTGCATACATCTCCTCCTGTTCGCACTTAGTAAGTGCATACATCTCCAAACCTGTGCCCAGACCTAGTAGACGCTTAGTTTTGGGATAACTTTAATTTGGGTCTTATTTCATTATTTTTTTTGTTTAATAATCTTATCCTTTTCAAATTTTCTGAACAAGTTGGTATTCTCTTAGAAATTGGGCTTTTTTTATGTATCATGGGTCGAATAAAGGATCATAAACGTAACCCACCCGAAACAAGGAACCGGATACCGAAAGAAGGAAATAAAATAAAAAATAAAAATGTTTTAAAAAAAGTCTCCACAAGTTGTTTCTCTCTCTAAAGTCTAACAATCTGAAAACCAGCTTCGTTATTTTATCTCTCTTCTTCTTCCGCTCTCCTCAATCACAAAAAACACCATTAAACCTTTCATCTATTTCTTACTTGTTATTTTACCCGCCAATAAGGTTTTCATTTTAATCCTCTTTTTTTTTTTTTTTTAATTATCTCAACTTGTTTAAATTTTCCCTCTCTTCCCCTTTTCCCTCCTTTCTTTCTCTCTCTAGTCTCTAGGGTTTCTTTCCTCCTTTCTCTCTCTATTTTCTCATCAATGGTGTCTAATCTCTCTGTTCCATTGCAGGTACTTGAACATTTTTCTCCTTCTTTCTCTTTGTTTTCGTCTTTTCATGGATGAAGATTTTCAGATTCCAGACGATCTCGGTGGAGGAAAAACTGCGATTGAGAAATCGTCTGCGATGGAGGTTGCTGCAATGGAGGTGGATAATGACGGTGAAATTTCGGTGAAGAAACGGAAGAAGGAGAATAATGGTGAAGAAGAAGAAGAGCTGAAGAAAGTTGCGGAGATTGTTTTGGTTTTGTCTGCTATGGGAAGGATGAGAGGTGGTAAAGAGCCGACGGTTTTGGAGAAAACGATGATGGCGGAAGCTAAGGAGAAAGTTGTTGCTTTGTGTGAAGAATTGGCTCCGAAAGATATTGTTCCTATGGAAGCATTTGGTGCTATTATGGAAGATTTAGGGCTCAATCGTTTGAAGGATCGGTTAGGGTTTCGTCCTGCTAAACAATCTATTTCTGAACGGATTGCTTTGGCTAAACGCAGGGTGAGTTTGTTTTTTGATTTTGACCTATGTAATTGTTCAGTATTGCTGTTTAAACTGTTTATTTTGTCTTGTAATTGAATTTATGTTTGTTGTTTGTGCTTTCATGCCGAGATTAAGATGGTGAGAGTTAGACAATGTTGATCAATGCGAGTATGGATATGTGAGTTTAAGAGGTGACTGTATAATGCTTGATTTTGATACAATTGTAATTCTTTGATATGATGAAATAAGAGCTAATAGAAATAAGTTTGTGGGGGAAATCTTACTAGCTTTTTCCAAGTATACATGTAAATCCATCCTTTATCCCAAGTATGTGTTCTCAGATTGTATTTTTTTTGTCGATTACTAAGCACATTTTTCTCAAATTACTATTTTTTTAAAATGTATCTTATAGATTACTATCTTTAAACTCTGAATTTAATTTCCTGAAATTGATACGAACTGCTAACAATTTCCTTTTCCCTTATACCATGTTTTTTCACACAAAGCTTGAATTGTGAAAATTTCCTTGTTTTCCCCATATATATTTACCCACTTTTATATTTACTCTTCAATTAAAATCTCACCACCAAAGCACCAACCCTTTTTTCACCAAAATCACCAATGCCAACTTCATTTAAAGAATTCAAGCAACAACTCTATGCTTGAAAGTCTTGTTGTGATGATGTAAAGTCCTCAGTCTTTAAAATTATAGAAGCTTTCTTCTCTTATACAACTTCGAACTTATTAGTGACCCATTACTAACTTAGAGAGCTGAAGAAGTTGCAATTTCTAGCTTTAGAAGTAATTCAGCACTATATGAATGATACTCTCAAAATTCAGGCTTTTCAAATGGCTATAGAAAATAGATGGGAAGCCCTCATTCTTGCTATGTTACTCGGACTTGTGTACGTGTCGAAGTGTTGGACACTTAGGGTCAGCTATTTTGTGAAATATTTTTACAATTTTGGTCCAATTAGAGTGTTAGGGTGTTAAAACAATATCAAAGGATCCAACATTACCATACTTGAGGTGAAATGAAGAGTTGAGTAACATAGCATTCTCGTTATGGAACACTTGAATTCTCATCTCGTATTTTTTGCATTCACCGGCTTTCTAACAAAGTTGTTTATTTATTTATTTATTAAATATTTCTCATTTTTTTTGCTGTTGGACTTTGGTTAATTGAAATTTCTTCCTCTTAGACACTTTATGTTAATTGCATGGTGAATTTTGGTTAGAAATTGTAAATTTGTAATAAATTCACCGCATTCTTTCATTTTATTCTTACTAATTAAGTACTTTGTAATTATAATCAATTAAAGGCCTTAGATCGATTGCTTGTATTTCCAAAATATCTAATCATTTTAACTGCTCAACTAACTACTTGAAAAGGATGCCATTTAACTCCTTCTGTTAACTAGTAGCAATTCAAGGAAAATTTGGACTTCTATGGTTAATAGAAATTCAAAAGGCAGTGAATCAAGATAAGTTGGCTAAATAAAGCAAAATTTGATTTTTTTTTTTTTAATTATGAAATAGAATTATTACTCATTGCCATCTTTAGAGGTGGTAAATTACTTATTGAGTTTGCACTTTCCTTGTTAAACTACTTATGAATTCATTAATTTCACCTCCTTTGCAGTTTTTCTTTCTTAATTAGACAGAAGGTGAAAATAAGATCAATTTGTGTGTGTGTGTGTGTTAGGGGGGGGGGGGGGGGGTATCTGAGCATGTTTTGGAGTAATTGTTTGTTTGGTGTGTTTGAATGCACCTATTGGCTAAAGTTTATATTTCAAACTTTCTGAATGTCATCACAAGGAGTGATTGCTTTTAACTATTCATGCTTATTTGACTTTTTTTGATTTTCTAATCTGCGTGGTTAGGAAAATATTAATCAGTAAATGGGACCGAGTATGCTTTTGATTTGTTAGATAACTAGAGTTTCTCAGGAATCGGGATACCTTCTCTTTGTGCAGTGCATCCACTTTTGAGATATAATTTTGTATGACGGGTTCAACTTGTAATTTTGTTTCTTTTAGGTCTTTGGACTTTTGTCGAAGTCTTTTTATGCTTATATAAGTCAATCTTTAGTTTTCAATATCTTTGTCATGGATGGTTGCTTTAGATTCATATGTTTACTCACCTTTGTTTTGAGTCTTTATTACTTTATTCATTACCTTTTGTAATGGAAAATGAGAATCAAGAGTGTTAATTAGTTGTTCAATTGTTTTGGGACAAGAAGCAAATGTCTAAGTATTCAATGACCGCATGTGTAGGAGTTTTGTCCAACTCATGTTTATGATGCAACTGTTTCTTACTTCTAGTAAATCATGTTTATCTTTGAGCTCAAATAGATTCAACTTTGGGATTTCCAAGAATGACCTTAATTATTTTGACTTTTCTTCTGGATCATATTACAATATTACACTCTTAGTTTTAAGAAGCGTGCCTCGCTTTGCGCTTTATGCACCTCGAGCTTAGGCTCGGCTGAGAACGCCTCGGTTGGGTGAGGCAAAGCCCACTTCAAGAGGCGTGCGCCTTATCCTTGCTTGGTTGGGTAATTAACTTATCCTTGCTTGGTTGGGTAATTAACTTATCCTTGCTTGTTAGAAAATAAAGTAAAACTCAACTCAAATTTGCTTGAATATAATGTTCAAAAAATCGTTCCCTTTAAAAAAAAACATGCAAACAAGAAAATAACTTTAGGAATTCTTCATATTCTCATTATAATAGTTTTGTGCTAAAGTGGTGTTTGACATAAGAATAATACTGCCTCCTATTCAGCTTAAATGTCCCATTCACTCATCACTCTTAATTTGTATTTTACTCTTAATCTATAAGTTAAAACATAGTCATGTGGGATCTTATTTGATTCGTCTCAATACAAGAATTATTAATATCAAATTTTTGTAATTTTTAATTAAGAATAAGTTG
Organism: Amaranthus palmeri; assembly: GCA_019776075.1. Classification (NCBI taxonomy): domain Eukaryota; kingdom Viridiplantae; phylum Streptophyta; class Magnoliopsida; order Caryophyllales; family Amaranthaceae; genus Amaranthus; species Amaranthus palmeri. The sequence continues at coordinate 343,206 of JAAKBH010000331.1, forward strand.
AGATATTTAGGGTTAAAATATTGTCTCGACAAGTGTGAAAAAATTAAATGGGACATTTAAGCTGAATAGAAGGGAGTAATTGTTTTCAAGTTTGTTGATACTAAAATATGAATGTCATGTTGTTTGAAGTATTATACTCCCTCCAATTCACTGCTAAGTTCCCATTTATTTTTTGACACTATTCATATCTTATTCTTTTGTATTTTATTATTAATTTATAAGTTAAAGCATAGTCAAGTGGGATTTTGTTTGATTCGTCTCAATGCAAGGATTATTTATATCAACTTTTCATAATTTTTAATTATGCACAATTAGATTTATTAATAATTGAATAAGTGCATTGGATAGAGTGCTATAGCAAATGAGAACTTAGTGGTGAATTGGAGAGAGTATATGTATTAAAATTGAATTTTAAGCTTTGGCAAAAAAGTGCGCCTCACATACAAAAAGCTCGCGCGTTTGCCCCGCTCTTTGCGCCTAGGCTCTAAGGGCCTTTAGCACCTTGGTGCGCCTCACGCCTTTGAAATCTAAGATTACACTATCCAAATCAACAATCAGTCGGATGCTGAGTGGCATTGGACTATTTTGGTGAATATGAATTATAATAATATAATAATTCTGTATTATGAATTACCTTTTGGTGAATATAAATTTATAACATTGAGGTCGGTCAACCAGATCACATTGGGTTAGGGTTGGGTTCAGGGTCATATATAAACGGGTCAGAAACCCCTTTACCCAAATATACCTTGTTTAGTTAATTGGGTTGAAACTCACAACCCTAACCTGAAGAGTAACAGTTGATTCGATTTCGACCCACTTAACCCATTTAATTTCTTTTATGGTTTTATTAGCGACTGCATCTTATATTTTAGCCCTCAATTTCAGACTTTTAGTTATGAGTTGTTTATTTTTTATTTACTAGGAAAAATAGAAAACATTAAATAAATTAATTTTAGGGATTGATTTGACTCAAAGTTATCTCGTTTCAGGTTTAAAATTTTGTTCTTAACCTAATCCATTTAGTAAATAGATCATGTCGGATCGACCCATTTAATTAATTAGATCAAAAGTCTAAACTTAAACCCACTTATTTCAAGTGATGTTCGACTCCGGTAGCAGGTCGGGTCAACTTTTGCTCGTATAGTTTTTTTGTGAAGATGGCTTTGAGCTTTACGAGTATGGTTAGATTAGTTATAAATGTAAAATTTTTAGTCTAGGAACTTGATCTAATCTACCTTTTCTTTGTTTGAATATGTTTGTAGATGGAAGAATCAAAGGTGTTTGCTGCTCAGCCTGCTTCATATCCATCTCAGAGAGTGCAAACTGCCAGTGCTTCTGCTAATGAGAATCGTGGGTTACCTTCTAATGTCCATGTGTTCTCATCTGATAAGGTGAGTCATGTGCCTATATCGGCGGGAACTTTTCATCCTCCTACTTCTGCAGTTAATGTCTCTTCAGCAGCCTCTACCCCTGGTCGATTTCACCCTGGCACTGAAGTCCGCCAACAAGTTAGCTCTTCAGCTATGCTGAATAATATAGGAAGGGATTTCACCTCTGGGGTACCTACCAGACTTGATAGGTCTCATAACGGGTCATCTTTGCCTAATGTTCCAGGTTGCATTTCTATCTTGGTTATTTAGAAAACATTGACTGCATATAATAAACTTATATAACATTTCTGTTGATTGTATTAATTGCATCTGTTTATACTGTTTTTTTCACTTACTTGTTTATTGCAGTTACAAATGCATATTCTTTTTTAATAAGAAATTTCTCAAAAGCTTAAGTGATGCTCCCTTTGTAATTTTGTACTTGCTAGGCTGGACTTTTTTTGGGCAACGTTTGAACTTTAATAAATTTAAGCATATAATACTAGAATATATGAGAAGTGACTGTCGGTTGAAATTATTTTTGAAACAAGTAATTGAGAAGTTTTTGATTTGATGTATAGTAGCTTCTCTGTAAATCATATTCTCCTGGGGCAGGACCGACCTTGACACATGAAAACCAGCATCTTCAATGTATTAGAAGCTACGTTTTTTTTGTGTGTTTCTTTGAATTCAACACTTTCCATCTTGGGAGAGGGTAAAAAAATATCAGCGTAGAAATCAAAGTTTACCACTTTCAAAAGTATCTTTTTTATTAAACAGTTTGTTGTTTCATCCAAGGAAATAATGAAGTTCTATAACAAATTTGGAAATGTAGATTATATTGTGTTCAAATTGGTTTTTAGTAATTGAGGGGTTGGTTAAAATTTATTTGACACAAATAATTGCCAAGTTTTCAATATGATGTATAACAGCTCACCGGTAAATCTCCCCTAGGCTAGTAACAATCCACACATGAAAATCGACATCCTCCATGTGTTAGAAGCTACTTTCCTATATTTCTCTTTAGTTCAACACTTTCCATATTGATAGATGTCATATCCGTTGCAGCTTACAACAATTCTATTTCGTAACTAACGATACAGTTTCTCAGTTTGTCTCCTACTTTATATCACATTTTTCTCTCTCTTCCAACATTCTCCACTTGACTCCTCTCTTTGTCTTCCTTTTTTAATGCTAACTCACTCCTCTCTTTGTGTGAGTGAAAATAGATGTCTTGACACATTTTTAGATTGTGAGTTAGTATGTAAGGGATGATAAATTCCATGACATAAAAAATCCGAGGGAAATGAATGAATGGAAATATGAACGGCAAGCATATGACTCACATTTACGCAGATGCTTGTATGATTAGCACTTTTTGCTGCCGAAGCAAGCGTACATCGAGATTTGCATCAAGTGCTGTAGGATTTAAGTACTAGGTTTGACGCACTAATGCAGTAGAACTGAATAAAATAAAAAAAAAAAAAGCTTCTTTTAGTATTCTTAGAAGAGCTTCGAAGTGGAGGTCGATAGAAACTAGGAAGAACCCTTGATTTTTCTGTTATGGAAAACTTCAGTATCATGGCAATGAGTAACAAGTTTGCTGGATATGAACTGCAAAGAATTTGCTTTTCTTTTAGTGGGGAGGGAGAAAGAGTTTAAGAAAAAGCACAAGGGAAGAATTATATCAGAAGGCTAGTATTAATTATTTGTTATGAACTTATGATTGGGATGATAATAACAGGAAAAATGAGATGCTCTTACTTCTGTGAACAAGTTAAGCGTCGTCAGCCATTGCAATTTACCACAAAATGTGCATAAAGTGATTGAAATAGTGGGTGATGGAGATGATAATTGAAGGATTACTGTGGACAACTTTTTTTACAAATAAAATGAAACTGAACAATCCTGATTTTTTTTTTTATTATTTTTCATAAATGATGTTTTAGGTCTGGCAATCAAGTTTTTGGGATGTTTATCTGTGCAGCTATTCAACATGTTTCGGCAGTTGTGTTTTTTTTAGACCACCGGCAGTTGTGTTTTTGAACAACTGACAATTAGATTTTCTTCGAATGTCTACTTTTCTGATATTTCTTTGCCTCTAGAAGGTACAAGTATTGGGTCTTGAGAATCGGAAATTCATGCATTAAGTTGCATAAGATTATATAATCACACATCTAAATGATAAGAGTTCACAATTCCAATTCTAGGAAAGAGGATACTTACAAATGAACAAGTTTTAAACAGTATCCACTAAACTATAGTATTGTAAAAGAAAATATTGAATGAAACCAAATTAGAATGCAAACTTGTTCCATGAGCATCGATGGTTTGGGGAAACAGAAAGATGAACTTACAGGACACAACAAGGAAGAAACTGGAAACCTTGTATGAATACAAGAGTACTCTTCCCACCCGCAAAACGTCACGCCCACACCTATACTTTCATGTGTATACTTTGCAGATGTCATGTCTTTTATTTTTGTGTAGGGAATAGGGGTACCCACTGGACATCTATAAGTAGCATACATTTGAAGCTTTCATCTTTCACCTCTCAAATCTCAATCTTATTCTGATTTTTTCAAACTACATCATAAAGGAATACTAATTTGTTCCTTTTGTATTTGTGACAAAGTACAATGCTGGTGCTTATGATTGTTTTATGGATCCTTGATCCAAGCTAAATTTTTTTTTTCGCCTTTTTTTTTATAAGTAATGTAGTTTTGTTGACCTGACATTAGAGTTTAAACTGGGATGGGGTGATGATTCTTGTTGATCTTTCTGGGTCTCATTTCATTTTTTAGTTGATAATTACCATCTTTGCTTTCTTTTTGGTACCTTAATTCATTGACGTTGCTACAAATTTATCCCTGCTATTTTTCAGCGAGTTCTGCTCATCAACGGCTTCAATCTTCAATGCATGTTGGAACAAAAAATACAGTATCAAATCAATTACCTGTGAGAATTGACAGTAATGTTAGTAGAAGCTCTCCACATCCAACAGCACAGGCAGTTATTGCTCAAACGCAGCAGACAGTTGCTCAAACTTCAAGGCCTGTTGCCAATCAGACGGCTGGTGGTACTCCACCTACTGTGCATAATCAAGGCAGTCATTTTGTTCGTGCTTCTCCACCTGTTAATCACCATGTTGATATATCTAGATTAGTACAGAAGCTTCTGACTCCAAAGCTTCCTCCGCGTTCTGTGTGGACTGCTCCTTCAAGGGAATATATGAATAGACCACTAGGATGTCAGTTCTGCAAGCAGGCTGTCAGTGATGTGGAAAATATGGTTGTTTGTGATGCCTGTGAGAAGGGCTATCATTTGGGGTGTCTTCAGTCATACAATGCAAAAAGCTTTCCTAGAGGTGAGTGGCATTGTCCTAGGTGCCTGTCAATGAGCCATGGAAAACCATTTCCTCCCAAGTATGGCCGTGTTACAAGAAATATGAATGTCCCGAAAGCTGCTTCCTCCATGATTGGAGTTCAGATGCCTTCAGAAAAGAAGGTGGCGGCTGTTGTAGGCAAGTTAAATGAACCAAATGCAACAATAAACAAAAGCCAAAATTCTAATATACACCCTCCGTTGAATCATCCAAATGCAACGACGAACGGAAGCCAAGATTCTAAAGTACACCCCCAGGCTATTAAAGTTAATGAACCATCATCTGAGTCAATTCTAGGACACCAAAATGAGATTGTCAGAAATGACATATCCGTCAGCGTAAAGGATGATGAAACTAAGCTGGAACATTCCCTAAACAACACCACAGGAGCTGCAGTGGAGGCCTCTTTATCAGTTTCTGCTAGTGATAAGCCTCTTCAGCAGACGAAAGCTGAAATACCTTCTGAAGACAGATTGATGTCCGAGACAGAGCCCAGAACTTCAGTTATATCTCAAGAAAATTTTAAATCTGATAACTTGCCGTCATCCAGCAATCAAAATGATGTTGAAAAGAAGGTGTTGGATGGTGTTGCTGTTCCAGTACAGCACATTGAGAACAATGGCGTTGTTGATACTCGTCCATCCAATGATGAAAACGATGATGTGAAAAATCTGGTTGATATAGAAAGAGTTAATCACCAGGCTAAAGATCTTGCTGAGGCCTCAGAGGGTGGCTTGCATGATGTTTGCTGGATTGGTGATGAAGATAGAATTGTGGACAAAAAGTTCTTTCGGTCTTGTCGCATCAATGGCATGGTATACCAAGTGCAGGATTATGCCCTTTTTCGTTCTGAAAAAGGAAAACTGACACCTTTGAAACTCCAGGCAAGTTGTTTTACTTTACATAGATCTTTGAGACTGTTATGGGTATAAAATATTATATAAAAAAAATGTTTTGTGCAATCAAAAATCCTCATAAACATTGGTATTGTATCTTTATTTTTCAGCTGAAAATTATTGGTCTGCCATTTAATTTCAATTCTTCTGCTATATTGCAGGGCATGTGGGAGGATAGTCAAAATAACCTGAAATGGCTTGTTGTTCACAAATGTTATTTTCCTGATGACTTGCCGGAGGAGGTTGGCCGCCCTGGTGCTCCGCAAAGCAATGAGGTGCTCTTTTACGCTATTTCGTTATAAACATATTATTTTTCCATTTGCTCGACTACTGAAGCTCACAGTATAGTCTGCTAATGATTGTATGAAGATAGTAATGATGTTCACAATGATCGCTAGTGCATGTCTAAAGTCTGGAACTTAATAGTGGACATATTTTTCTATTCTTTTGTAGGTATATGAGTCTACTCATGATAGCAACGTGTTGGCGGGTTTAGTTCAAGGCCCGTGTGAAGTGCTTCCTTTCAGAAAATTTGGTGAGGAAGCTGAGACAAATGATAAAATCTCTTCAACGAAAGACGGGAACCTGCCAATTTTCATACGCAAGTATGTGTATCTTCATTTTTAGATGCTAATGTTACATTTAAGACAAATTACATGGCATGCATTAAATTCTTTCATGACCTGTTACTACACACATAACAGAGCAACACACAAAAGCAGAATTATTTTAAAATTGAAAAGTATGTGTCCTTTTCTGGCATGTAAAAAAAACTGCGGTGCGTATGCGTATGCAGAAACGGTCGTGGTGTTGAGAAAACGAATACAACGGAGTAATGACTTGAATTGTGGCCAATGTGATGTGAACTTTTTAGGGGAGCGTGAATTTCTGCATGTTATTATTCCTGATTTTCCTTGGAACATTTATATGCCATACCTGTTTGCCAAAATAACACCAACTACAAAACTTGCAACTCATACAATTGCAATTGTTGGCAATGCTTTAAAACTGATACTAATAAAGTTGAGCAAGTAGCTGAGGGGCATGCTTTTGTACTTGGAAACTGTTAAGCAGCTGTAATATGCTAAAACGCATTTTGTTCACTGAATCAATTAAGTTCTGTAAGTCGTTAGCAAGTACATAAAAGCATCAGAGGAGCCTCATCCTACCACAACATGATGACCCCCCTCCCTCCCTAGTAAAATCTCTTTCAGAAATGGAAACATTTTAGAAGGGACTTTTCTGCAAATGCTGGCATCTATATATTCTTAATGTTTTCTATTTGTCGTGAGACTTAATTATGTCTCTATGTTTACAGTTGGTTCTATGATGAGACCAGACAAGCTTTCTGCCCCAGCGCTAGCTAATCTTGTCTGTGGATTAATGTGGTAGTTAATGGTGCTTCCAAACCCTTTCGTGGCGCACAGACAACATTTCTTCAGGTACTTTGTATGATTTGCAGTAGTTTGAGGTTGGAGATGCTAAAACCAGAAAAAAGATTAAGGCAGATTGAAACATGAAATTGAGAAATGCACAAATACAAGTTCTATGTCTAATACTTCCATTATTTGGAAACATAGTTAAAAAAAACTACTACCTCACACCTGAAGGCTGTAGTCTAATCATTATGGGCGGTTCTAAGCACATTCCGGGTGTCCGATGCTTAGGGCCCAAAAATTAGGGGCCTCAAACTAGTTTTAAGATGCATTTTTTTTTTGTATAATCAAGCTTTGCAGTTTACGCTTAATTTTTCGCTTTTTATTGAATCATTTGATTATGAGACGAATTTTGTGTTCTTATTGCGGTTTTTGAACGAATATTAAAGCATAAACTATTTCATTTTAACTTGTAATTATACATTTTGGTGTAAAGTATTTTTATACTTGATGCAATTTTCTTTAATAATTTGTTAACGCGTAGGGTCCCATTTCGAAAAAAATTGCAAAAAAATAGGCCCTATAATCTTTGCTCCGCCCCTACAAATTATCATACCGTTACTTTAGTGTCATCATCGCCTTTGGTTACATAGCTAATACTTCTGTCATTTTGGTTGAGTTATGTATATATCTCTTTATTTACTCTCATTCTCGGGTTTTCTCATGGCAGGGTTTCTTACTCCATGTAATATTTTCGCAGACAGAACTCTCAGTCTGAAGGTAGTCTCTTTCAGTTTGCACAATATGTAGATTAATTCGTATGCCTTGTACAACATTTTCTTTCATAGGCTTCTGCATTACAATTTGTATCAGGTTTGCCCTTAATTTTTGGGATGCCTTAGCATTTAGTGAAAAATAAATATTAATAGCCTCTTCATTTTTGGTTTCAAGTTGTTCTAGATGAAATTTAAAACATCAAATTCAGATGTATATTAACATTTTTTGTTTATTTAATCTCATACCAATCTGTTGTTTTTCCTATGTCTTCCTTTCACCCATACGATTACCGTCTATAGGAAGTTTAATTCCCCTTTGCCGTCTTTCATATCATATGAGATTCTCTAACTTTGGAATAAATAAAGAGCTCATATTATCGCGCATATGATATCCAAACTCCTATTGGCTGTAACTAAGTATCACAAATACGAAAGTGAATTATTTGTTGATCTAGTGGGTAATTTACGAATCATTAATTGACAAATAGAATATATTTATTGTTGATGAGTTGAATTTTACTGTTTATTGATGTTTATTGGTAATGAATTGTTTACTCAGTGGGTAGATGAATGTGATTATCATTTGCCATACTAGTAGAAGTAAATAAATGCATGAAGTATACGTTATTAATAGGTCAGATTTAAAGATAAAAAAAATCAGAATATATTTTCATAAATGCTATACTTCAAATTATTTTTTAAAGGCATAAGCATGACTTTAATGCAAAATAAGATCAATTCCCAACGAATATAAGATGAATTAATAATACAATATCACATCTTAATAGCAAATGGCGGATTTGAATGCGTATTTGCATCTATACTAATTCCTTTTGTCGATTCTCTGTTGCTTCTTACTTCCTCCGTTCTGAATTACTTGCTACCGTTGCATGGGCACAAAGATTAAGAAGTTACTGTGCAATGATGAGTAGTAAGTGAAAAGTTGCTTTTTGGAATTTTTTAATATTATTTGTTGAAAAATGAAAAAGAAAATAGGAGTAATTAGGTATAAAGTAGGATAAAAATAGGAGTAGGTATAACTTTAAATGATTGGATTTTTACTAAAAAGGGAAATGTAGCAAGTAATATGAAATTTCCCAAAATGAAAAATGTAGCAAGTATTATGGAACGGAGGAAGTATTATAGTAAGCTTTTTAGAACATCTGTTATTTTAAGTCAGCACTATTCGAATTGACATATGATATCTTCACCTTTGATATTTTTTGACTAAGATCTAAATTTTAAGTTTTATTTTTTGCTTGTTCTCACTTTTCGTGAAACGATCGCACACATGCGATCACTTAACGATCTAATATTTATTTTCTTTTTTCAAAATAAGTTAAATTTTTTTTATAAATTAACTTTTGAAGTTATCATTTTAAAGTTTAGATTTTAGAATGAGTATTTTAGACCTTGGAATAAACATTTTAAGTTTTGAATAAATGAAAAAAAAGTTTTAGAATTTAAAGCTTAAAATTTTTTGAGTGGACGTATTAAATTTTGGACTTGTCATTTTTATTGAATTAGAATTAAGACTTGAAGTATGAACTTTACATGTTGACATAACGATTTTAAGTTTTGAAATTGACACTAGCGATTAAAGTAAACACGTAAAAAATCAAGTTGAGTCATTGGAGAAGAAATATAAATACTTAAAGTAGGAGTTTTAAGAGTTGGACATTATTTTATGAGTGGATTGAAATTGAACATTTGAAATTTTTTAATGAATGTTTTAAGAATTTAAGTAGGTAGTTAAAAAATAAAGTTAAGCCGTTGATAAAAAAAACAATTTTTGTTTTTTTTTATAAGACCGTCCATTTAGTTGGAATGGATACAACAATCCCATAATGTTTGAATTGATGTTTGAAATCACAAAATATTATAATCATATAATAGTGAACTATAAAAGGACACATATATTGTAGGAGTTACGAATTAAAAAATAGGAAAATTTGCTAAAAATAATCTCAACTATCACCTGTTGGCCAAAAATAATCTCAATTATCGATTATTTTTTAATAATTCCAACTTTTCACATAATTTGTTGAAAACATACCCACCCCCTTGTTACCGGCTAGTAACTTTTTCACTTATTTTTCTTTTATTTTTTACTTAACTGTTCAAAATAACTCTTTTCCTTCATCTATTAATCAAAAAAGAAAGAAAAAGGCAGAAAAGTTACATGTAATAGCCCATTAAAAAGGAGGTGGGTATGTTTTGAACAAATTATGTAAATAGTTGGGATTATTAAAAAATAATCGATAGTTGGGATTATTTTTGACCAACAGGTGATAGTTGGAATTATTTTGAGCAAATTTTCCTAAAAAGTATCATATATGAAAGTTTGAAAGCAAAAGAAAAAATATCTAGGGAGATGTATCATCATAATATGATAATCATATTGTTAATTGAGGTGTTAGATTATAAAGGGACATATATGTACTACTAATATATAATTGGAAAATTTATTTGTACTTAACTAAAAAAATTGGTTGTGAAAATAGGGCTTGAGAGCTGGCTGTTGGCCTTCATGTGATTTCACCACTGAATATAATTAAAGTGACTTAACATGTATTTTGAATTCAATTGAGTAAATTAAAATCTATCTTAATAATGTTGAATTGATGTTTGTAAAATGCTTTATTAACATCCTCAATTCAAAGAACTTAAGTTATTAAAATCTTTTTCATCCTGAAAATAACTATAAAAATTGTAAATATATCATCATCATCTTTTCAACGAGTGTAAAAGCAGGGTTTTGAGAGGGTGGAAAAGAAGTTATATCAATACCCTCGTCACGAATAGGTAGTTGAAAATGTTAAATATGTAAAAACTTAAAATATTTGAAAATAGTAGTAATTTAAACTATTATAATATTTGATAGCATTTATAGTCATTACTTGTGATTTGATTAAAAATCCATCATTTAAAAGTTTTAACCCTTATCTTATGGGCAAGAAGCCCAAATTAGGGATTTATGGTAGTACATGTTTGAGACAATTCATCAAATGGTGTTTCAAGATGCTTTAAAAAAATAATAATAATTTGGCTTCCTATACAAAGCTATGCCATAGGAATAGGATAGCTCATATTTCAACAGATTCAATCTGCAAAAGCATCAAAGACTTTTATGAATGAAGTGTCCCTTATTAAAAGCAAATTTTGCTTCCATTTGTCTCCATTGAAAGCAATAGGTCCTAATCTATGATGGAATTTGCCTAATGAATCCAAATCCTATGATTTTCACTTTAAAAAAAATACTTGCTCTGTCTCATTTAATTTGCAATATTTTTTTATTTTGATCCGTTCCATTTAATTTGCATCATTTTTATATTTGGATTATGACCCACCACTTTCTTTTAATCTTATCCATGCATTTTAACTGTCTTTTAATTTCATCCACACAATTCATAAAGTAATTATTAGATTTATTTTTTAATTTCATTATAAAGTATGATTAATTAACGCTTATTGGCATGTAGTGACTTATGTAACACATATTATAGCTTAGGACATTTATGGAATATGACATTAGATTCAATGTCACGAAAAGTTTTAGTAGGGTTTTTATTATGCTGCTAAAGGGTCTTATAAATATCACTAAAGTCACCCGTACACACTATCTTTTAGATATTAAAATTTAATATCACTTAATATATGCCACTAACGCTTGTTTGGTAGGTGGTAATAAATAATGGTAATGGAAATGAAAATTAGTCATGCATACTTGTCTAACTGTAGTCATCTCATTTCTTCATAAAATTCATTCTTATGCATTACTATTGGAAGGGGTGATATTAGGTGCTAACGGAAATTTATAAACAAAAAACATTTTGTGATCAAAGTTTCATCACCATATGGTAATGAGATGGAACTTTTATTGAAACTTTACCCTATAAATTATTCTTATTGCCACCATTTAATACCAATAATCAAACAGGCCGTAAAAGTATATTTTGTTGTAGTTATAACAAATACTTTATCCAACTCGTCTTGTATAAGAGGATGTGTAATCTATTTTATGAAATGTAAATACAACCGGATGCCCAAAGAATATTTTGTTGTACTTATAAGGAAGTCCATTTTATATGTTGGTGCACAAACTCTATTATGAGAATTAATGATTGTCAAAGTTGAAGATCTTGGATGTTTTTTTATCCAATATCCAATCAATTATCTTCAAATCAATTTCTCATATTGTTTTGATTAAAGTTATTATTAATTCCCTAATTTAATGGGTAAAATTAATTAGGATATAGAGTTAGTTGATTGATCTAAGCAAAAATACAAACCCTTGATGCATGCCTAATCGTACATTTTAGTGTCAAATTTTCTTTTATAGTCATTTTGATTATGAAGATTGTTTGGATTTTGCAATTGGTGTAAAGGATTACTATTACACAATGATGCACCCACCTTGAGTAGACCCCAGAGGAGAGCAAATTAAAATCGATATCAGAGGTTGCAGTTTTTGGATGAGTTGATTAGGGATAAAACTTGTTGTCGACATCAAATTCATATCTACTTTTCTTGAACATGCGTGTTGTTTGTGTCTTTATGTTTGTTTTTAAGGAATAATTTGCGAATTATAACCTTAAAGTCTAGCAATTTTGTGAATTACAGCTCCAATGTTTATTTTTATGTGAATTATAGCCACCAAAGTATCAAAGTTTATAGGTGCAGGCCAAAAGCAAAGAATACCGACCACTTAACCCAAAATTCCAACCATTTTTTTTGTTTTGGCATTACTTTAATACTTTGGTGGCTGTAATTCGCAAAAAATAAAATTGAAGTTGTAGTTTGCAAAAATACTAAACTTTGTAATTCGCAAATTATTCTATTTTTAGTCTTCAAACTTGTCATGCTTGCGTTGTTTCTTGTGATCTTGTCCCTAATTTTTTTCAGGTTTTTATGGAGTCGAGAATCTTATTGGCATCAATCTATGATATGTTGTCTTCTAGTCCTGCACAAATCATGATCATAGCTTTTATAACGAGATATCCTTATATAAAAATGATAGACCATTGTCCATTTTCCTTATTTGGTCAGTTCACTCTAATTGTCCACTTTCTATTTTTGGCAAAGATTTTTTACCTAAATACCCTCAACTACCCCAACTTATATAATTTAAAATACCCAACCTACCACCTTTTCAATTATTATAACCACTTAAATACCCCACCTACCACCTTTTCAATTATTATAATCACTTAAAATACCTCACTATCATTTTTCTTAATTTGCGTGCCCACTAGAAAGTGGACAATAAGAAGGGGTGGAGGGAGTATTTGTGATACCCCAGATTTAGCTTGAAAAGAGATTGATAGACTACTCATATCAACAAGGTGCATCTTCTTTTCTAGGGATCCCATTTGCTAAGAACTCCACAGTTAAGCGTGCTTGGTGGGGACTAATCTTAGGATGGGTGACCTCCTGGGAAGTTTTCCGGGTGCGCACGAGTGAGGCCAAAGTGCGCTGGAAAGACTTGTGTTGGTCTGTGGGGCTAGTCTACAGTCTCCATGAGTAGTCACCGGCGGTCCGAGGGGCCAGGGTGTTACAGTATTATATTTATAGGAACTTTTATTTAGTTAAATTTAATTGATTTGATAAACAACCATTTTGATATATTCATATGGAAGTATTTTATTCATTACAGGGAGATGTTAATAACATTATAGAATTACTTATTATTTTTTTTTATTAAAGGTTAGACCGAGGGATGGGAAGAGATTGGATCGGACTAGGTTAGAATCAAACACATAATCGTATCAGAGTATGTTAATCAATACTTGTACAGTTGTACTAATTGAGATAAGACCTGATTAAAAGTATGATGAGAAATATAGTACTTTTATAAGACCATTTTATTAATTTATTTGTTTTAGTAGTTTAATGCCATGATATTTTTGATTCGGGAATAGGCAAAAAAAAAACTCAAAAAGAGAGAATTAATCTTTTATGTATGTAGTTGAATTGTGAGAATCATACCCTTTTTACAAGAGTAAAATAGAAAATTATCAACCACGAACTCGAGATTTTTATTTATTCTCTCATGAATTGTAAATAAGGGGATCTGATGAAATACAATCTTTTGAGTTGGAAGACTCCTTTTTGGCTGCGCTCTTTTTTATATGTATGAGTTGTCGCCGTCCTTCCCTCCACAGACCCTGCTTATAGTTTTTTATGAGTGAGATAAACTGGGTAGGATGATGATGATGATGATGATGATGATGATGATGATGATGATGAGATGAAATACAATTTTTTATGGAAATATAGATTAGATAGATAATTAAGCATGGCTAGATGTTAATTAGCTAAAAGTTTCATTGTTTAATGTGCTCTAACAACGTATAATTATGGGTTCTTAATATTTTTAAATTCTTTAATGGATTCTTAATTTTAATATTAGATAATTGGTAATGACTAATGAGTATTGACTATGGTAATAGGCATACATAGGTTAACTGTTTAAGCTACCTAAATAATCTTAATTTATGTTGGGTTAGTTGGTAGTTAAAGAAGTTAATAAAGGCATAATCTCAAAGCCTATAGTATCACGTGCACGAACCACTATCACGGTTCACGGACTTTTTCAATGTTGGAGCTGCCGAAAATAAAAAGAATTTTAGGGTTTCAATTGGCTACAACTTCGTGGGCCCTAAGGATAGGTAAGAGGGACCGTCGCCCAGGGCTTCTTGTCAAAAAAAATTAATGAATGTAGAAGAGTCCATATATGTGATAAATTGCAAAAGAAAAGGGCGCTGATGAGATATTTCGCTCTGAGCTCCAAAATATCAGGACAGTCTGTCAACTTCATAATTGTAATTTGAATTTTATGTGTTTATTATTGCAAATTTAAAGAGAAATTATTATTATTATTATTATTATTATTATTATTATTAGACAATAAATTTGACAATTATTTTGAATTTGATAGAAAATAAATTCAAAAACAGGTAAATATGATAAGATTTTAGAGAATATTCTACAAAAAATTTCAAATAGTTATCAGTTTTGTTGCCCTAGTGCATTAGTTCAAAAATCGTTAATATAATAAAAAAATATTATGTTTAATGTTTTGAAAGTTTTTTTTATCTGAATCAAAATTGTTATTATATGTGTCTTAAGTGTTGTATTGTCATTCTTTGTTAGAAAAATTGGAAATATGACTCGGCTAAGCATTGCCAAATCACGAACGGACATTAGGACATGCGAGTTCAGAATCTAGATTCTACCTTACATGGTAAATCGAACATATTTTATTAAGAAAAATTGTAAAAAAAAATGTTAAATAATATATTAAGTAAATTGTTATGGACTCTCTAATTTTTTTTTGTCCACTTACGGTCCGTTTGGTTAGTGGTACTAAATAGTGGTAATGAGAATGATTTATAGTGTAAATTTTCATCAAAACTTTCATGTCATTCTCATGATAATGAAGCTTTGATCACAAAAAAAAATTTTTGTTTACTAATTTCCATTACCTCCTAATACCACCTCTCCCATTGGTAATGCGTGGGAATGAATTTTATGAACAAAATGAGATAATAGAAGGTTGCCAAGCATTGCCATCAAGATAGCCAAAAGATTTTTTAACCAAAATTACACTAGTTTTTCATTCTCATTGCCACGATTTATTACCACCTACCAAACGGGCCGTTAGTATAATCAATTTAACTATTAACGTAGCTAGCTAGTTAGGGTTCATATACTTCGACTTAAGCTCAAAATTAACGTAGGCAATATTTCAATAATTTTAGGGATTTAATAAGTCTATTGCCTATAGAAACTTAATCACGCCACCAAATCCTCAAGAAAATTTACCACTTTAACCTAAAAGGAATGTAATAGAAGAGATTTGAGGTTTTTAACTTTTTATCATACATAGCTGTTAGAACAATAAAGACAAAAATAGGTCCTACAATAATTAACAATAGGATCTGACGGACGCCGGTTAATAAGGATAAAATCAATTTTATTTAGTAGATTATAATATATTAGATTACTATTTTGGAGAGTCATGCAATACATGAATTTATTAGCATGAAATATATAAAATAATAACGTTAAAAAGTATAAGTATATATTATTGTGAATAAATTTATCAAATACATAACTTTTTCAAAATAACAGTTAATTGCTTTTTTTATTATTTGTCAAATACATTATTTTTTTTCATTCAATTAAATATATCAAATTCTAGGTTATGTATATAGAATTGCTATAATAAATTCTATAAATACTTTAGCTAATTTAGCTCAAATTTTAATAAAAATAAAATTCTAAATTAGGTAAATATATATTGTTATGTAATCAGTTAGAATCCACTAATATAATTGCATTTGTCATGACTTTTGTAACTTCCCAATATTTTTATTAGAATGTATGATTCTAACTTTTAATCATATAAATAAAGAACGTTAATTATATTATCAATAGTTTTAGAATATCACTAGTAGAATTATCGTCATTTGCTACTATATAAATGTGCTTATTTGCTGCTCAATTTGGAATTGCGACAAATGGTGGGCCAGCAAATAACCAAAAGCTTTTTGCTGTTAGTAAAAGAGCCACAACAAATAAAAATTATCATGTGCGAAAAGAATCAGAGTTAAAAGGGTAAATAGCAGTGTCAAACTTTTCAATTGAGAGAAAAAATAGGGTGAAGTGAGTGACTTGTGTTATAGCTTTTATTTTGCTGTTGTTCAATAGAAAAACAAAAATAAGATTTTTTATTTGTTGTTAATGTTAAAAATAGTATCGAAAAAATATTTTAATACCGTGAATTGTCAAAACAGTAGCAATAATTACATTATTTGCTATGTTTGAGATTTGAATAACAAATAAATAGCAGCAAATTATATTTATTCTACTAGTGTATCATCAAATCACACTTTAAAATATATTATATTATTTTTATTTTATAATTTATTTTTCAATTTACTCTATTGAATATTAATGCTCTTGTGATAAAAACAATATTAGTTATATAAAGCGTGAATTTAATGCTCTTGTGATAGTGACAAATAATTAATATTATCATATGATGTTTTGCTAATTAATTACAATCATCTTTCATTCATACTCTACTCTTTTTCCTAATGCAGACATATCTAGGATCTAGGATCTACGGACATAGTCGTTTTTTAATTGTTATAATTATAACTACGCTTATTCAAATTTGTAATGATTTATCCTCAAAAAAAAAAAATTTGTAATGATTTTAGGAGTTTTTCATTATAATATATATATATATATATATATTTTTTTTTGTCAAATGATTTGTATTATATACCAAAAATGGGAGAAAAACAAACGCCCAGGAAAGGAAATTAACTCCTCCCGAGCCACCAAAAACGCTAATGCTCTATACAAAAAGGAGAGCACTAGCCCAAAAACACCAACTACCTACTTAGATACAAGCAAATCATTCATCCTACTATTAGTTCTCCCAGCTAATCTAAAGACTATACAATCACTAACTTCCTTCTGTGTGAAGGAATGGTTATCAAAAATCTTCCTATTCCGCTGCATCCAGATGCTATAAATCAATTCGGTCCATATGCCAACGATCAGTTTAGCTCGATCCGTCCTCTTACTACTGATTTTGCTGATCTCCCTAATCTCGGTCTGAAAATCAGAATGATCAAATTGATGGTGGAGGAACTGGAAGGCTTTGGCTCTGACTGCTTTAGCATTCACACATTCGAAGAACAGGTGGTTGGTGGACTCAGGGGCAATGTCGCACAGTATATATATATATATATATATATATATATATATATATATATATATATATATATATATATATATATATATATATATATATATATATATATATATATATATATATATATATATATATATATAATTCTATTTTTATAATTTACAAAAGTGATTCACAAAAATAAATTTTAAGATCTAATTCATAAAAGTGATAAAATTTAAAGTTATAATTTACAAAATATTCTATTTTTTATAACAATTCAAAAGACTAGGTAATTATTGCGCATATTGCAGCAGCAATGGCTTGGTTTTGATGATATCATCTCAATTTATTTGGTAAAGGTACAAAACGCCAAAACCAATATCAACAAAACTACACATTGCCGACATCATAATAAAATTACCATTATTTTTAGATAAATAAATATATATATATACTTTTATCTTAATTATTGTACAAATGATTCCGCTAATTATCAAAATTATAATATTTTATCTTCATTAGTTAAAATGTGTTTAGTTAATCATATTTTACTAAATGATACTCCCTCCGTTTCTTTTTGTTCTTCTCATTTACTTTTTTGCAAAGTTTTGAATGTAAATTTTAAATCTTAATATCTCTAAGTATACACAATAAAAAATTATAAAAATACACAATAAAAAAATATATATTAAGACTATTCTAATGAGATAACACATGAATATAATTTAACTTCTAAATATATGTCAAAAACATGAATTAAGTTTCGTTCTCCTTAAGGTGTAATATTCTAAATAGAAAGAACATTAGAGAACAGATGGAGTATTAGAACTAATAATAAAAATCTAATTAGTGATTACTAAATGTATTATTCTCATGTCCCACTCAATTTATATCAATTTTTATTTTAGTTTGTTTAAACCATTTTACAACATTTCCTTATTTGAAAATAGACTTCATCACGTTCTTTATTTCTTTTAATCTCATTTTCATTTAAACTCTCGTTTTAAATATTAATTTTTATAATTTATTTTATCTCTTTATTTAATATCATATTTATCATACTAAATGATAAAATATCAATCATCACATACATCTCTTAAAAATCACTTTCTTTCTCTTTAATTCAATCTGACCAGCAGAGGGTGAGTATGTTATTAAGAAGTAGTTGTGGAAAAGTGTATCATCATATATACCTCATCATAAAACCATGACATGTCGAACATATAATGTATTATTGGCTAAGATTAGGAGCTAAATTAGAGTACATGATTGTGTCCAATTAAGTGAAAGTTGTACAATACCATGGTCTCCTAATAGGATAGAAAAAAAAATGTCACTTTCAGTATTCCGCATAAGGCAAGATTTGGATGGGTTTTTTTTCTGAAAGATGAAATCATACCCGTAGGGCCGTATCCCTAAGGAAAGAGTTAAGAGAGATATGATCAGTCAAGAAACCCTCCAATTAATATCTGCGCCCAATAGGAATTCAATCTCAAACCTTCTGTTCCACATGTAGATACTCTATCCTATGAGGATAGATACTATCAAGAGCAAAATGTAATTAGTGCATGTCTAAGCATTTATAGCATGACAAGTGGGATTTGAGGAA
Source organism: Amaranthus palmeri (assembly GCA_019776075.1). Lineage (NCBI taxonomy): Eukaryota > Viridiplantae > Streptophyta > Magnoliopsida > Caryophyllales > Amaranthaceae > Amaranthus > Amaranthus palmeri. The sequence continues at coordinate 362,333 of JAAKBH010000331.1, forward strand.
GATAGTCATCATAAACATTACTATTTATAGCAGACAAAATTCATATACACTCTCCTATCTTCTTATCTACACAACATTGGCCTTAATTCATTACGGAATTAGTAAGTAGTATTTTTCAATGATTGTATTTAATTGTACCCATAAGTAAAAATATTTACTATTTAATATCTTTTACAGAGGAGCATATTAAAATATTATTGTGAACTAAATCTATATACAAGATTTCTCAGAAAAATCTCTCCGAGATTTAAGTTAGATAATTTTAATCGATAGAGTGCCATAAGAAGGTAAAGTAATTGAAGTTTGATTCTCACATTACACAAAAAGATTAGTTTTCCCTTTTAATTCTTTAATGGAAATTATCCTAATACTTAAGAATCCCTATTTAAGTTGTTACTGAAATGGATTAAATTACCAATTTTAGATATTTGTCATTTTCACACAAATGTAGCCTATGTAGGGTATATTTTGTATGTCAGAATAGGTTGTTTCAAATTGATAAATTAAAGATAAAGTATATACTTTAAAAGTTATTAAAGTTGTTTCTCTTATTGCCATATGATTGTCGGATAATATTTCCATCACTTATGAAGTATGTGCATCTTGTATTTCCCTTATTATAAGTTAACAATGATAATATAAGTTCAGCTCAATCTAACATCTACTTTCTCCTATTCACCCTAATAGTTCCATTTGACTTGGCACATCTGTCATTGCAATAATTCTATCATTAACAAATCTAATTGTAAATAATTAAAAATTGTAAAAAGTTTTAATATTCTTTGCATTAAAACGAATCAAACAAGATCTCAGTTGACTATATTAGAACTTATAGATTAAGAATAAAATACAAACTAAAATAATTGATGAACAGTGTTAAAAGTTAAATATGTCAAAAGTTAAATATGACGATTAGGATGAACTAGGTATTTACCCGTGTCAAGCACGAAATCATAAGTATTTTTTTGCATAAAAGTATTAGATTACTAAAAAGTACTTCATATATTCTATATGTTTTCATTTGTTCTTTTCATTCACTTTTTTGCATAAATCATTATGCAAACTAAAAAATTAAATAATTTTAATTGTGAGTATTTTTTTGAGGAGTTTGAAATCATTGAAAATTCATTCCTTACATTAGTTTAACAAAAATAACTATAGGTATTTAATAAAATTTGCTCATTCATTAATTATGATAGATTGAAAAGAAATTAATTGATTTTATTTCCATAAATATCTGATGTAGTTTTAGGCGGGAAAACAACGCTTGTAGAAGTGACACATGTCAAGTATTTTATTGTTTTAGTAGAGAGTATAATAAGAGAGAGTATTCATACACATGAGGTTCTCTATAGTAAAACTTAAGACACTTATAATTTTTAAAAAAACCCTTATATGTGTAGGATTATGAATATATGATTGTGAATTTTGTAGAAATGTAGGGTATATTTGATACCCATGAGAAGAAAGTTGGGAAATTGTCTGTCATGAGTTGCACATATAAGTGACAAAGTCGCGTTATAAATAAGCATATTAATACAGCCAGGGGCGGATCTAGTATTAGTCAATGCTGTCAAATGACAGCATTTGACTAATATAAATTTTTAAGTATAGTTATATGTTGATGTACCAAGTGTCTCAGTTGGTAAGGCTATTGCTATATGACAGCATATACCTTGGTTCAATTCCTCCTAACAGCAAGATTTTTTTTTTTTCTAATTTTCGAAAACCCATTTACCCATTCCCATTTCCCAGGTTCAATTTCTGATTTCCCCAATTTCCAAAACCCATTCCAAATTTCGAAAACCTAGATCTGAGACTGAGAGAGACGGGACCGACGGCCGGCGACGAATCTCACGGCTTCTTCACTCCTCCTTCACGGCTGTCGGCTTCACCGGTGGCGGAAATCTTCGTGGTACTAAGGTAAGTCGTCACTCTCACTGTCTCACAGAAACTCTCACTCACGGCTTACCCTTTTTTTCTTTTTGATTTTCTCATTGAGTTTCGTGGTACTAAGAAACTCTCATTGAAATAATTTGATCTTATTTTTTGGTTTTTTTGAATGTTGATTGTTATTTGTTTATTTGTTAAACATTGTTGATTTGTTTCTTGACATTCTTTGAATCTTTGTTCATTCATGAATCAATATATTACTATATTAGGTTAATCAATTTAGTGTTATTTTTCATAAACATTGTTTCTTGACAATTGACATTCTTTGATTTCTTTCATTCTTTGTTCATTCATGATTTTTGATTTTGAATCAATTTAGGGTTAATCAATTTACTAATTTAGGGTTAAACATTGTTTCTTGACATTCTTTGTTCAATTTGTTAAACAAATGATTGTGTATTACGGAGTTAGAAATGGATAGGTATTTCAAAATAGTGGTTTCTCGGTTGTAACTTATTTTAAATGTGATTTGTTATAAAGTTTGTCAAATGATGATATTATGTGTCGTTTTCAGAATATGAAAACTCGACGGAGTCAATTACCGTAATTTAAAACGTTGATGAATTTTTTTCATGTTATCGTTATTGACAGCATTTGATTTTTTTCTAGATCCGCCCCTGAATACAGCTAGAGTAGTATTATTTATACTCGTTACAAATGCCATTGTAACCATCACGAATGCACATTTCGATTTATAGTGGCTATAGTTCATAAAAATAAATTTTACAGTTGCAAATAATAAATGAGTTAAACTATATAATTTTATTTAATAATTAAATAATATATATTTATATATATTAAGCATCCAATACATGCATTTAAAAAAACTACGAAAAAAATTTGAAATATCAAATAAAAATGAAGACAGTATTAATTATATACTCCCTCCGTTCCTTATGATTTGCAGCATTTTTTATTTTCGTCCGTCCCACTTAAATTGCAGCATTTTTATTTCTGGATTATAGCCCACCGCTTTCTTTTAATCTCATCCATACATTTTAACTCTCTCCTTTAATTTGAAATATCAAATAAAAACAAAGACAGTATTAATTATATACTCTTGACTTACTAAGTTAAGTTTGACTAGTAATTAATTTGTTGACCATTTTAACATGTGTATGTTGACTAGAATACGGCGTCAATCTAGGCCGTCTTCTGGCTTGCACTTGCCTCCATGTGAATAAGTCTATCTACCAATTATAATTGCATGACATACAGGACTCATGTCATTTCTTGTTTAGATTAACTAATTATAAACCCTTACTTAACTAATTACTTTATTATACTTACGACCCGTTTGGTATTATTGGTACTAGCTAAATGGTATGAATGGTAAAAGAAATTTCGTTTAATTATATTAGTAGAAATATCATTTGCCAAGTTTAATGATCATGTTTTTTTCTCTTGCCAACAATCTTAATTTCTTCATAAAATTCAATCCAATGCGTTACCATTTGAACCTGTGGTATTAGGTGGTAATGGAAAACTGTGAAAAAAGCTTTTTATGATTAAACTTTTATTACTATGGGAATGACATGTTATATATATCATAGAATTTTTACATTACAGATCATTCTCATTCCCACAATTTAATATCGATTATCAAACGGAGTCGTTAGCATTCTACATATGCATTTATTTTAAGATTATTATTATTTATTATTATAATTATTTTATTATTATTATTATTATTATTTTTTTTTTTTTTTTTGGCAAACAAAAAGCTTTTTTATTTACCAGAAAAACCAAAAGGTTCGACAAGGCAAGGAAACTTGAACCCCTTATTTGCATCAGTGTGGAAAACGAGACCCACCTTCTAGGAAGGGTGTCCTCGCCCCACTCTTCATGTGCATACGAGGAGTCCAAGGCCAAAAAACAGCCGTCAACAGACAACGGCACAAAACAAAGCTATACAATGAAGCTAATGCAATAAACAAATAGATACAAGACATCAGCTCAAACAGATCAGCTGCACTACAAGCCGAAATCAAAAAAAACAGCAGCTGCATCTTGTACCAAAGCAGCCCAAACCAGCAGGTGTACAGCAATCAGCTATCAAAAGGCGAAGCACAAACAGCCTCACAAAGACCAGACCAGCAGCCACCATCACACAGCCACCATCAGACCAGCAGACCAGCAGACCAGCAGGTCAGAAGACAAACCAGAATGCAACATACAGTCAGCATCATTGTGAGCAGCAGCATCATCAGAGGTATGCCAACAGATTCCGATGCAACCAAGACCAGCATCATTGTGAGCAGATCAAAGGAGCACCAGGTCAGAAATCAGCAACCAGTCAGCAGCACTATACTAGCCATTTATACAGCAGCAGCATCAGGCTCGCAACCATCTATTGATCACTAGATCAGTACAGTCAGGATATAACACTGCGAAACGATCCCTCACAACAGACCGAATACCTAAAATAACCTGATTTGGAGTATGCACAAAACCACTCCACACAGCAAGATTCCGATTTCTCCATATTTCATATATCAGAGCTAGGTATATAGCACAAAGAACATTCCTTTGCATGCGAGTTGCCCTAAACCTTCAGAAGTCCATTTTATCAAGAGTGCGAAAGGTGACTCCAAGCCAACATCGAATCTCATACAAGCATCGCATACTAAAAGGGCATTCAAATAAGAGATGTTTAAGAGTTTCAGGATGTTGTTCGCATACCGGACATAAACCATCTCGTACAATACCAGAGATGTAACGTTATTATTATTATTATTATTATTATTATTATTATTATTATTATTATTATATAAAGGTCAGAGAGAAAAGAAAAATTAGGTGTGAATCATACTCAAATCATATTTGGGGAAAATGATATAGCTTAAAAATTATAACAAAAATAACGTTACATATTTATTTAATGTAACATTTCACAACAAAACAAAAAGAGAAGATTTAGTTGATACTACAATGTCTATCGGCCTATGCATTAATATTATTAGAAATTAAAATTTGTTAATGATTTGTTAAAAAATCTACATAATACAATTTTAATATGCAAAACTAGCTAAACTCCTATTTAAACGCACAGAATGCTTTATTTCAATTAGTACTATTAAATTCATATAAATAGACCAAATAGATATTATATTTGAATAATATATATCTATCATAGAGAATATTTATCTATTATCTATCATGAAGAATACATATTTATTAATATTAAAAAAATAAATATTTATTGATGTGTTGAATATTTATCTTATATTTTAGGATCTTGGAAAGTAAATTCAAATATTATTGTAGGGCTGTCATTAAGGTTAGCAATTTTAGTATATACTTCATATATAGTATAGATAGATAAATTAGTATGTACTATAGATAGAATAGTATAAAATTGAAAAAAAATATACTCTCTCTTCCCTTTATTGTTTGTCAAATGTATAACATTTCACTTTTAGAAGAAAAAAATGTGAATATAATTTTTGAGAGAAATATTGAAAATAAAATATATCCATGTAAAATCTTATAAATTTGTCTTAATGTAAAATTTTGTATAATACACTTTTTATAATTTTTTATAATGTGTATTTAGAAGTATATATAAATATAAATTTTGTAATATTCCACTTTACACAATGAAATTTCTAACTATTTAAAATTTTATTTATCATCTAAAATATAACTACATTTACATATTTTAAAAGATATTTTCTATTATTTAAAATAATTACCAAATTTATTATCTAAACTTTTACACATAGATCTAAAAAAACTCAGTATAAAAATTTAAAATTACACTACAAAAGAATAAAAAATTGGTGACCACATTTTTGATTGCCATTTTATAGCTAAATGGTCAACAAGTTGAACAGGCAACGAGTTGGTGACGGCCACGTAGGCGAACGCTAAATTCAAAATCGACTCAAGATCGTCGCCATTTTTCAAGGAAGCAACAACATAGTTGTCGCCATGTAAATCAGAGAATGGCGACCAACCTTCCCGTCGTCAGTCCGTCACCAATTGGAGTTCTGAAAATGGCGACCACTTTGCCTGTCGTCATCCGTCGCCAATAATTTATTGTTTTTATTTTTTCCCCTGTTTTCGTGTGTGTATGTGTGTGTATATATATAATATGAAATACACAAGTATATAATTATTTTACCTTAAATTCATTAAAATAAAAATCTATTGTGGATTTTGTGACACCCTTCGTTCCAACTACTACCTTCTACATCTTGTCTATGATTGAAGGTAGCTCTAATTTTGGAAGCAATTGTGTTTCCATGCGCCGGATCGAATCATTATAATATTAAAAAGTTAGTTTATAATGAAATGTAATTAATTAAAAAAATATTAATAACAATAATATTATAAAAATATTTACTTGTTTATGTTTGATAACCATGGCAAATCCGGACGAGGATCGTCTTCTTCCATGTCCACGGATTCATTTTGAATATTTTCATTACTCTCATTGATTTTATTTGTGTTTTGTTGAGTTCTATTTTCCTCATCGTTATTGTTCATCACTAGACCATTCATTTGGATTGTTATTGTTCATTTTGTCTATAGTATGTAAATATAAACTCTAATATTAATTTCAACTAAAATTAATCACATATAAACCAAAAAATTTTCCAATGAACACAATCTACAACTAAAAGTTAACATATATTAATCTCTCTATATTCAACTAAAAAAGAAAAAAATACCATATACGTATATATACTAACATGTGAAAAATCAGAAATATAATAAACATTCACATGTAAAATAAATCAAATAAAATACAAACAATTATACTAACAAAAACATGTGTACATATAAACATCTAAAAATTTCAAAAAAAAAAATCGAAAAAACATAAAAACAAACATAATTACCATAAATGACACCCTAATCAACAAATAAGAAAAATAAAAAGTTAGCTTATATTAATATTCTATCATTTCCGTACACTTTTGTAATTGTGCATTAGAATTTATTTAAATTAAATATAAATGGGTATTGGCTAATAATAAGTGTCCCCATGAATTCTAGCTTTATTACTCCTCTATATATATATACATGACACCCCAAACTACAACAAGAGCTTCCATCCCTTTCTTTCTATATTTCTCACTCTCCTACACTTAAATTATCACCTTCTTAATTTAATCTTTAATTCTTAATTTATTTCACATATATAACCTAATTTAAATTTTATATAATATATTACAAAATTCAAAAATATATATTATATATTATTGAAAAGAATTAATAAGAGTATGTCTCATAAAGGAGAAAATGTGATGGTTTCCAATATGAAGCTTGAGAACATGTTGTGTATGAGAGGTGGAAACGATCAAACCAGCTATGCTAATAATTCTCAAGCCCAGGTTTTATTTTATTTCTTAATTATTTTTTTTATTTTAAATCATCATATAATTCTATATAATTTATAATTTATGAGTTTATTATTAATTCTGTCTATATTTTATGATGAGGATAAAATATGATCAAGTATCCACTTAAACCATAATTATTGGGTTTATTATCAACAAATATTGAGCTTCAAAAGGATTAATAAATAATCATTATAAGATTAAGAACATGTATTTCTATTAATGTACTCTTCTAGTTTTTTATAGTTGTTATATACGATGCACAATTTTAATTTTTAATATCTTTAATTTAATATGATAAAAAATTCTGAAAAGTTAATATTATAAAAATATGCATTAAGATGAATCAAATAAGTTCTCACTTGACTATGTTTTACACTATTCATGGAGAAATATATACCAAATAAGATCAGTTAAGAGCAGTATTTACTACAGGAACTACAACAACTATTAAAAAACGGAGAAAGTATATCAATATTCATGATTTGACTTGCACCTTAACATCCCATTATCATTTATCTGATTATCTTAGTATTTCAGCTTATGTGAGAATTGAGCTTATGATGTTATCTGCGAAAAATAGTATTTGTTTCAATTGAGATAAAACATGATTTTTTATCTCAATGTATATATATATACTTAAGTGACTTTCACTTAAAAAAAATAGAGATAAGATATATATACTATATACAACTTTATCCTCATAATAGTAAACAAACCGTAATTTTCGATTGACCATTAATAGCAAATCAATCTAAATATATTTTTCAAAATATTTTGTTACTTTGTATGCTGGGAATTAATAAAAGTCAAATAACGTAATCTTATTCATATGATAACAAAAATGTTATTTTCGAGTTAGTGTTGTCTAAACATAGACATGTATTTTTGCACATGTATAGGCACAACATGCAAAATCAATGCTACACCTTCTAAAAGAGGCCCTAGACAGAGTGCAACTAGGACCACCAAGCATGCCCTTTGTAGTGGTGGACCTAGGTTGTTCCTGCGGTTCCAACACCATCTACATCGTCGACGTTATCGTCAACCACATGGCTAAGCGGTACGAGTCGTTGGGATACGAGCCGCCCGAGTTCTCCGCCTTTTTCTCCGACCTCCCTTCCAATGACTTCAACACACTTTTCCAACTCCTCCCAAATTACTACACCTATGACGGCCAAGATGGTGGCACCATGGAGGATTGCTTGGCGGCCGATAAGCATCGGTCTTACTTTGCTGCCGGTGTCCCCGGTACTTTTTACCGGAGACTTTTTCCGGCTAGATCTATTGATGTTTTTCACTCGGCCTTTTCCTTGCACTGGCTATCTCAGGTACGTACATCTTTTCTGTTTATAATAATAATAATAATAACATATTTTGACGACTCAATTACATAAATTTAAACTACGTTGTTTATAATAAATAATATTCCCTTTAATTCAGAGGAAATATCGAATTTTTTTGGTGAATCCACCTTAATAATGCCCTGTTTCTATTTGTAGTATCTATTTTTAACTAATTTAGACTTCAATTTTAAAAATTACACGTTTTGTTTTTACAAATTTATCCTTAAATCTTATATCACCAACTATTTAGAGTGGTTTATACCTTTTTTTTAATATTTGTGCCAAATAAATACATATATAACATTAGATGTGAATTGCAGGTAGTAATAATAGCATTTGTTGACGTACGTCTCAATTATATAAATTTAACATGTAATTTTGAGATGGTTATTCTTGATATAATATCATATCCTAGATTAGGGGTTCAACATTTGTAATAAATGAATAATTCGTCTTGTATGAAATCATCTCACTATAAGACAGATCATAAAATTAGTCTATTTCTCTTTAATTACTTTAAGCGATCACTTAAACACGTTAAATATACGTGGGGCAACAAATACAATAGAAATAATATCATCATAAGTCCGTCTCATTTGAAAATATTTAACGAATGAAATATTAAGCACTTAATATAGAACATGTATTATATCTATGTACGATATTTTACACTTATGATTGACTCTCGTTTAATAGAGTATATAACATATTTTAAAATAATATTTGGTATGAATGTAGTTAATAGAAATACTAATAAAATAAGTAAAGAAAGAAAGATAAAAGTGAGAATGAATAGGCGACGACAAATATTAATGGAAGGAAGTGTTCCGTAGACATCAAGCTAAAAAAGGACCAATTTGGTATAAGTTGGTATCAATCTACTTACAATTAATACTACTTGCCAACTCATATTAATACTACTACTAGTCCATAAAAAAATCTAATATTTTTTAGATATATATATTAATTAATTAATTCCTCATCATTTTTTAAATAATGTATTTATTTGACTAAGATTTTATAAGGTGATAATATATTAATAGGAGTATATAAAATATATTCAATTTACTCTTTTCGAAAGAAAGGCTGCCCAAAGTATATAAAAATTACTATCAAATAAAGCAAAATCTGAAAATACATTAACACATATTATTATTATTATTATTGTTATTATTATTATTGTTGTTGTTGTTGTTGTTATTAATTAATAAGTATAATAGTATCATCGACTATAGCTCTTGACGAATTTAATTGCTTTGATTTTTACATTCATAATTGATATATATGTTTATCATATACTTTTATTTAAAAGAGGCTTGAGGGAGTCGGATAAATCAAATATTCTTAACAAAGATGTTTGTTTGGGTCATCGGATCGATTTCAGGTTACGTATTTCGGGTTCGTTTAAAATCAGATTTTGTCTCTACATTGATTTTTACATAATTGTAAATGCATTTTTAAGTCGGTTAAATCTGGCCGGTTATTTGATCGGGTGAATATTAGATTATCAAATTTATTTTGAACCCCTCTAATTCGCAATAACAATTATAGTATGCATGACTTACGTCTATAAGAAATATATATGATTTAGCGAGTTATTTTACTTTATACGTAATTGTATATATAATGAATTTATTAAAGATGTAAAATTCAACAGGTTTATAAGCAAGGGTGTCGTTTATTTTTAGGCCTCAGAGCAAAAGATAAAAACGGACCCCAAAAACTTAAGGCGTAACGCCTAATGTAATACACTTTTTGTTTTTTTTATTGTTAATATTTAAACTACTTTATATAAAAAAAACACTAAGAACTCATATTACTTAACAAAAAAATTTAAATTATATATAAATTTAATTCAAATTGATATCATTTGTGTACATAAAAATATGTTTTTTGGGCCCTAAAAAATTTAGCGCCCTGGACGGTAGTCCGCTCTGCGCTTGCTGATCGACAGCCTTGTTTATAAGTAAGTACTAATGAGATAGTAATACAGGTTCCAGAGAGTGTATTGGACAAGAGGTCAAGGGTATACAACAAGGGGAAAATATTTATCCATGGAGCAAATAAAGGAATAGCCAATGCTTATAAAAAGCAATTCCAAACAGATTTGGCTGGATTCTTAAGGGCAAGGGCATTAGAAATGAAGGCAGGTGGGTCCATGTTCCTTGTTTGCTTAGGAAGAACTTCTGTGGACCCCACTGATCAAGGTGGTGCTGGCCTCCTCTTTGGGACACATTTTCAAGATGCTTGGAATGATCTTGTCCATGAGGTAAATTCTACTTACTTTGCTAGGGAATTTTGATTGTTTTCATGACAACCTATATCATGATTAAATCCCCTTTTTTTTGTCAAAGAACAATTCATATAGAATTGATGTATTTTTCTGAGAGACCGTCTTTCATTGAGATATATCGATTAAAGAGCTTATATTCTCATAATATGTTTTAGATGAGGTATTTAACACGTGTCTAGATAGGTCTCACGGTGAGCCCGTCTCATACAACCATTTATGTATATGTTTTCCATTGTGAAACCAAGGTGAATTTGTATTAAAGGTGTTCATTCGGGTCATCGAGTTGATTTTGAGTCAGTTATTTTTGATCTTGTGACCACATTGACTTAACAGTAAGTCAGTTATTTGGGGTTATAATAAATTATTTAAGGTTATAATAACTTATATTTGGGGTTATAGAATAGTATATTCGAAGTTATAATACCTTACATTTAGGATTATAACATAATATAATTGATATTATAATAAAAAGATCAGTTAAGGGAAATGGGCTGGCCCAATTTTGTGGTATATCCTATAGACCGTCTCTTGTGAGATTTGTGTTGACTTAATTACATAGTTTTGAATTCATTTTAAAAGTTGGGTCAAAACAGAATTTGATTTCAATGTTAAGTGCATATCGAATCTATTTTAAACATCTCTGACTACAGTAATAACCCCTTAAAATGCACACAAAAACTTTATTATTTGTATTGAAATGACAAGTCTAGTATATAGTAATATTCTTGTAAACAATAATATATGTTTAACAACAAAATTTTATTTTGAATTTATAGGGCCTCATAACAAGTGAAAAACGTGACAACTTCAACATTCCGGTGTATGCACCAAGCCTACATGACTTCAAGGAAGTAGTAGAAGCCAATGGCTCATTTGCCATAAACAAGCTTCAAGTGTTTAGGGGAGGAAGTCCCTTGGTGGTTAGCCATCCCGAAGATGAGACCGAGATTGGTCAAGCCTTCGCCAACAGCTGTCGTAGCGTCTGTGGTGTGCTTGTCGATGCGCATATAGGCAATCGGCTTAGCGCAGAGCTCTTTCAAAGGGCGCAAAACCGAGCTACAAGCCATGCAAAAGAGCTCTTAAAACAACTTCAATTTTACCACATTGTTGCATCTCTTTCTATGCTTTGATCATATATCAACTAACTACTATAGTAGAATTATGAGTTGACCTAGGTTTTTGTGTATCCATTCTTGTTCCTTTTTTCTTTTAATTTTGTAATATTTTTATAAAAAATTTTAATGGCCTAGTTTTTTTTGGGAGTTTGCCAAAAAGAAAAAAAAATAAGTTCATGTCAACTTTAATTTCTCATGTTGAATCTGTACTAATATTTTTATGAGTTAAGTCAGACTTGTTATAAAATATATAAAATCTTTTGAGTCATATAATACAAACTTCGAGAAACAGAAGTAATAATTAGTAAATATAGATTGAGATCATAAAAATAAGTAGCTATGAAGAAGAAAAACAATAGAGACTCCAAAAAGTAAGTTTAGTTTAACATAAAATAAAATAAAAAGATAAGTCTTTCAATGAAATTTCTCTCATTTCTTAAAAAAAATCATTTTTCAACTAGTTAGACAAAAAAAGGAGATATTTCTATCAAAAGTTAGAAAAAAGTTTAACATAAACATATACCAAAAAAATATATAGGAGTAAAAATAAAAGTTCTGTTATATATTAATTACTTTTTCTGTTTCATTATACTTCCTGTTGATAATAACATTTTTTAACACAACTTGTCATAATCAGATGTAATTACTTCAGAATTCTTCAACAACATAAAATGGTAATTCATTCTTCGAGTCCGCCACTACATTCGAAAAACAAAGAGAGAAAATAAAGGCATTCATATATCTATTTTTAGACTTCGTATATATTTCCTTTTCTCTTTTTTTTTTCTACCAGAAAAGCACAATTTTATCTCTCCTCTAATTCACTTGGTCTAGTCTGCATTTCATCATTTAGATCATTGGAATAATTTTGAGTCAAATATTTCAAGTCGAGACAAAATTGGATCTTGTGTGATTAATTTGTCACTAAGCTTATACATGATAAAACTAGTACAAGGGGAGAATGATTGCACACAAATCCATTGAGGTTTCATCTAAACCAATCACAAATTGTTGTAAGAGACAGTGTTACCGATAGACGCGCCTCATATATGAGTTGAATAACAGATCTAAAATGTACTATGATAATATGAGCTCTTTGTTGGAGGTTGTCTCATCGAAAAATAATCTTTTACAATAGTAGCTCAAAACCAATTGGTAATAAGAGTAGTCCATTAAGCTTATATGTTAGTCAACCTCGCTTTAATTTTAAATGTGAGATCATACATGGTTATTTTTCTACATCCATGTTGATTTTTACATAGCTAAAAATCCATTTTGAAGACGACTCAATTCAAGTTCAATTACAAGGTTCATCGAATCTAGTTTGAAGGTCTCTACTCTTATCCTATTAGTTTCAAGGTGCATATTCTTGTCCTATATAAGAAAGAGTAATAACATGTCTAAACATTCTTTGGAATTGGATGAATGGCTATAAGAGTATCTATTGCCATAATTTGTAAGCTTAACTAGCTGACATTTAGCAAGAAATTTGACATAATGCAACAAAAATTGGGATTTTGAAATTAAAAAATGATAATTTTCTCTACTAGAAGCAAAAAGTAAAAAAGAATTGAAGTTTTTTTTTTCTGAGATAATCTCAAAAGATGATCTCAAAAGAATTGAAGTTTACATAAAGAAAAACAAATACTCCTATTTCTTTCTTGAGTAAACATTGATAAGGACCGATATAGTTAACATGCAAAATCAAAACAACTAAATTTAGCAATTAACACTTGACAATTAACAGTAATAACTAGAAAAATTTCCAGTATTCATCACAAGGAATTCGACTATGGTGTCAAAATTCGGCATCTATATCGAAAAAAACTTGGAGCTTCCGAAACAAGATTTAGTAATGATTCATCTAGGTTAAGGTGATATCACACTTTTCACCATGAAATTTTGATTGGATAGAATAAAGCAGACAAGGTTATCCAGATTGAAGAGTTGAGCCAGCAGCAGGCATCATGTTCATACAAATCATTTCGAAACACAAAAGAACACGGCATAAGTACTCGTGATTGTGGATAAACACTGGGAATCAAATACATTGGTTTTTTGTAGCCAAATTCTTTTGCAGATGCAGGAAAGGCGGATCGTGCATGGATAAAACAAAGTGGCTTAAATCATTGTAGGAAATAAAGTGAACACTAGTGAACAGTCACTAAATACTAGCAATCATGTAATTTTTCGTAATGGGTAACCCTTTCATGTACTTTTGGCAAATAATTAGCTCACTTTCTGAAATAACATTCAAAATGGTCTTAAAGGTAAAGTAAAAGAAGTAAGTAAAAGAAGTTGGGATGCAATTTTGTTGTGTGTGTCTCAGTGTGTATGTCCCTTTAAACAGGAGACAGAAATCATGCAACCCAATAAGTGGGGCAACTCCAGATATCAGACAGTTCCGGCAATCTCAAACCCCAACCATAAGGATGTAAGACAAGAGCACACTTTGAAAGCAAACATATCTTATTCACATCATGAATTTGGGGTAAAATCATAGGGTAAAATTTACAAGGCAATCCATTTACGAAAAAGGTGAAGCAACAGAAACATCATAACAGCCAAATTATCACTGTAGTGTCAAACGACAAACCTACTGACCTGCAGAAGGATTTGTCAGATACTCGAGTGCTTTCTTGAGGTGTTCAACTGCCACAGGGACCTCATCAAACGCCAATGCCCCTACAGCAAATCTTGCTGCCTTATGTGCTTCGGCAATCTTCTCAGGTGGGGGCTGGTAGTTGCTATCATAATGGTATGTCTGCACATTGTTGGGAGTTTGGACACTTGTTGGGACATCTTGTACACTACCGTTCCTGCCACTTGAACTGTACTGAGGAGCTGATGCGTAGTTCGTCACTGACGGAATAGACTGGTGTGAATATGATGCATCAGGACCTTGATAATAAGAGGGTTGATGCGATGGGGCCGCTGGGAGACTGCTTTCCGAAAAACTCGGATATGATTGAAAGTTGGGATAAGCATTAGGCGGGGGAATTTCCTGAGAGTGATAATCCTGTGGAATATGAGGTAGATGTTGCGATTCTTGAGGATAATTTTGACTCTGATATTGCTGAGGGAAAGTGGGGTTCTCTTGTCTTCCAAAACCATGACCAGCTTGGTAATCATACGAAGGATAATCAGGTGGATGTGTAGGATAGTCAGCACTGTGGGAAGGATAGTCAGCATTGTGGGAAGGATAATCAACACTAGGAAATGATGGAGGTGACGCTGAGATATCAGTAGAAGGATGTCTCTTCAAACCGTCCTGGGATTGAGCAGAATGAGTTCGATCCAGTTCGGGACCCGGGTTAACATCATGTCCTGTTTGCCTTGGTTCAACACCCTGCACAAGACAGCCAAAATATTTTTTTCTCATCCAAGCCAGTACACACAATATCAATAAAACTACACTGACATACTAAAGCAATCAGAGCAGCATCACGATTCGTATTGTAACCCTAATGGATATGAAACCAAGTAATTTGGTAACTGATTAGCTACCGAAATATTAGTAATGCTTTGCTGGGACCGAAATTTCAATCAACATGCTTTGGAAGAACATTCTTTCTTGAACTCATAGATGCTATTAAAAGCATTTGTACACAGTACTTCTATGATACGTCTATCATCAGCTAGCATCAATATGAAATAATTCTCATCAAAAGCTCAAGAAAACTGTTCCGCGGTTCCAATAATGACCAAATACTATTGATAGTTCACACTTCTACTTCTACATGGATTGTCGGTTGGTCGTAGACTCGTAGGGTTCAATTTTAAACAATTACCCAGAACAGAGAGGGATAAGCAATAATTCTATTAGCAGGATTTAAAAATAAATAAAGTAAATAAATAAATAAATATAAATATAAATATAAATAAAAAAGACAAAAGCGAGACGTGAACTTACCATATATATCTTCATAATTTCAGTAACTTAAACTTCTTTGAGCAAGAGTAACCAAACATATCCTAGTAATCCCTCAAAACTTTTTTGTAGAATTATCAGCATTACCATTTGTTCATAAGTTTATATTTTAGAAAATTTTAATATTTTACTTAATTGTCCTTAATTAGAAAAGCATATTTCATCTCCAGCAATGACAAGATGACAGACTGAGCATTAGACAGACAAAAAGTTGATCTCACATTCCAGTCTTATGAATATTTATTCTTGCATGTGCTGCCATCCTTAAATTGGCAAGTATCTGATGCAACAGCTTGCAAGTATACAAGATTAAAGAGACAAGTAGAACTTTACAGAGTACAAAATTAAGAGCAAGTCAGTCACAACATTCCATCAACATTCAATTACCCCAACGCCATTAAGTGCAAGTATACAAGTTTTAGGGGGTCGGAAATACGCAACCTTATCCCACTAACAGAAGTTGTTTCTGATTAACCATTAGTAGCAAACATCATGTGCAGCTTCACATAAATGAGAAGTGTGCATGATATAATAAGTCATTTTACGAAAGTCCATTTAATCCAAAACCAAAGAACTATAGATCTTTGGTCCCATCAAAATAAGGGCATATTAAGAGCAAGTCAATGACATAAGATAAATAAGATAATCTATTGAAATCGAATCAAATCATTGATCCTAATGACAAGGCTCGGAACTTTCATTAGAATTTGATGGAAGAATAGATCCTCTTCTGCCAAATACCAAAGGTATTGGGTGTAAAGTACCGTACTCACACCATCCACGAGTTAGAGACTAAGGATAAACAAGATTAACACCACAACTTAATTTAAAAAACCTCAGTAAAATTTGTAATCATCAGAAAGGGGAAAACAAAGAAAAAAATGTATGACAAGTTAGAATCTTACATAATCGCCGCTTGGAGCACTTGACAAAGAGGACGATTCCTCTTCGTCACCAGGAGGACCTGGAACAGGCCTTCTTCCTTCTTTTAGAGCCTTCCTTATATCAGCAGCTTTCCAAACTGCATACTTCTGCTTTTGCTCAAGCTGTTTCGTGGGAAAAATAGTAGTGTGGCAAAGATCAGTAACATTACATAATATTATCAAATAGCTTTTTTATATTGAAGCCCAACTAGAAAGGATATACAGAAGAATGAATAGTGATACCAGAAGATAACATACTTACATCAGGTGCAAGCTCTCCAAATTGATTCAGGATCTCAAAGAAGATACTTGCAGCATAAAAAGTTTTTGCAGTATTTCTGCATCAGTTTCAGTACATTAGCACATGATATGACTTCCAATGAGACCTTGATTCCAGCATTATTAAAATGTTACCTTACTTAGGACACAGTAGAGGCTGTGGAAGCCATAAAAAATTAACCTTACAAATGGCAACATAAAATCGTTTCCCTCTTATCATAGAGGAAGTATTTTCAGAGAAATTGATGAAACATATATTCGGAGGAAGTAGTGCAGCATAAATCAAAGGGAAGGCAATCAGTTAGTTATTAGCCATACTGTACAGAAACTATGAGCTATGTTATCACAACCTTTACCACATAATTCTTACAACCTCAAATGACTTTAAAGAAGTGTTTGACAATCAGTTCTTTCCCTGATTGATGTCGTGTTTGACCAGCTACTCGTATTGGGTATTTGTATAGGCCTTTTAAAGTCAGGTTTAGGTTAATTGTTCATTGAGATATTTGTTGAATTTAGTTATTATTTGTCGGTTGCTTATTTGAAAACTTGTGAGCCAAATGTCAACCAAAAAGACCAAACAAAACAGTATTTTCCTTTCAACCTAAAAGCTAAAATTTGAGCATCTATTTTCCTTGTGACTGTTTCCTTAAGCGTAAAATATCCTCTCAATTCCATTTACCATGTATCCACAATTCCACATATCTTCTGTTGCTAAATCATTCAACTTTTAAGACAAACTTTTTCATGAAATGAAAACAGAAACTTTTAAGGGTAAGCCCAGTGAACGGGGACAAAACAAACGAGTTTCACTTGCACAAATTT
Source organism: Amaranthus palmeri (assembly GCA_019776075.1). Taxonomy (NCBI): domain Eukaryota; kingdom Viridiplantae; phylum Streptophyta; class Magnoliopsida; order Caryophyllales; family Amaranthaceae; genus Amaranthus; species Amaranthus palmeri. The sequence goes on from JAAKBH010000331.1 coordinate 380,346, forward strand.
TGACTAGACACCTGCCTTGTATCGATCTCCAATCATATCATCCAGAATATAGAACAAAACCTTGAATATCTCAGAACTAAAAATTTTTTTGCTGCAACCTGATAAGGAAACCTTTATGGACACAAGAAAGACTAAATTCTTCAGTGTACCCATATAGTTACTTCTGTTTTCAAAAGAAGACAAGCAACTTAGAGAATAGATCAACTAGCCATTCTAGTTGCTGACACATTAGTGCATCATTCGTTTCCAAACCAGCATCTTATAAATAGCATTACTTTTTCCAAGGAAATAGTGCAAGAAAAAAGCTTCAATCATTTGGGGTTGTTTTAGACTTTTAATAGAAATCAGAGATAAGAAGAATTAGTTATGTTTTCTGTGAGCCTTATATAAGGAATGAACAAGAAAAAGATAGCTATCCACCAACTCCTCTCTGAAGAATCACTAGATAAGCTTACCCAATTCTTCATGCTGAGGATTTCTTCTATGATGGAATTTGCAATTAGTATTATTTTTACGCCCATAAATAAATAAATAGATAAATAGATGTGTGATGAATCGAGAAAATCCAGAAAGGCAACAGATACATGAAAAATTATATTGCGCTTCCAATAAAAGATTAAATCGTAGTCAAACCTAATTGGTTAATCCCCTCTTCTTTGGACCTTCAGAATCGTGAAATGCAGTCCACACTCACCAAGTAAACACTCCTCTCCTTCACAGATCCACAATAGGAAACCTTTGAAATTACTCTAACCTCTCAACCACAACCATCAGAAACATGAAAAATTTAAATAAAAAAAAACATCATTTACGAAAAAGTATAGAGGCGAGACTTGAAAAGGCATAACATGATCTTTCTACTTCATAGTAAAATAATATCTACCATTACTTTCCTCTTTAGAATGCCTCAAATTTCTTCACTTCATTTTTATACTTAACCTCCTAAATTCGACCTTCAGTCTCCAGCACGGCAACCTTTCTCTCTCTTTCCCGACAGTTTCAACTTTGTGTTCTCTACCCCACTTCAAACTACTATTTTTAAACTAGAAAATCCAAGATAGATAGAACTTGTGTGGGGAAGTATGAAAAGGAAATAATTATCCCAGATATCATGCATTCAGAAAACATTAGCTACCATGCAAAGTCTGAACCTCAGCCGATCAACATAATACAATATGTTGGCAAGTACTATATAATTTCAGTTTATAAGCATCAGCAATATAGTTGAAACAACCAAAATGACCGATACAAGTATACAACACCAATGTACGCTGATAAAAAAGAGATTTGGCATACAACTAACATAAAAATCATCTCATGTCAACGACACCACTTTGTATAACACCTCAATCATTTACACCTCTAAGGTACGCAATCATTACCACGATTTGAATCCGATGCACTTATATAACTTTAGCATCACCAAGACTTACTGACACTATAACAATGAATGATCTCATACAAATTTGATACGTAATAAATACATAAATATAGCGCAAGTACACTAAATGACTTGATGACCAAAATCCTAAGCATAAATCATATATCTATAACACTATAAGAAGTGTAACAAACACTTATGATGAGAAAAATACAAATCAGCATAAGTTAAAACGGCAGAGCATAAAAAAATTTTAACAAAAAAAAAAAAAACAAAGTGAACTAATTCAGAAACCATAATAGTAGGGACCTTAGGCAAGGGAATAAATACAACTTCTCCAAATGCATCCTATACTTGTAAATCGAAAAAGAATAAGGCAGTAATGATATATTTTCAAAACGAAACTGAAAACTCAAAGAAACACAAGAAGGCATCAACAAACCATGGACTTCAAAAGTATAATATATAAAGTAGCATACATGTCAGCTCGCCCAGCTCTATCTTGCTTGTCAGCCTTTGCAAACACATTTAAGGCAAATCCTTCCAAGTGCAAGTGGTCATCAGGTGACAATGTCAGCGACTTCTTATCCTGAAATTTTTTGCTTATATATAAGTGCAGGCCAGCACCAAACAAGGTACATGAAAAAATGAACATGCAGTTTGGAAATATCTTTCTTTCGATTTCCTCCGGAAAAACCAACTAATAATTTTCCAATAAGATAAATTTCTTAGCCTTGTTAGTACCCAGGAATTATCACTTAGATATCAGGGCAAGGCACTAGCATTGACAATAGTCTTGGAAGAGATTACTAATATAATTGAAAGAGGAATTTGCCATGACAAAGAACATAACAATAAGTATACTAAAAATTATGTTACAATGTATCTGAAACAGTGCATAAATGCACCCTAAAACTATCTTAATTTTTACTCTTTAAATGTCACACGTAACATCAAAAAAAAAAAAAAAAAAAAAAAAAAAAAAAAAAAAAAACTTTGTATTCCTAAATACCATAACACTCGCCAATTCCATAAATGGAATGTGAGACATGATGTGGCTGATAAATTGCAAGAAGCCAGAGATTTTCTACAATGTACCTGTCAATGTTGGTGAGTAGTGAACTAGTGGTGGCACTCACACCAAGGATACAAGTCATTCTAAAATAATTCTATTACAAAGTAAAACAACTAATTTTTATCCATCATAGTTTTAATACAAAAGATAACTGGTCAACAAATTACAATAACAAGATTATGATACCAAAAAATCTCCAATTTTTTCTTATTTTGTTTCAGTATTCTCTGTGCATTCAGTTCACCCTATGCACATAAGAAAATGCAGGCCATCAATCCAATGTCTCAGTTCCACAAATATTAATCACTTTGAAGACCAAATAACCACCAAAAAAATCCTTGTCCACAATTACTAGATCACTTTTTCGTCTCTTTCCTCTCACCTTAGTTCAAAAAAAGTCAACAAATCAGCAGAGAATGAGACAACTGAAAAACAGAAAGGAAAAAAAAAACTTTAAGAGCACTAGGAGGAAATTCAGGAGGAAATTGGAATTAGAACCAAAATGGGAGAAAATCAGGATGAAGAAAGAAAAGATAAACCAAAGGGGCACAGAAGAATAACTTTTCTCAGAATCAATATGAAGAAAGTAACATACAAATTCATTGTAATTCCAGCGAATAAAATTTAAAGCTCAATGGACGTCAATCATTTATCTTTAATAGCTCAAGGGAAAGATAACATGTTGCGCTTACAAGACAGGTCAATACAATAAAAATACATAACTCCAGTCCCCATTGCTACTAAGGAGTGGGGTTAGAGGAGTCGGAGACTCGGAGGTACGTAACCATAATCTTGTAAAAACAAAGATGTTTCAATCAACCCTTGACTGTAAGCATTATCTTTCACATAAATAGGAAGCACATGAGATTTAAGCAAGGTCAAAAACAGAGAAAAAAGATCACCCACCATTTTTCTTCTTGTCCCCAAAGATTCTTCTCAATGGATACAGAAAGTTGCATCCTACAGGTAACACAACCTCTTACCAATGGCACTGAGGCTATTTGAGGTGTGCACATCTTTGCGGCTAACAAAAAAGTGAACTTCCTATGGGGTCGTCATACATATGGTTGGCACCTCCCACTTAGGCATACTAAGTTAAGGCTCGGCCAAATGAGGGACAAGTCCTCAAGGTCTTAGCAGCAAAGCTCCTAGCTCCGTGGATTGTAGACAGCCTTGAGCCTACCATACCACCCAGCTAAGAATTTCAACACTAAATTTTTGCTTCCATCTTCAAGTGTATGGCATCAAGGCTCAACCACAATGATTGGATAAATCTGCGTTCATTCTTGTGAAATCAATAGAGGATGCAAGGCCCCTAGAAAATGATATGTTGACTTTGAAAAGTGCAAGAAGACATTGAAGGCTATCTTGAAAAACGAAAGTTGAGTTAAGGTCATGAACAAAGCATACAATTAGAAGTGTCCCAATGCTCATAGATACACTTCATATGAATTGCATGAGAAAAAGAAACATGTGTCCTTAGACAAGAGAATCCTTGCTCCCCGCATATGTTTATCCTACATATGAATTCTTTAGTAGAAAAATGAGACTTGAAACACAAAGAAATTTAAGTGGACAACAATTTCTCCGAAAGAAACTAGGCCATCTGGCCCATTTCCGACTTCCTTTTCGCAGAAAATGACATGTTCTTTCAAGCTTAAATAAGGGTGGTAGCCTCGAGTTAAATGTCATCCTGAATTACTTTTATTCTTCATCAATTACAACCCATCACATTAACTTTTCCAATTAAAAGAACAAATGATAACCGAACAAGAGCGTATCTCCTAAAAAGTTGGAACAATCTGAGTGCATAAGATAAATAGGGAAGAAGATTTCAAATTATTCAAGATGTTCAGCTGGAACCCTCCCTTTTTCTCCTCGGGAATTCTGTAAAACTCAAACAATGATGAGCACAAAAGAAGACCTATGTGTTCACCTTAGATCTCCTATCTCCCTTAATTTCGATAGAGTATTCATCTTTCAATATTTTCATGTGATAAGCTTCAAGCTAAAATTGATAACCTAATTGTAACTTCAATTACTCCACCATATAGGGACTTTGTTAATAGCCTCCTGATTTCCATTTGCTAATCTAATATGCGACACTCCGCTGACAAATTAACAAAAAAAGCATAAACGGAGGCAAAAAGGTTGACAACCGTCGATTATTTTAGAAAACACAAGTGAATTTTGTGGTATGAAAGTTTTTGTAATTAGTTTAGGAGATTCGGCGTAGCACGAGGAGCCTTTCCTAGTTGATTTTACTTCGTTCTAAAAAAACTATATACTTTGAAGGTTGAATAAATGTTTTTGAAAATTCTAGTTGGAATAAGAGTTAAAAGTTATAGAAAAACAAGTTTATAGTATATAGTAGCACTTTTACAAGATTCTTGTGCTAATTCAACAACAACAATGCCAAAGCCGTAATTCTAAAAGATTGGGACTGGCTACATGAAACAATACATCATTTTCAGAATTCGTCCATATGGATTTTTCTTCTCCAATCTTTTCGATTTTCTTCCATCTCAATTTGTAAGTCTAGGTCATTCATCTTTTTCTACTTCTATCTTCCGGTTCATATTCAGTCTTTGACACCGTCTATTTAAGTCTCTCGAGCTCCAGCTTTCTATATTTCTTACTGATTTGATAATACTTTGTCTTAGCACATGCTCAAACCATCTTAAATAATTCTCTTTCATCTTTTCCTCAATATTTGTAACTCCTAAACACTTTCTTATATCTTTGTTTCAAATTTTATCCTTCAAGGTATGCCCACTCATCTATCAAAACATTTGCATTTCTGTTTCTCCCAACTTTTTAGGATGATCCTTTCTAAAAATCCAACATTCTGATTTATATAGTAACGTCAGTCTAATGGTCGTTCGATAAAACTTAGTAACTTACCCATTAACTTTAAGGACACCTCAATCATATGATATTCTAGTAATTGCTCTCCACTTTTGTTATCTCCACTTAATTTTATGGATCCTATTTTGTTGGACATCCCCAATACTCAGCAAACACACCAAGGCACGTCTCTTTATATCGAACGAGCTATCTCATCTAGGATCGCTCCAAAAAGAAAGGGGTCAGGGTCGAGCCTTGATGAAGACCAATTACAATTGAAAAATTATCTATTTTCCCTCCACATGTCCAACTTTCGTTTTTACTTCTCGATACATATCTTACATTGTATTAATATATATCTTGGAAATACCATTCATTGTCATTGTACCTTGTCATATGCTTTTACCAAGTCAATAAAAATCATGTGCAAGTCTCTTTTCTAGCCCAATAATACTCCATCATTTGTCTCATAAGATGGATTGCTTCTATAGTAGATCTCCCTGACATAAATTTAAATTAATTCTTTGATATAGCGGTACATCTCCCCATATGTATCTCTCTCACTCCTTTCCGTATCTTCATAGTATAGCTCATGAGTTTTATTTCCCAATTGTTAAAGCAATCTTGAACCTCCCCTTTGTTCTTGTAACACTAGACTACTTCTTCTCCATTCATTGGGCATCTCATTTGTCCTCCATTTTTGTTGGAAAGGACAGTATGCCAAGTCACCTGGGCATCTACATACCTCAATATGTATACCATCAGACCTAACCGCTTTCTTTAGCCTCATTTTCTTCAGAGCCCTATCCACCTCTGATTCTCTTTTTCAAATATTGCGCTATAAGGAGTAAATTTATATGAATAGGCCTTATTGTAAACCTAAAAATCAAGATTATATGAATTGACATTTGATTCTAACATTGAGTTTTGAGAAAAACAAATACAAATGAGAGAGTACTATTTTCAAACTCAAGTGAAGGTGGAGAGATTCCAAAATCATTCAAACTTTTGGGAAAACTGGTGTATTCATAACTATCAAAGCTAAGCAATTTAGTAGGTGTCTTATTTAAGGTGTTTTGGAGTTTTATCATATTGGGTGTACTGGTGTAGTCACAAATTAGCAAACTCATATCTTCATTGTTGTTTCCATTTTATCTAAAGCTTACCAAAGGAATAGTAGCTAATCTTTAGCGAAACAGTGCACCAACAGTATCCCCTCGAGACTGGCCTAGCTCAGCAGTTAACAAAGTTAAGTGGTGCAAAGGCTTCAAGGTTCTTGAAACAATAGTATCAAATTTCAAATGGCATTTATGGAAGCTAAAGTTAGGAAACATAATTAGAAGTTAGAACCTTTGAGGAAAGAAGATTTGGCCAAAACATAATCAGAGAGGGATGGAGGACTAATGGTGACTTGAAGAGCACATCAAAAGAGGGTGTTTAATCTTATTCCTCAACATAGGAAATCAAGGGGTCCCGAGTTCCACAAGCAGAAGCGATACGAGCACTTTGAACCCATTGCATTTTTCATATTAACTATGCATGGGATAGGGTACATATAATTCAGGCATTTATACCACCAAAATTGGTTGTGCTTTTCTCATCCAAAGCAACCAATTTCATATGGGAATGCACTAAATGAATATTGTTTGCATGGAGGACATGCTACGCAGAATCTACTAATTAGAGGGTGTTCAAAACATCACTCATGTGTGTTTTGCAATCTTTACACCAAATCACATCAAAATCTGTGAATTTTCCCCAAGAGAGTCTAGAGAGCCTTTCACCATGAAGGTTAACCCTTCGCCTCTCCCACCTTTGCCTCTTAATCAATGGGTGGAGAATTGGCTTTTCCATTTTGCCTGTTGCTGCATAAAGAATATTCGGAGGCATAGGAATGATGTTCTCTGTTCTCTCTAAAGGCATGGATACAAACCTAACAACGACCATGAGTTAATGCTTGCATGGAACTAAACATGGGAAAATTTTCACACGGGAAAGTCAAAATGGGGTTAAATAGAAGATTGTTTCTGCCCCTAAAATTTGTTATAGTGGATAACCAAGTGTTCAAAGTATCATCAAAACAATCGGAGCATGAAAAAACCACAAAAACAAAATCAAACTGAACTACGCAGGTATACAGGCTGGAAATGCTCAAGGCTGCAGTTTTCTTTTCAAACATCATCTTCAACCATAAGTCAAAACAGTTTCTTTCTCGTTACCTTAAATTGTATATAATTGCAAATCGCCGAAATTTATCTTTCTCGATTCAAATAATAAATTAGGTAACTATTATGGTCATAACCTAATTCCATCAGCTCGACCAACAAGATCAAACATTTTTCCCATCCAAATACTCTTTCATTTCCCAAATTATTTTGCAAAACCAACTCAAATTAAAAAATTCAAAAAATCAAAAACAAAAACGAGAAAATTAAAACCTTTTCAAGCTGCTTCATAAGAGAAACAAGAAGAGAGCTAGTAGTCTTAGTACGTTCACTTTGAGGAATCTTCAAACCTCGCTCCATCGCATATAATCGACCTACCAATCAAATTAGCCAAAATCTATTCAAAACGAAACTTCATGCACTAAAGACAACAAAATAAAAGGTATCTTAGATTGATTGATCGAATCAGAAAGAGAATAAGGAAACAGAAGAATACAGTAATAAGCAACAAGAGGTTCGTGCTTCTGAAGTTCATCGGCGCGTTGAAGATACGGAAGTAATTGCTTAGCTGGTTCATTTTCGGCAGCCATTGTTAAAGATTGATGATAATTGAAGAGATGTAAAACTGGAAATTTGAAAGTTTTGGGATTTATCGATGACTCGATCTTAGGAAGCTTCGTTATGGTTTGGCTGTTCGGGTTTGAAATCTATACAGAGTACATACTTTTTCTTTTTTTTTTTCTTTTTTTTCCCTTTAATCCTACGGTCTTTAGTAATTGGAGTGTGAGACTGAATACAATTGAAAAACTACCCAAAATAATCAGTTTTTTTCCTGATTTTTTTATAATAATTTAACATGTTGATTAATCATAAATAATCTTAATTTTATGGGGTATTTTCTTAAGGTAAACTTAGAGGGAATCCGATGACCTGCTAGACTGCTATAATAGGTAATTCACCAAAATAGTAAACTGAAAAATTAATTTAAAATTAGAGAAAAATTTAAAAATTTACATATAAAAAATCGTGAAATTCTTTAAATATTTTTTAAAAATTTTTTTCGACAATATTTTAATTTATCTTTTTCCTAAAAAAAATAAAACTTGTTATAGCAAATCATCCGGTTACTAGGTTTACTCTACGAAAATGCTCGTTAAAATTGGGATTTTTTCATGGTTAATCAATAGGGGGATTATTGTATACAAATCATAAATATGTTAGATTATTCTAGGTAATTTTTCCAAATATATATTTCAAGCTGATATATTTTTCAATTTTGACCTATAATTTCAATTTAAAGTTTATAATTTTAAATGGATATATTTCTGAAATACTAAGCACACTAAGGTATAAAGTTTCAATCTTTATCCCTAATAACACGCAAGAACAATGGTAGAGGTGTTCTATGCAATGAAACAAACACTTAAATAAACTAGCAATGTAAAACAATAAGAAACACTGCAATAAACAAAAGACACGAGTTATAAGAGGTTCACTCAATATGGGCTACGTCCTCGGTGGTGTTTAGTTTACTTGTATTATGTGAAGAATCAATGGAGTTCTCAAGAACTCATACAATGGAGTATTACACTTAGAGAAGAAGAAAAGAGAAAGAGAAGGGTTTGTGTTTGGCTAGGGTTAGAATCTTCTTAGAGATGTGTGTAGGGACTTCTATTTATACTAGAAATCATGTACAAGTGCTGGGGAAAAAGCCCGTAATGATACAGCCTTTATAAATTATCGCGCAAGAAAAACAAGGCACGTACTGCACCTTGCTCGACCGGTCGAGCGAAATGGACTTGGTTGAGCAGCTGTCCAAAAAGTTTCTGGATTGGTCGATTTAAGTTCTCAAATATCAAATACCAACTCAGATTCAGAATATAATTTTTTTCGATATCGTTGCTCAGCCCTTTTCATGTCATCCCCAACTTTGATTTATGTCTAGCATGGTTGTGAATTTGGTTACTCGATTAGATCATACGTTTGTCTTTTCATATATGGTTCGAGTCATGTTGAGTCGACTTAAAAGGTTTGACCTTAAGCAAAACCATTTTCCGCCTTCTACACAACGAATGGAGCCGAGGAAACTCCAACAAAACAAATTATTCCTCGTGTCTCTACATTTAAGAACAATGTAAACGCGAGCCAACGATAATAAAATCGAAAGCAGGATCAGGAATGACATAGCCAGCAGCAGCAACAGCACCAAAGGAGTAAAATAGAACATGAATTAGTAAGATTTTTGATGACAATATAACACATACATACTAAATACTCTCTCATTACACCTTACTGTGTTCATAATTACTTTACCATCCTAAACCAAACTAAAATACACTGATGATAAAAGTCCTACAGATTTATCTCTTCTAGTTTAAACTACTATTATGGTGTAGCAGGGATGGTGTCTGAGGTCGAGATATGGGAGGAAGCGTCGTCTTTCGATATGGCAACGTAGTTCACTGGGGCCGATGTCCTGAGTTTACCCTCTTTAGATGACCGATTTCCATTTTGATGAGAGTTTAACGATAGTCGACGGCTTGGAGTCCCGTTAGAGCCCCCATTTACGCGCGGTCCTTTCTTGTTTGCACTATTGGGTCTAACAGGGCTTGGCCTTGAGCTAAAAGCAGTTTCATGCTCGGTGGGCATCTGGTCTTGATACTTCTTGTGGTCCTGCGAGGTCGGCAAAGATAAGTTACAATTGCGGTTAAGCAATCGAGAGCATGTAATCAAGGGCAGGTACCGGCTAAGTTTATTTCTAATCCAACAATTACATATTCATCGGCTGATTCATATTTTGAATTCGCTATTCTCTCAAAATGGCCTAAAAATAGGCCGAAATCGATAACATTTTGTTTTTACAATTTGCAATTTGCAAGAAAATAAGCAAATCATGTAGCACTAGTCTATACTCAGGAGCACAGACAAGTACTCTTTAAGGAGCATACTCAAAAACCTTTATACTATGTTACTCGAACACTTCATTTTGCTTTACGTACCCTGTGTCCGATCCTTGATGCTCGGACATTAGTATGACACTTGGACACTTCATTTTAGGCTTAAAATTAAATATTTAGACGTATCGACATTCAGACACGTACCAGTATGCGACATCCGTACGGCAGTACCCGAGTCCAAGTAACATAGCTTTTATACAAGGGCGTGAAAAGACGGTTATGAGAGAGTCGTCTATAACTTTCTCTAGGTCAATCATGAAATCTTGCACATCTGAGACTTGAGAGGCATCTCTCGTATAGACCCGTCTTTAATAGGAAGGTTTATGGGGCTCGGGAGTTATGAAACAAAAGGTGCATTCAAGGGTACTTTTCGAATCAAGTAACGTCAGGTTAACAAATAACACTACCAACAAATCTTGGAGATTAACTTGCACTTTAACAAATCTTAACTATCAACAAATCTCGGAGATTATAGAAAGATATCTCCCCCACCCTTTCACCAATTTGCTTCAAATCAATCCTATTTAGACGTGAGGAAGGGAAAGAAAATGGACGGGATATGCAGGCAGGTTTTTTAAATATATTAAAATAAACGCTTACCCTCAACCTCCGTTTTTCTTCCTCTCTTTCATGCCTGAGCATGGCATATTCATCCAACATAGCAAGCAAGGGGACTCCGTCATAAGTGAAAGTTATGCCCCGATCCTCTTCCCAAGCACGAGTCTTGGCAACTAGTGTATCAACCATGGCTGCAAGGTCACAAACGTTGATTCAATAACTACACACAATCAATTTTAAGTAAAATTAAAACATTTACTCGCGGATGCTGCTTACGGTTTCACCAAAAATAATACACACCTGGAATTTTGTTCACCAGAATTCTGGCTTTCTCTGCCCGCTTAAGATTTAAGTGAGCGCCTCTGCTAGCATTATATCTGTTGTCATCCTGCAACAGTGAATAAGTCGGAAGTCAAACGACAATTTACATGCATACTCTAATATTGGCAAAGAAAAATACCCGAACTACACCATAAATAGAAATTCCCTTGAGATATGTATGGATGAAATACAAATAAAACACTAATTATTTATTGAAGCCGTCTCCCCATGAGACGACTTCAATTGGGTCAGTCCAAACTAATTAAAATGATGCGAAAATGGGACAATACCCGATTATAATCTTCGAGCCAACTTTCTTCTTCACAGGCTGACATCCATTTTTCTACCCTGTCCAGTATTTCTTTTCGGCTAAGAGCCTCTTCTTTGGCCTTCGAGATCTGGCTTTCCATGTCAGCAATCAACTCGGAGGGCTCCACATTCCCAGCATCAATAATTGCCAAAATCTTTTCCCTAGCAGCCTCTGTATCGATTTCTATATGTGCACGAGCGTAAATCTCTTCAAGTTCACCCTGCTTCTTGAAGGCGATTTCCTTCATCCGGCTAAATTTCAGCTGATCAAGCCTTTCGACCTCAACCTCAGCCTAACCACATAGTACAAAAACTATTAAAACAAAACATAGCAGCATACCTCTTTTAAATTCTAATACAACATTATATTACCCCTATGCCATTAATTGGCTCTACCCAAGTGGGGTTTTGGGGGGGGTCAGATGTACGTTGTACGCTGTATGCAACCTTACCCTTGCTACTGATAACAAAGAGGTTGTTTCTGATTAACGCTTAATAACATTGTAAAATTGATAGTGTTACCTGCTCAATCAAGTCCAGAGCAAGAGCACCAGGGATAGTAACTTCATCAACCGAGGCTGATATGTTGCAAGTAACATGGTCAAACAATTCTCGCTCATCATCAGGCGTGTCCATCAGATTCCAAAGATCAATCAACTGATTCGCTAATTCTTGAAGCTGCAGGTAAAAGCACTCTCTTAGACTCGTATTATACGTCACAAAACCCATTCTAATTTTATTATAATAAAAATGCAACATTAATGTTTGCCAGGTTAAAATGCTGCACATGAGTTTGATTACAAGTATTACTGGCGGATCTTGGACAGTAAGTTAGAGGGGGCAAGGTTAATATTCAAACCAAAACGGGGGCGGGGGGGCAAGATTCGTAGCCCAAAACTCTAATTCAAAACCTATATTCATCGTTTTATAATATAATGACCCAAAACCTTCAATGGGCCGACCCCTTCGACCTACCAAAAAAAAAAAGTTTGCAATAGACAAGGGTTTACCTTTTGAAGCCTCTGTTTCTTGTCCTCTTTTAGAGCGACAACTGTCTCAGCAAGCTTTGATAATGTCTCGTTGCTAATGCTCTTTGACTGCACACCGCTCGAATCATTCAAGCTCGGGTGAACTTCCGTCACAGTACTGTAGAAGTCCATACCAAGCACAGAACAAAGATCATGCACAGTGCTCACAAATTCCAACACCTTGTGTAACCTTTCACTCTGTCACATCAACGAACGCTTATGAGTACAACTCTTATTAAGAACACAGAATAATCAAAAATTCCTAATCAATCACCGTAAATCACTAGAGAAAGACAAAAAGAATATTATTAATATAAACAATATTAAAAAAAGTAAATTAAAACCACAAAACTCCCACCTTATCAAATCCTACCACATAAAGGTGATCACCGTTATTTACAAAAACATCCTCCAAACACCACATTAATTACAACTGAAATTATACCTTTTCTTTCTGAAGTTCCTGAAGATGAGCATGATATTCCTCTAACTTCTTTAGGGATAAATCAGACTCATCAACAACAGGTACTTCATCGTTTAGGTTCAACTTCCCGGCAATTTCTCCACAAATTTCCTGAATCTGTGTCTGAACATCCGAGAAGTCTTTCAGCCTCTGCTCCTTTTGTTTACATAACTTCTCCAACGTTGGTGCAATGGCCGCTAATTGTTCTTTAATCGTTCCAGAAGTTTTCTCCGGCTGTCCAAAAGCAATGTGTATGTACGACTGTTTAAATTAACACATGAAATCCAAACAAGAAATCGGCTTGTATTTACATCAAACCACTGAGAAATACAATTATAGTAGAGACAAACCATTCCAACAACATGTTTTTCTCCGAGAGCAGATAGGAGTGTGGAAAGTTCGACATTAGCATCGGCCAAAGTTTGGAGGAGTTGAGCTCGGGATTTAACTGCCAGATCAACCTTCCTTTTGTAAACATCTAAACATTCCTGCTCTATCTGAAGAAGCATTTTGTCCCTGTCCTCATCACTTTCACCAACTTCGTCCCATATTCGCTACACCGAATCAAATACTTAAAATCAGTACAATGCTCAGTGGTTATAGCATAATTGTAATGAAATAATTTTGACTAAGTACCTGTAATTGCTGGAGCAAAGACCCACAAGTGGTTTCTCCTAAAACAGGATATTCTACATCCGTCACTGCCATTGACAAGCCTAATTTGAACCTACATTCAATCCGAACTTTCAGTTTCTCCGATTAAAAGTGTTACCCTGATCATAGCTTCTATGAGCATGATATACCAAGTATGATGATAATGACAACCCATCATCTAAGAATCAAATTTCCCCATCCACCCCTAAGAACATCCACAAATGATCAAAACAACATATAACCATTACACAAATGGATACTCTCTAGAGTTAAAGAAAGATGTACAATAAGTTATCCTCACAATTCTACCATTCTAGCATCATTCTCTTGCAAGCATAAACCAAATGACAATCACATAAAGGCGGTATGTGACGACCTATGTTACTCGGGCTCTTCATTTTGTTTCAAATCACGTAACATCCTTGATCCTCGGACATTGATATGGCACTTTTAGACACTTCTTTTTGGGCGTAAAATTAGACGTATCCGACACTTGGACACGTATAAGTATCCAATATCAGTACCCGAGTCCAAGTAACATAGGCGACGACAAAAGACTAAACTAATTTGGCTAATAGAAGATGCATTCTGCAAGTGTATTAGAATTCCTAGTCACCCCATCATAGAAAGGTGAAAGCTATAGCTTAAATCACCCACCTACCCACCATGAATTAAACATTTGACAGAAAAAATAGGCAGGATAAAACCTCCATTGATCACAAGGTAAAATATGACAGATCAGCTGCAATTAACATTTGGTAAGTGGCATCCAATTATTAGGTCAACCTAGTATAATTAAATCTAATCAACATTATCCACAAAGTTCAAATCTTTTTCATTAGCATTACTCACCAATAATCCACACAATGATATTAGCATCTAACCCTCACTCATTTTAACATAATGAAAAAAGATAAAGTATCTAAGTCCACTTTAATATAAGCTAAATCAAGAAGAAAAAGGTGAAAACCCATATAATAAAAATCTCTACTTTATGATAGATCATGATAAACCCACAAGACAGCAACATTATGATAAATGATGGGAAAACCCACCAAAGGAAAAACAAGATCTTTACTGAAAATAAGCAAAAAATAAAAATAAAAAAATAAAAAATCAAACCTTTACTTTATTAACCACATTACCCCAAAAAACTAACCCACACAAAATAATTAATTGAAGAAATACTTAGATCTTTCAAGAATCAAAGTAAAACCCACTTCATTTTACCAAATTAGCATTGAAATCAAAGATTAAATAATACCCATTAACAAAAGAAAAGAAAATTTAAAGTAAAACCCACTTCATTTTCTCAAAAAATGACACATTTAGCATTAAAATCAAAGAATAACAAATACCCATTAACAAAAAATAATCAAAAATACAATGTGGAGAAAGTAAAAGCTTACCCAGATGGTGGTTGAAGATGTTTAGGGTTTTTCACAAGACTTTGAGGGGTTTTTTTTGTTTTTTTTTTTTTAAAAAAAAAAAAGCTTAAGGTGGTTAGATCTGAAGAAGAGAGAGAGGGTGAAGAAGAGTCAGGATATAGTATTAAGTGAGTGAAAGACAGTGGTAAGTAAGAGAGATATGATGAAGAAGACAATGAGAGAAAATGAGAAAGATAAAGAAAACTGTGAGAGATTTAGTGATGTGGGACCCACCTTTGAACACCCTCCTCCTCAGCCCCCATATGATTGTCTGAAAATTATAAACACCATATGTGTTGTAGGCTTTCAGATAGTTGCAGCTTGCAGGTATCTCTTTTTACGAAAGACTCTTTTGAATCGGGCAACTCTTTAACTGCACTCTCCTATATGGATATGAGTTGTCGTCTATTTTTCCCTTAAACACTGACCATAGTTTGTCTATGAGTGGAATGTACCGGATATGATGATGATGAATACAACTTATAATAATAAAATAATATTAATAATAATAATAATAATAATAATAATAATAATAATAGATTTTTTTCTTTTCTTGTGGTATTTACCGATTTTGACACTGTTTCCTTCTTTAGTGACACCCTTATTACCTAAGGTTTTGGGTTGTTGAATGTGAGTTTTCTATAATCAACTTTTTTTTTTCAAAGGAGTTTCAATAATCAACTTATTTATAAATACTTTTTGACTTGCTGAGTTTTAATAATTATGTTTTCATATTCTTTTATATTTAATTATGTTTTCAAATCCATCTGGGAATCGTGCCATGGTGTATGCTTTTCGCCGATGATATAGTTTTGGCCGCAGAAACTAAGGAGGAGGCTAATAGTAAATTGGAAGAATGGAGGGAAGCCTTGGAGCGTAAGGGTATGCGCATAAGTCGCTCTAAGACTGAATACATGTGATGTAACTTTAGTGGGACCGAATCGATAATCGATAGGGAAGCCAGAGGTGTCCATCAGGGGAGAAGCTGTTGCATGCACGTCCAAGTTCAAATATCTAGGTTCAGTAATTCAGAACAATTGGGGAGATTGAGGGTGACGTTACTAACCGTATACAGACAGGTTGGCTCAAGTGGAGAGCAGCAACTGGGGTGCTTTGTGATAAGAGATTTCCTAGTAGACTAAAAGGGAAATTCTACCGCGTTGCGATTAGGCCGGCTTTGTTGTACGGAACAGAGTGCTGGCCTGTAAAGAAGGCTTTCGAGAAGAGAATGGATGTAACAGAGAAGCGCATGCTGAGATGGATGTGTGGTAAGACAAGGATGGACAGGATTAGAAATCAGGAGTTTAGGGAGAAGTTAGGGGTTGCACCTCTCTCTGCAAAGATGTGGGAGAACAGGCTTAGATGGTTTGGGCATGTGCAGAGAAGCACCCATGACGCCCCAGTGAGAAGGGTTGAACACATCATAGTGGAGGGCAAGAGAAGCCGGGGAAGACCTAAGAGGACGTGGGAGGAGCAGATTAACAGCGACCTGCTCGAACTACACCTCTCTAAGGACCTGAATAGGGATAGAGCCACATGGCGGCGCCTTATTCACGTCCTAGATTACTAGACTTGTTTGTTACTGTTCTGTGTCTTTCGTCATCGCTATTCACTGCCTTTTCTACCTGTATCGTTTATACATTTTTAAAAGATCCCTATGCTTGGCTAATGTGGGTGTAAGATGCAGGTTTCAGATATTTGCAGGTCCTATCCTTGAAGTCTACTATAGAGCCGAAGGACTCTTATGACCGCCCTCTCCTTCTGGGTATGAGACGCCGTCGACCTTCCTTCCCCGGACCCTGACCATAGAGTATCTATGTGCGGGAACATTGAGTATGATGATGATGATGATGATGTAGATAATAATAATAATAGAAATACAAAATTAAATGTGCAAATAATATTTGATCAGATAATATAGGATATTTTAATAATATTATATAACGATTGATTGTAACAATCACAAAAAATCATATTGTTAGAACAATATATAACTAAGAATTGAAATACTCATATCGATTGAACGAAATAGATGAAGAATAACCAAGAATAATAAATAATGTATTAAAAATAGAATAGAAATAAACTTGGTAAAATTCTAAAATTAAAAGAATTGAAGGTTAATCTTAAAAAAAATCTAAAATCCCTCAATGTAAAAAAAAGGTAATAAATTAAATGAACTAGGAAACTAAATTAAAAGTAATTAAAATAATATTGATGGACTTCAATAAATTATAGGCATATTATTTGCGTTTTTGTGTTTAGTTTATTGTGATTTACATGTAGATTCGCTTAAAAAAAGATATAAACTCTATTCAATATTACTATTGTTTTATTTTATAATTAATAAATTGAGTGTTGAAGATTTGGCTTCTTTTTTTATCAAAAGTTGAGACACAATTTTAGTGGCGATGAGCAAGATGATGGTCAAGACGAGATAATCGGAGAAGATGTAGTTGTAAGTACAAAAAATTTTAAGTATCTAGGGTCTGTTATCCAAAGTAATGGGGAGATTGATGGAGATGTTACGCATCATATCATATACAAGCGGTTGTTGGCGTAAGTGGCGAGCGGCTATTGAAGTGTTATGTTATAGGATATTCCCGGTTAGACTGAAATTAAGATAAATTTTTTAGTGTTTCCTTTAGGCCAATTTTGTTGTATGAGACAAAGTGTTGGCCCGTTAAGAAAATTCATGAACGAAAGATGGAAAATAGTGGAGATGCGAATGCTGAGAAGGATGTGCGGTAACACAATAATGAATAGAATCAAGTTAGGAGTTTAGAAAGAAGCTAGGTGTTGCCTCAAAAGCTGCTAAAATGCGTGAAAATAGGTTAATATGGTTTAGACACGTGCCAAAAAGACATTCGACTCTCCTGTTAGAAAAATAGAAAGCATCACAATTGAGGGTAAGAGAAGTCGAGAAAAACCTAAGAAAATGTGGGTTGAGCAAGTAAGAATGACATAAGTGAGTTACGCCTCTCCACGGACCTAAATAGGGATATGAATAGTTAGAGATGTCGGATCCATATTTTAGACTACTAGTAGTTTCTTTAGTTGCCTTCTTACCCTAGTGTCTAGTTGCTTCTTACATGATTTGTTTTGTACATTTATATACTCATCGTGGTTTTATTTTATTTATTTAACATTATTTTTATTTTTCATTTTTAGAAGTAGTTTTGTCTTTACTCTTGACCGCATATATATATACACACACACACATAGTGCCGTTTATGGCATTGCGTGGGCCCTAGGCAAATTGAAAGAAATGAGCCCTCTTTATGGAGGGTCGATTTTGAACTTTAACGAGTATTTGGAAAAATAATAGAGATGGACCCTATAGATTATAATTAGCATTAAAAAACCATAGGCGAGTCATATAATTCTTAAATGATAAAAAAACTACTCATAAATTGCAAATTTTTAAATGTCTACTTAATTAACTAATATTTTCTAATTTTAGAGTCCTTTCTAACTCTGGGCCCTAGGCAAATGCCTACTTTGCCTATGGCCACACACACACACACACACACACACACACACACACACACACACACACACACACACACACACACACTCACACACACACACACATATATATATATATATGAAAGGTTCTTGTTTGAGGTCGTCTCACGAGAGCAGCGAAAAAAACCATTTGATAATTAGCCAATAACAATAACATATAATTAAATGTTTGCTAAATAAGCATTTAGTATTTAATAATTTCCATAAATGAGTGTGTGCACATTTATTAATCAATGACATCCTTCCTCCCACTGTAACATGATTTCGAAAAAGTATCTTCTTGGCTAGTGCAGTGTGTGCACTTTGTGTTCTTCCGATAAGTTCAACTAAACTTTATAAAAAAGTTACCTGTAAAACACAAAACAAACTTAACTAGAATTATACTATCAGAAACAATTCTAATCAGCTATTAATTATTAAAAAAATAATAAATAAAAAAAACTTTAGTCCAAATTTTCAAAGTCCAAGCAACATTCAATTCCAATTTCAGCTTAGTCAAATTCCCACTCGAACCTTTTTTGACTTAAAATATTTGTTAGCAGTTAGACACGATGACAATTGAGTATTGACAATTGAGTTTTGTTGTTTTGGTCCAGCTGGAGTTATTAGCTCCTTCTTTGACCGGCAATGTTTCACTTTTGGCCCAGCTACTAATAACTATAAATAAATACAGCTAATATATTATTTAAATAACTAAATTCAATAAAAAATTATATACTTAGTTCTTCCGTTCTGAATGCTTGCTATATTTTGGATATAAGCATTATTCATCATTTAAGCTTATTTTGCATATTACGGTTAATGTGTAAGTAAAAAATATAATCAATGGGATCTTGTTTGAATCGCTAATCGCATACTTTCATAATATTGACTTTTCATAATTTTTTAAATGTGTATAGTTTTATATATAAATGATTAAAATAACATATTGGGTTGCGTAAAAAGTCAAATATAGCAAGTATAATGGAACAAAGATAGTATTGTTTAAATAAATAAGTTATAATTAAAATAAATAATGGGCATAGGGATGGTATGCACATATTTAAGTTATTAACCAATCTTCAACAGTAGACAACCTTAAAAAGTTGATTTATAGGCGACATTACCACACTTACAAACATGCATATATCTCTTTTAATTTTATTTTTTCAATAAAATTAACCATCAACCTATACTTTCTCCAAATATAATTGCTTTCTCGTAATCCTTCTTATTCTTCCTACTAATTTTATTTTTTTTTATTATTTTAAATTTGTATTTTATTCTTAATTTATAAGTTAAAATAAAATAAAAAATTTATTAAAACTAGTATATAAGCATAATTATTCTAGTCTCAATATCTATAAATATATACATAAAGTTTTTTTTAAAAGTATATATTTAAATTTCATATATTATGACAAATTTAACAAGATCCATATAAATATATTTTTAACTTTTAGTTATCCTTGAATAACCATGTTTAAATTTATACTCTTGTTTGAAATATTTTAAATGTAACAAACAATTAATAGAAAATGGGGGAATTAGTTTTTTCAAGTCATAGTAACAAAATATTAAATGAAAAAAATTTTAAATATTTTTTTTGCAATAAATTTTAAATACTCTTGATAACATATTAATATGTCATTCTATAAACTCCACAATCGAAATCGTTCCAGTTAATTCTATACTTTTTTAGTATAGGGCACTGGGCAGACCATATAAATGTAGGGTAACGAGAATTAATCCTAAAATATTATCCGAATAAACTCATACTTACTCCGACTAATATAAACTCCAATTTTTTTCAGGGAGTAGTATAGGAAAAATTACCAAGAATAATCCAATCTTTTCATGATTTTCCTATAATAATCCCTCCTATTGATTAACCTTGAATAATCCCAACTTTAAGGGGTATTTTCCTAGAACAAACTCAGATAACCAGATGGCCTGCTGTAGAAGTTTTTTTTTTAAAAAAAAATCTATTAAAATGAATGTCAAAAAAATCTTTTAAAAATGTTAAGCTCTTTTAGAATTTTTTTATGTGAATTGTTAAAATTATTCTCTAAAATTATACTCCCTCCGTCCCATTTTAGTTGTCCACTTTGTCATTTTGGGTCATCCCACTCTAATTGTCTACTTTCTTTTTTGGCAAAACTTTTTACCTAAATACCCCCAACTACCCCAACTTATATTATTTAATAATACCGCACCTACCACCTTTTCAATTATTATATTCACTTAAAATACCCCACTACCACCTTTTCAATTATTATATTCACTTAAAATACCTCAATAACACCTTTTTCAATTATTATAATCACTTAAAATACCCCACTACCATTTTTTCTTATTTTGCGTGCCCACAACAAATTAATTTTCAGTTTACTTTTTTTGGTAAAGTACTTAATATAGCAAGTCATCCGAATACTTAAGTTTACTCTAGGCAAATACCCCATAAAATTAAAATTATTAATGGTTAATCAATAATTAAAATTATTATAGAAAAATCATGAAAAGATTAGATTATTTTATTAATTTTTCCAATAGTTTAAACCACTTTATCGAGTATTGAGTGTATCTTTTACAACTATATTGTATAATAGCAAATAGTATCTTTTTGTTCCTTTCTTGCATTAGTGACTTTAGATAACTGTTTGAAGTTTCTCATGATCCCTGTGATTGATTGAATGTACTAATTAATTAATTAATTAATGTAGGAGTATTTAATTAATTAGTTCTACTTTTAAGCCTTAACTTTTTATATTCATGATGGTATGTCGAGCATTGTCTCGAGACTCCAAGGAATATTGTGGTAAAACCATGCATTGACTCCACATACTATACGAGGCTTATATTTTTTAGATTTTAAATAAGATGTGCTTATTTCAGTTATTGGGTTGATTTCTGATATTTTGATGGGTTTAGCATTGAGTTTTGTGTTTATATTGGTTTTTTTATATAATTGTAAATTCATTTTAAACTCGAATTAAAGTCGAGTTTAATTACAAGGTCGAATATATGACGGTTCATGGATTTTGTTTTCAGCACCTTTAGATTAATTAGAATTATAAAGGAAAATTTTCCTAAAAATAATCTCAGCAGTCAATTAACATGAATAATCCCATCTATTGTTAATTCATTTATAACCCGAAATGCTGTTGGATCACCTACTACCGGTTTGTATTAGATATACACTACAAAAAAAATTGAGAAGGAGACATTTTGTCTACGAGCTTGGCCACGGGATGGAGACGGGAAAGTCTTGTCGCCTAGGTTGGCTACAAGCATTTACCGTCTCCATCCTGTTTTCATCCTATCCTGAAAGTTGGCTACGGGCATATTCCGATCCGTCTCCATGCCGTAGCCATCATGTCCCTAAAGTTAGGGGCATGCTCCGTCTCCATCCCGTCGCTATTGATATTATATTGTTTCCGATGAAGGAAATTAAATTTGTAGAATTTTTTGTGTTTGTACTATTTGAATCGAAATATTATACTTCCTCCGTATTTGGTTATTTGCAACTTTTACTAAAAATGGCGTATTCTATTATTTGCAACTTTCTTTTTTTTCCATTTATAGAAAGTTTTTTATTACTTTTTTATTATCTCTCTCTTACTTTTTTATACTCTCTCTTACTTTTTAATACTCTCTCTCATACTTTTTAATACTCTCTCTTACTTTTTAATATTATAATACTATAATCCCACCCCATTAACCTCATTAATCTATTTTAATACACTACTAAAAGTTTTGCGTAGGAGTCCGTGAAGGACCCCAAAGTTGCAAATAATTAAATACGGAGGAAGTATTTAGATTTGAATTTAATACAAGTATTGAATTAATTTCCTTAATTCATATTTTCTAAATATAATTTTTTATAATATTATAAATTATAATATAAGTATTCAATTTCATATTTAATAACTAAAATTTAATTTTAATAATGAAATACGATAATTAAAAACTCGAAAATTAAAATAATAAACTAAGTAAATTTTTAAATCAATTCAATTCAAATCAAAAAGAAGTAAATTATTTCAATTTTTCTTAAAATGAGCTAAACTAAACTGAATTGATTTTTTTTTTTGAGTGAATTAAACTGAATTGAATATGATGATGATCATCATCATATCCAGCGACCAGCGTATTCCGCTCATAGACAAATTATGATTAGATTTGAAGAGATAAATAGACGACATCTCATACCCGTATAGAACTAAAGTGAATTGATAATTACTTGTATTATGAAACATGCTCCACTTTATGCATAAATATAGTACTTCCTCTGTTTTTTTTTACTTGCACCCCAACATACTTTTACGCAGTCCAATGCGTTTGTCGGGTTGCTTATATCTAGAATTATACTCAACTAAAAATTATAAAAATTTGATATTATGAAAGTATTCGACGAGACGAATAAAACAAGATCCCACATGACTAGGTTTTTTTATCGTTTAATAGTCGCACTATGCAAAACACTATCAAATGATGAATAGTGTAAAAAGTGGAAATGGTGCAAGTAAAAAAAAACGGAGGAAGTAGTAGAATTAGAGGCAGGAAGCAACGAGGCCGTAAATAGTAGGTCATTTTCTACAATTTTGCAAGTCCCAAGGAAGGAGAAAGAGTAATGGGGCCGTATTGAAGTATCCAAAAATACTTCACATGCAATTTGTCCTTTTTCTTAACCTAAAACAATTATTTTATCATCACTATCCAAAAATACCAAAATTGCTTCTGGGCAGAAGGTTTAAGGTTCGATCCTTATTAGATGCAGGTATTATTTGGGGTTTTTTGACTGAACGCATTTTCTTTTACTCACTCCTTGGGAGAACAGGTATCCATATCTTTCAAGAAAAAGACAAAACCTCCCACCCGATTTCTGCCTTGTGCGGGATACTAAGAATGACTTCTACCCTTAACTTTTTATTTAAAATAATCTCTTTTTTTTAAAAAATAATTTATCATTTTCCTATATTAAAGTAAATATTGGAATTTACTTGTCGATTTTCTTTACATATTTGATGATGTAAGAAATTTGTTAGATTATTCTCATTTAAGATTTGCACTCAAATAAAGGGTAGTGGGTACAATGGTGTCGTGGTGTCATGGTCCCCTCCAAAAAATGTTAAACCTTTTCTAAGGGAAAAAAAATTATACTCCTCCCATTTTTTAATATACTTTTTATTTGGAATATTACGTATATTTAGTGATATTGAGATTTAAAATTTATTTTTAAAACTGAGCAAAAAGTAAACGGGAAAAACAAAAAGAAACGGAGGGAGTACTTTTTGTGTTTCATTGGGATTGAATCAAAGAGAAAGATAATGATTTTTGAGGAAAGTATGAGAAATTAAAAATTATATAAAAGAAGTGATAAGAAATTGTATGTTAAAAGAGCGTTTAGATGTACGTGTGATTGAGATTAATAGAAGGTAGTAGGGTCAATTCCAAATAAGAAAATGATGCAAAATAAGTAAAAACAAGCAAAAATGAAAATTGATGCAAATTAATGAGTGAGACGAAGGGATTAAAATAAGTCAAAGTTTACGAATGTCCCCAAGGCGTTCACGAGGACGTTTATTAATTAGAATAATAATATATTTTAAAGATGCAATATATGAAATAAAATAAAAAAAAATAAATATTATTGGTGATAGGATTTTAAATGTTATATTGTGTTAAGTAGTATAATTTAGTGTTTATCTAAATTTAATTTCAAAATATTTTTTAGTTTATTAATTAAAATTGATCAATATCTTTATTAATAACAAACATGTTGGAGGACATTTGATATCAAGATCTATACAATAAATATGCTAAAATTATCCAAATTGTTTAAATTATGTTAGTCTCATTAACTTTGCTTTATTTATTAAAAATAGTTGTGTCATTCACACATTTATTCAGTCATTTACTTTTGTTTTTCAATTTTCTTATTTTTTATTCCATAGTTATCCTGATAAAATTTTCAAAATCTATATAAAAATATGAAGTCTACGCATAATAAACCAAAAAATCACTACAAAAAATTTGCAAACTAGCGACTATGAGATATAGTCGTAAATTACTCGGTATTTGTGAATACCGACTAACCACCGACTAAATCCAAATAGTCGGTATATAATGGTCGGTAAGCTAATTGAGTCGTTAAGTTAGTCGGCGTACCTACCAAATATCATTTAGTAGGTGACTAGTCGGACCTCCGACTAAGTAACTGTGTCGGAACATAGTCGCTGCTACCGACTAAATTTTAGTTGCTAAGTAGTCGCTGTAAAAATAAAAAAGATTTTGTTTTTTTTTTTATTTTTTTTTTTGAAAGATGTTTTTAAAATTGTACCGACTATCTGTCGACTCAGTTTTAGTAGGGGATTAGTCGGTAAAGTCAAACTTCAAATGTTGACCATATTTTTACCGACTAACCTGAGACTACTTATTTGGTAGGAGGATAATCGGTAAAGTCAAACTAATGTTGACTGAAAAAGCGTACCAAAATTTGGCGGTTATTTTTACCGACTAACCTGAGACTACTTATTTGGTAGGAGGGTAGTCGGTAAAGTCAAACTTATGTTGACTGAAAAGCGTACCAAAATTTGGCGGTTATTTTTACCGACTGTTTACCTACTAATGCTGTAGTCGGAATCTAGTCGCTAGATTTAAAATATTAAAATAATAAAACTGGTCAAATGTGGTCAATTGTAAACCACATTTGACCAGTTTTATTATTTTATTACTAAAATAAATTGTCGCACGAATATAATAAAAAACGTAATAAAAAACGAATATAATAAAAAACGCATATAATAAAAAACGCATAAATAAAATTAATAAAGAAAATGTTCAAATAAATAAATGTTTAATCATACAAACATAAAAAAAACATAAAAATAAATGTTTAATCATAAAAAAAACACAAAAAAAAATGTTTAATGTGTTGAAAATGTTATCAAAGAAGTTCTTCTCAATGTGCATCACGTCAAGGTTGTGACGGATCATATTTGTGCTCCAGTACGGCAAATCCCAAAAGATACTTCTCTTCTTCCATCCAACACAATGTCTACTTAAATCCGCGTTGAACTCTGCTGCATCGTCTTCAAACACCCTTAAAAACCCAAAACGATCCAACTCCTCCAAAAGCTCATTTCCCGTACGTATTTCGGGCATTACAGCCTTCTCAACAACTCCACGGCTAAAAAGCACCCGGTTTCTACGAAATCGGTGTGTACTATCTAAAAATCTCCTATGTGAGTCAAACCAACTGACTTTTCTACTGTGTCTTAAATAAAAGGCTTTGGAGTCATCCATGCAGTACGGACAAGCGTGCAAGCCAGATGTACTCCACCCCGACATCATCGAATAAGCTGGGAAGTCGTTGATTGTCCACATCAAAGCTGCACGAAGTATAAAGTTCTGCCTCTTGGATACGTCGTACGTCTGGATCCCATCTTCCCACAACAGCTGTAACTCATGTATCAATGGCTGGAGGTACAAATCAATCTTATGTTTTGGATTGTTAGGGCCAGGGACGATCACCGTTAAGAACATGTACTGCTTTTTCATACACATGAAGGGCGGAAGATTGTATGGAGTTAGTATTACGGGCCAGCATAAATATTGTTGACCCGAGCTGCCAAATGGGTTGAAACCATCTGTACACAACCCCATTCTCACATTTCTTGTCTCCCGTGCAAAATCCGGATGTGTCGCGTTGAAATTCAACCAGGCCTCACTGTCCGAGGGGTGACACATCTCTCCATCCTCTGTACGATGCTCCGCATGCCACCTCATGTGGCTGGCAGTGGTCGCAGACGCATACAACCGTTGTAGCCTGGGACCGATGGGAAAGTAGTGAAACTGCTTTCTAGGAGTGTTATCAGATACCCATCTTGAAACCCCACACTCATCACACTGTGTCATACTCGCTGTTGGGCCCCAATAAATCATACACCCATTGACGCAACAATCAATCTTCTCTACCGGCAATCCAAGAGCCGAAATTTGTTTCTTCGTATCATAAAAACTTGTTGTCATCCGATTATCTTTCGGCAACAACTCAATAATAAATTGACATAACTCATCATAAAGTCTTTCTGGCATACGAAAGTCTGTCTTCAGGCTAGTCATCCTTCCTATGACCGACATTTGAGTATGCGTTTCACAGCCAGGGTACAGAGGTAAGTTGGCGGCCCTTAACATTTCAAAGAACTGTCTGGCTTGAGGATTCGGCTCTTCATCATTTTGAACGGGCGAGTATGGTACATTATCGACGACATCATCACGATGCGGTAGAAAATGATGATGTGTATCCGGAAAAGCACTCGCTGCTGCATCGTATACCATTTGTGCATACGGATTTTGAACCGTGTTCAGCTGTGGCTCAACCGGAGCCCAATCAGTACAAATAGGTGCTCCGTCGTGACATTTGTGCAGGTACCAATCGTAGTAATTTTCAACAAACCCCTTTTTTAACAGATGGTCTCTTACGACATCTGGAACCCACACTCTACGATTACCGCACTTTTTACACGGACATCTAACTTCATTTGGATTTTTTTTCTTTGCAAATTGGATAAATTCTTCGACCCCTTCTAAATATCTCATATTATAAACTCCTTTAGAACTTCGTTGGTACATCCAACTTCTTTCGGCTCGTAAGTCCATTGTTCTGCAAAACAACAAAATACTTCGTTGGTAAATTATATTTAAAACAAAAAAAAAAAATTAAAAACGTGCAAATTCCTAATTTCAAAATACCGACCAGTTAGCGACCAACATTTTAGTCGCCAGGTGGTCGGTACAAATTTTAAAAAAAAAAAATTTAAATGAGCTTTTTTTCCTGCCATTTTGATTTACAATTATTAATACTAAATTGAAATTGCGCTTTTCCTTACTTAGTTCGTCGTATGTACTATAAAAATTGATAACGTTAAAAGTATGTTTCTCAAAATTGTAGAAAATGAGTAGCTTCTGGGGTTTGATTTACAGTCGTTACTTTTCATCTCATATTTTGAAGACCTACGTGATATTGGACCAGTAACTTCTATTTCCTCACTTTTCTTCATAGCTGGTAGTGTTTGCCTTGAAAGATTGTTAATTTTATGGTCTAGAACCGTCAGTTACTGCTTTGTTAGCTTCTAGAAATGACCATAAAATTAACAATCTTTCAAGGCAAACACTACCAGCTATGAAGAAAAGTGAGGAAATAGAAGTTACTGGTCCAAGACCATGTAGGTCTTCAAAATATGAGATGAAAAGTAACGACTGTAAATCAAAATATGGAACCTCAGAAGCTGCTCATTATCTACAATTTTGAGAAACATATTTTAAGCGTATATAACACATTTTTATAGTAAACATACACGATAATAAGTAAGAAAAACATATATTTCGATTAAGTACTGATAATTATAACAACAAAATGACACGGAAAAAAAGCTCATTAAAATTTTTGTCCTATACAATTGAAACCGTAAAATCTATATTAATCACCTTGCCCGTCGCTTATCACATCCGTATTGTATTGAAAAAACTCGAGTACGAATGTGAGGAAGAGAAGGGCAAAGTGAGAAACATAGCAACGAGATATTAAAACCGTAAAATACTAATATCATACCTAAATAATTTTGATAGAATGAAATAAAGAGAGAATTGATTGATATGAAATAGAATAATAACTATCGATGAAGGTTTTTTTTTTTTTTTTGAAGAAACTATCGATGAAGGTTATTTATAGGTATTTCTGAACGTATGGCGATTAAGTTACCGACCAATCACCGACTACCACGGTAGTCGGAGTAAAAGTTTACCCGTTTCACCGCCCTCATTTATTGCCTCAGTTAATGTTTGAAAAGACGTTGGAAAAGACAAAAACTTTTGAAATTACCGACTAACTGGCGACTAATAGATAGTCGCAGGCTAGTCGCTAACAACACGGATATTCAAGTAATAAGTGCTTTTTGACCCTTTTTGACACGGATACTCAGGTAATAAATTCCATTTGACCACATTGTACCGAGACTACCGACTAGTTGGCGACTGGCATAATAGTCGCAAAATAGTCGGTAAAACTTAAAAAAAAAAAATTAAAATGAGCTTTTTTCCGGCCATTTTGTTTTAAAATTATTAGTACTAAGTTGAAATTGTGTTTGTCCTTACTTAGTTCGTCGTATGTACTATAAAAATTGATAACGTTAAAAGTATGTTTCTCAAAAGTGTAGAAAATAAGCATCGTAACTTTACTTATGATCATTCTACTAAGAAAATTTTTTTCATTGCATGGCGTTAGCTGCCCGATAGTGGACTTTACAACCTATACTCCCTCTAATTCACCATTAAGTGGCTCCTATATGTTTTTTGACATTGTTCATATCGTAAAACAAATTGGAGCTACTTAACGGTGAAATAGAGGTAGTAGAATAGGCCGTAAGTACCACTAACGCGCATTAGTGTAATTTACAACCTATACTCCCTCCAATTCACCATTTAGTAGTTCCTATATGTTTTTTGACATTGTTCATATCTTAAAACAAATGGGAGCCACCCGATGATGAACTAGAGGTAGTAGAATAGGCCGTAAGTACCACTATCGGGCAAACCAACGCCTTGCAAATCAAAAATTATTCTTTTTCAGTAGCAAATATAAGTAAAATAATACGTTGCACATTTTCTACACTTCTGAGAAACATATTTTAAGCGTTTCTAACACATTTTTATAGTAAACATACAGGACAATTGTAACAACGGGTAGTTTAAGTCGTATTGTTTTAAAAGAGAAATAGACGTTTTGAAGAACCAAATACAGTTCGAGTCAAACCAGGGCGTTAAACGATTAGTTAAAACGGATTCAAGCGAAACAAAACTTGCGGACCGAGTTCTAATAGTGCTATTATAATCTACCAGACATAAAGACTAAGCAGCAGATAAGTTTGAAAAGGTAGTTTTAATTATTACAACTCGAGAGCGTTCACGCCTCATAAAACCAACATTTAAAAGGTACGAAAACTTAAGTTCATAATAAATTATGATTCTAACGTTTTATTTCTCCCAGAGTAATCCTCACTCCCCACCTGCAATTAACTTACTGCTAGTCATTATCCAAGGAGGAAACGACATCATCACTGGATCGTTAAGACCAAAAAGTACACGTCAGCAAGAAATCATAATTCAATTAATTCGAGTACGACAAATCAAAGATAATAACTTTAATAATTTCTTGTTTCAGTTAGTCAGCCATAATGCTGTATCTTTTTCAGCCATACTGCTGTATCTAATCCAGCCATACTGCTGGTACAACTTCAAACTCCATAGGCGAGACAATACATTAGGGAGAGCTAACCCCTAAGCAAGTCTCTACCATAGACACACGTCCTACTTCGGTGTCTATGGTTAAGTATGCATACCCCCGCGGTGGCTCATAGGCTCCAAAGGCCGCGAGTAATTTATTCCACCAATTGACGTCATACTACGTCCACTTTCAAGTTAGTGAGGTCATACTACCTCTGCTTATTAAAAGTTATAATATAATAAATTATTCGGAAGCGTATCAATATTCATATTACATGCCCATACTTTACCTTTGCTACCATATCATATGGTACGTAACATATACTACAATTCTATGCTGCGTGTACGTACCTTGATCAAGCATACTAAGCACAAGATTCTAATCAATTTCCGGTCACGAATCGGCTTCCTACAAGGTATAACCGTACTCGGAAATAAGAACACATTCACATCTTTCTAAAGGCAAACCACATCACATACATACAACTACCATCACACATAGAACGCATACACATATTATGAGACATACACCACAATCCTAAGTCATATTAAACACTTAGAAAAACACAGCATATGAATCTGTCCAGAAACTTGTCATAACACTATCAAACTGGAAATCCGACTTCACCGTTGCGTCCGGAAGGCATCAAAACCCCCGAGTACTAAGTTTCATGATTTATAACATAGTATAGATATTTTTAACATAATTTCAAAGCCAAAATGCTCCAAAAACACCATTTTTCATGATTTTCCAATCCTACGGGATTTTATCAATTCTGGTTCAAAATTCATATAAATTCCAATTTCTACATTTCCTATTAAATCTATATCATACAAATCATAAATTCATGCCCACATATTAAAAATAATTTTCATGATTCCAAATACTTCATTTCGTACAATACCATTTTTTTCCTCAAAATTCATTCACTAATACATTAAAATTTCACATACAACACTAAAAGTAATTTATTACACTACAATACAATTTTCCATGAATAATCACAATTTATATTTATACATCCTTTAAATTCACCCATCATAACAACAAATACTAACTTAACATATTAATATAAAATAAATCCCTAAAAACATCCAACACTAAAATTGATAAAGACATATATAAAAATTCATACCATCATTTTAATTCATTAAAAGAAATAACCATGGATCAAAACTCACACATGCCACAAATCACATATTTGAAATTGAAACTTAATAATAAAAATAATTACAGAATTATACTTACAATTTCAATGAAAGAACACCAAAATAATGTAAAAATGGAAGAAGTGGTGTATGGAAATGGTGGTATATGATATGGTTTTCTCTTAAGTTTTTAGTAAAGGAAGTATAGAATAATAAGAAATGATTAGGAAATAATGAAGGAGGTAGTGCAAGAATAACTATGAGATCTTTCAAATTCTCAAATGGAAGTTATACCCATGCCAAGAGACCACCTAAGGTCAATACTCCACTTTTCCCTCTCGTATTATTTATTTTTTTTTAATTTAATTTTGAAATAAGAAAATGGGTTAAAAGTTTGCGCCCAAATAAAAAGGACTAAAAAAAATACCATGATCAAGCCCAAACTAAATAAAAAAAAAATATTATTCATATAAAATAATATTACTAGTAAATAAATAAATATATCGGGAAAATATCGGGGTGTTACAACAATAAGTAAGAAGAACATATATTTCGATTAAGTACTGACAATTATTACAACAAAACGGCACGAAAAAAAAAAGCTCATTATAATTTTTTTCGTGAAAAAATAGCTATGTTAATCAACATAACCTTTTACTCCTTGACACGTACACCGATTGATACACCGAGTGAAATTAATCATGTACGTGTCAAGAAGCATAGGATATATTGAAAAAAAAGCTCATTAGTAATTTTTTATACAACAAAATACTACATTAAATTTATATAAATCACTACATCCTACCCCTATATCATCACGTACACCGATTGAAATTAACCATGTACGAGTTGAATAGAGGTAGGATATAGTGAAGAACAAAACGGCACGAAAAAAAAAGCTCATTATAAAAATAGCTATGTTAATCACTATATCCAACGCCCTTCTCTACTCGTACACCGATTGAAATTAATCATGTACGAGTAGAGCGGCGTAGGATATAGTGAAAAAATAGCTATGTTAATCACAATAACCTACTACTTCTTGACACGTACACCGATTGATACACCGAGTGAAATTAATCATGTACGTGTCAAGAAGCGTAGGATATGTTGAAAAAAAAAAGCTCATTAGTATTTTTTAATACAACAAAATACTACCATTAAATTTATGTAAATCACTACATCCTTCCCCTTTATCATCACGTACACCGATTGAAATTAACCATGTACGAGATGAAAAGAGGTAGGATATAGTAAAGAACAAATTTGGGGCAACCTTTATATTTATGTTAATCACTATATCCCACCCTTCTCCACGCGTACACCGATTGAAATTAACCATGTACGAGTGGAGAGGGTGGGATACAGTGAAAAACAAATTTGAGGCAAGTCTCATTTGCTTAAAAACAACCATTAAATTTATGTTAATCACTATATCCAACCCCGTCTCTACGCGTACACCGATTAAATTAACCATGTACGCGTCGAGAGGGGAGGGATACAGTGAACAACAATGAGAAACAAATTTATGTATGTTTATAAGCAAATGTGGTTCATACCTTTAATATCAAATTTTTCCATATTTTTGATACGATTGAACTGTTAAATTTATGTTTCGCAATTTGTCCGGTTCTTCCCGAACCCATACTTAAGTAAACAAACTCGAGTATGGGTACGAAGAGAACGGGGCAAGTGAGAAACATGATAAAGTTGAAAGGTTTAGTAGCTCCAAGATCAATATTCAATTTTAATATGCCATATTTTTATTATGATTGAATCGTTTTATTAATATTTCGAGACCGTTTATTTTTTTGTTTTTCAACTTCTCGCCTTCCACCTCCACCCCTACTTAATTCTTCTCAAGTAGGAGAGTTAAATAGGAGTGGTGGTGGATGGCGACAAGAGAAGAACAGATAAATTATAGAGAGAAGTGGGAAATGGATTGGGGCGAATGAAAAATGACGCAGGGGGGGTATTTATAGACAAAATCAGGATATTACCGACTACTTAACGACCCAGTTTTAGTCGGCGTTTAGTCGGAAAAAATAAAACGTTTATTCCCGTATTTTTTTTCTTTTTTTTTTTTTGGCGACTAACTAGCGACTACATTTATGGTCGGAAAAATGGCGACTAAAACGTAAAGTCGCAAGTTGGTCTGGAATCGGCGACCAAAGTTTTTTAGTCTCTGTTTAGTCGGTATTACCGACTAAAACATGTTAGTCGGTATTTTAGTCGCTGTTTAGTCGGTAATACCGACTAAATTTGTCCAGTCGCTAAATTGGGTCGCTGGGTTGCAATTTTTTTGTAGTGAATAACAAATAAAATATGTGCGCATTGGATGGAAATCTAAGTTTGTGAATCATTGAAAAAATTGATTTATATCCACATATGAAAATATAAATAATTTATAAAACCAAATTTAAATTTGAAGTAAGTACATTGATACATAGAAATAAAATACTACCTTGATTGATCCTTAAGTGTTTAATCACACATAATTAAAAATTGTAAAAAGTTAATAGTATAAAAGTATATATCGAAACGAATCAAGCACGTTTACAATTGATTATATTTTTCTTATATCAAGAACAAGATGTGACACAATGGATTTATTTGGCAAATGATGTTTGATAGGAGCTGTTGTTGAAGCTTACTACTGGTTTGACCTGCTGAAACTGTAGAACTATTGGCTATTAAGCCAACTATTTAAGCTAGTAGTTCAAGCTTGGTGTTACGGGGGATATATTTTTATTATATTTTTGACAAATTTTTTGTTAAAAACCGGCTCACTGTGAGACGGCTATGGACTAACCCAATTTTAATTTCTTAAAGTTTAATGGAGAAAACAATTTTTATTTAGTTAACTATTTTGTATCTTTGAGCTGTTTGTATGAATTTGTCTCACGATAAGACTTACTGTTTATTTTCTTAGCCTATAGCATGCATGGGCCACATGACATGTATCCTTCCGGGGATCAGATGGACCACTTTATTCAAGAATATGGAGTATAATTTTCTTAGCCCAATAATATCTTCAACCTTTATCTGCCAGTTGGATTTCCATATTTGGTTTTTTTTTTTTCCTATACGTAATTTCAATTCTAATTTAACATCTTCTTTTGAGATGGAAGTTGATATATGTCTACTCTTTTGGTCATAAGTTTTGATAGAAAGATCGCATTAATGCAAGGTTTGTGGTATTGGAAATTAGACTTCAAGAACTATCCAATGGTATATGACTCACTATATCATATGCCCAATTCCCATAACCGAGAAAGAAATGAAGATCGTTTGAAGTTCGCTGAAATTGTCAGCAAAAAACGCCGACTCGGCTTCCTGTTTGTGGAAGTGGTCGCCGATTCAGTTCTAGCTTCTGGATTTCCGTGCAGCCTTTTCCAATTACTTTACTTTTGTATTATTTTACTTTATTATTAATTAACTTCTTAGGGTTTATTTAGTGGGTAATAAGGAACAATTAGGTTAAGTCTCCTTTGAGGAGCACAAAAGGAGGGAGACTAAAAACCCTCTTCTTCTTCTTCTTCCTCCTTCATCTTCCTCTCCATTGAACACCATCTTTTAAGTCTTTATTTTAAGGTTTTAATTTCTTGTCTTTGATTTACTTTCTCGTTATATTAGTCTAATTTTTCTTTATCAAATTTGTATTAGTTTAGTATTTCCTTGTCAAACTTTAATTGTTTTTCCTAGAAATTTTCATTTAATAAAAGTAGTATTGTTCTATATTTTTGTCTCTTAGATCTTTAATTGTTTGTCTCATAGTTTAATTATTGTTTTTCCTTACAAATTTCATCATTCTCATCTTTTATCATGTTTAGTAACATCTAGGGGTTGTGTTCATTGTTTCCATCATAAATAGCGAGTAAATTTATTTTCTAGGGTTAGGGTTTGAGCCTACAATTCAAATACAATTTGATTATTGAAAGTGTCTACGAAATTAGAAATAAAGTGGTTAAATTGAGCCAATAACCCTAAATTAAATATGCTTTGTTGAACTAGTCAATAGAACTAGCGTGTGAGATTATGATCAACTTTGCTTTAGGGTAAATTTTAGTTATTAACAAGATCAAATTTAATCACACAATTAATAGGACATTTCATAGACACTAATGAGATCAGTTTGATCATACAAGAATTTAGGCCGACACCCTATATTTTTCATTATATAGTTTCAATAATCAATCACATATTCTTATTGCAATTTTAGTTTATTAGAAAACAACCAATCAAACACTTTTTTTTCTTTGAGCAATATAATTAGTACAAATTAACAAGTTTCTTGTCCTAACTTCCTTGTGTTCGACCCGCGACTACACGTACACAAATAAAATTTGCTCATCACCTTCTCCGATGCCCAGGTCAATGTTTTAATAAGAAAATTTGCCTATAAATCCTTTCCTAAGTGCACAGTGACTTTTAGCTTGGTGGATATTGCTAGGGATTTTCACACCGTAAGGCTTAAATGGTTGAATTAAATGTAAGAACTTGTCTTATTTAATAATTGTTCATCAATGTTCAAATGATTCTGTTGAAGCTTAACTGAATGTTTCTAGTTCTCAATAAATGTTGAGAGTAATAAATACCTTGAATCTTATACTTAAGTTAATTGTTTTTCGTTGTGTATCATTTACCCTATTAATGTTGTGGCTTGAGATATTTATATGACATTCGCAATTCAAAAATACCGCCTTATAGAGTCGGCGACAACTGTTGACGTGTTAAGCTTTCATTGGTCTTTCAACGGTGTATTTAATGCGCTAAACGGAATAGTTTTTCTTGGGAACTGACACACATCCCATTTAAGAAAAAGCAACTTCTTGGCATTACCACTTGAGTGACCTATGCACTTTAGAGTTACTCATTGGACAACTTTTAATCAATACATCGTCCTTTTATGTTTATTTTTTTCCTTGGTTAAGCAAATATACCTCCTTGAATTAGGCACTAATTTGTTGGTCCTAAATTAGCAACAACTGGTGGCGTGTCAAGCTTTCATTGGTCTCTTAGCGGTTCATTTAATGCCCTAAACAGAATTCTCTCTCTTAGGAGCTGACACACATCCCATTTCAGAAAAAGCAACTTCTTAGCATTACCACTTGAGTGACCTATGCACTTTAGATTTACTCATTGGACAACGTTTAATCAATACATCGTCCTTTTATGTTTCTTTATTTTTTTCCTTGGTAAAACCATATACCTCCTTGAATCAGGCACTAATTTCTTAATCCTGAATTATCAACTAATATTGTTTTTGACTTATTAACTAATTATATTTTGTCCCTAAATTAGTGTCACTAATTTGGACACATACATTGTGATGTTTTATAATAGACTTGAATTGGACTTGTTAATTTGTGATTCATCATATACTCAACTACTTTAGATTTGGGTCCAATATTTCAACTTGAGAACAATCTCTCTAACATAATTTTTAACATTAATTGTTGTCAAATTATAATTGAACCTCACTTGCACCCAATTGTTGATAGTTTAGTATTGAATCAAATTGTATTAACTCAAGTCGATAATATACTAATATAATTTCATAATGAGAAAAATACATACACTTTAATTTTATTTCGTAAATAACTATTTGAAGTTGTTGGAAGGTTTGATTCGCTGAATATATTAGTTTAAGCAACTGATAATATTTGTTGATGAGTCATCTATTTAGGACAATTATTTAAGCCAACTGTTATGGATATCATCATGATTATACCAGGGCCGGCCCTAAGCAAGGGCAAGGCGTGCCTACGCCCAAGGCCCCCATAAATTTTAGTTTTCAATTAGTGTTAAGGTTCGAATTTTTCTATTTATATAATAGTTTAGGGGCCCATAAATAATTTTTCGCCCCGGGCCCCTAAAAACCCGGGGCCGGCCCTGGATTATACCCAACTTAACATTATCAAACGGCCTCGACTCAAGAATGACATGTGAATGTGAATAAAAAATTAAAAACATATCATAGACAAGACAAATAGCAAGACAAGAGAGCGTATAACAAGTAGCAAGACCAATAACATAAACCAAAGACATATATATATAACAATCATAAAGGCACAAACAATAATCATGGAAAAGATAACCACTAATTGTCTAGCGTATTAATCCAACATCTCTAACTAGTTATTATCCATATTCAAGTTCTTAAAATAATGGACCGAAATTTCAAAAGTCAATAAAAAAGCTACTATGAATAATTTTTAGCTTCAAAGACATTTACGAAATACCTTTTTAACTGTTTAACCAATAAAAAGTCGAAAACTAAAATTCAGCTAACCAAAAATCCAATCAAAAATTCATTTACACCTCTACTAAAGAAATTTTTAATCTAATAGATATAGATATATTAATAAAAGCTTTTCTATGCCCTTATATATGTTACTTCAATACAAGTAGGATTACCAAAACACAAAATATCCATGTATGAGTCCAATAATTAGAAGTACAAATGTACAAGGGACCCCAATAACCAAAAAGGATATATACATGTTCTTCAATTTTCTTTTCAAATCTATGTTATATCATATCTTAGTGTACTACCTATGTTAAGCTCACTAATGCGATGCTTGAATTGAGGGTAAATATTTAAGGGGTAGAAAAAGTCAAAGTAAAAAAATAAAATTGTTTAACGAGAAATTAGTGAAATCTGATTGTTGTAGAGGTGGGAGAATGAATGCAAAGTAATGAAAAATAAAGGAAGCTCTTAATTTTGTGGCCGGGGTAAATATTTATCCAAGGGGAGGGTAATAGGGGAAATCATATTCTTTTTCCTTCATTATTTATATTTCATGCTCATTTTACTTTCTTCACAACTATCTCAACTACTTCAAATGCATCTCTATTTGCTTTCATTTCATTAGTTTGAGTTCATTTCCCCCTTAAATATTTACACCCAATAAGGATAAAATCAACCGTTTTCCTCTTGTACTCCCTGTGAAGGAAGGACTAATATGGATTGTCCGTCACCTTCCCGTACCCAAACCCTGCTTCCGAGTGGCACATTGGGTATGATGATGATACTTATATTGTATATTTTCATTCCGTTCCTGACCATAGGCAAGGTAGGCATTTGCCTAGGGCCTAGAGTTAGAAAGGGCCCTAAAATTATGTACTCTTCATTATGAAGATGTCTATTTCATACGGAAATTCAATTATTGTAAAACCCTACAAGTGGAATTTTTTTGAGATGACTTATTGGATGATTATGGATTGAATTTATGAGTTTTATATAAATATAAATTAAGTTAAAATAAATATAAAAATATAGGTTTATAACAAACTTAAAAATAATTTTGGGTTTTAAAATAGGTCGGGTGTAGAACGAGTATGACAAGTTTAGGATGAGTTTAGCGAGTCTGGGTCTTAAATGGGTCCGTAGAGTGGGTCTGGGTCGGGTTTGAGTCTACCATTGTTGGATATTTAGAGTATAAATGTATAATTATAAGTTTACTAAGCATACTAAAGTATAATAAGTAAAGCCTATGGCAAAATACTTTGAAAATAATAAGTAAGGACATAAAACAAGAAAAGAGGAAAGAAAACAAGAAAAGAGGAAAAATCGGACAGAAGAGAGTTCACGGCACGCGGAGTTTGATTAGAGGCGTATGCACGCCCTTGCGCAGATCTCCACGGCATGCGAAGCAACTTTTAAACTTGTTTTTTCACGGGTTATTTTGCAGGCCTTTCTTTTAATCTGGTTGTTAGGTTATTAATTAAACTTAATTAAACCCACCAACATGTCACTAATTGACATGGAAGAGTGAGTAGTCATGGGATCATGGGATCATGGGATTATATTCCAACCTCTATATAAAGAGATCAATATCTATTTATAAGCACATACAATTTTGTTGTCTTTTTTTTTTTTTTTGATCTTCTTGCTCCCTATTTTTATTCTTTACAAACTTTTAGATGTAAAAGAATCCAGTAAACTCTATTCACTTTATCTTTATTTTTATCATAATTTACTCTTTGAATTCCGAAAAATTTTAAATGTAATTTTTTATAGTGACATTACTTAATTTTTTTTCACTCTGCTTTTATGGGCTAGGCTGAGGAAGGTCGGACACATATAATTATTGCACAACAACTTTAATCCAAAAGTTCATTTATCAAATAAACTCAAAATAAGACAAATGTAATGCTTAAACCCACAACAATACACCCACTTGTCAAATATTATGAACCATGAAAAAGCAAAGGCAGAGTTAATAAAAGTAGCTACATGAAATCATACCAAATCTCCAAGTAACTCAATCTTTAAAGCTTTTGTTAGAGTTGAGAATACTTCACTTACAAAAATACCAAAATGTAGAGTCATGTACAAGTTTTTTTTTTTTTTTTTTTTTTTTTTTTTTTTTTTTTTTTTTTTTTTTTTTTTTGTGAATCTACTCATTATTTGATAACCTAGGTTGTACAATAAGAAGATCGCCTAGGATTCTAAATATAGTTGGATTATAATAGATGTCCTACATATAGAGGTTGATTATTGAGTATTTTTGACTATTTGTAATATTATTGCATATGAATAATAGATTTTTCAGTGTTTCTTTTTCTATTATGAATTCTAACGCTTTTTTGTTTTGGTGGAGCGTGGGGCCATAGCACCCTCATGAGTCATGTTCCTTCAAAGGCCCACCACCAGCTGCATAAAGGGTCTGAACATCATAAAATAATTTTATTTGCTCTTTTAAGCATCGAACTTGATTATGATAAAATTAAAAAATATCTCATGGTTACATGTTTGGAGTTTCATGGACTATGGCACATAGACTTGTGCAATAGGTAAAAGGCCCGTTGGAGACACTGATCTAACCCTTCATCAAGAGGGTTCAACAAGGCGAGTTGATTTCAAACGAGCACGTCATCTACACAAATAAGTCTAATATGGATAGAAGTACTTAGCACAATGTTTATAAGATTGGCATAGACAGGAATTAAACGTATGCTATCTAGTATGTATTGTATGGTTATTATTTGCATTGTTATATATATTGCAATTTGCAAGTTACTTTGTAGATGTTTAGAAACAATGAAAGAAATTTTCGCTAATTTAGGAGTAGATTTATTCCTCATTGTCCATTTTCGTTGATTTATTTAAATAATTTCACTGATTTAGCAAAGTATGATGAAAACTTAAAATGTATCCACACTTCTAAACAAAAGAGTTCTCATGTGAAAAGGCGTGATAGAGTATATAGTATTAACACTATATACTATTAGCAATGCCATTAGGTAAGATGTGTATGCTATGATTGAGAAGTATATATGCAAAAACATAAAAAATAAATAAATAAATAAAAATAATAATTAAAGATGGGAATCGGAGGGAGGGCAATTGAATATGATTTGGATGACAAACGAGGAAAAAAAGAGATATTTTGATTAGAACTCAACATGACAAGAAATAAGAAAGCATAAAAGAAGATTATTTATGTGGACGATTATCGAGACCAGATAACTGGTTCATGTAGCCACTCTAATTAATCCGATATTAGTCGTTGGCTTTATTTTAAACACCTCTAATTTTAACTAAGCTTTTTTCCAAGAGGTGTTCATTCTTGTCATCGGGTCAGTTTCAGATCATGTTTTTCAGGTCGATTTAATTTTGGGTCTTGCGTCCACATTAATTTTTACACTATTTTACTTTCATTTTGAAGTCGAATTCGGTTCCAGTGTCGGGTTAATATCGAGTATGTTTTGAATACCTCTGTCTTTTCCTTATCGATCATTTCACCCTTATATTGGAATAGTCTTACTAGCAACTTCATAGAAGACAATGCTCAGAAACAGATATTTCCGATTTATTAGGGTATTATGCATACTGATATACAACAAAACTAATAACCAACTGCAGAAAGTTAAATTACAGAAATATAAGCCATGTATTCTAAACATCTCTATATCTCAATTTCGAGTTGCGCAAAACTGAAAAAACGCAACTTTAAGACGTCAAAAATGATTTCCACACTACCCGAAACTATGCACCATTCACCGATACATGGCATCCGAAGTAGCGTAATGAACATATAAGCCTCGTGCAGGAACGAACGACAAAACAAACTCGCCACCTTCTGTGTTCGAGCCTTTTTATACTCTTCAACGAGTAATATATTGAATTTCGGAGTTTTCTCTCAACCATTCGAGAACTTTAGCTCCCTCCAAGACCTCTTGAACCTTAACAATTTGATATGTAAACATCGAAATGTATCAAGAAGAAAGAACTCGAGAAAGAAATATAAACTTCTCTATTCCTACAAGTCGTCTTAAGTTAACATTCTATTGGAAGGCATCATTGATATCAGTTGGCGAGTTATAGTGGTCGATTATTTTAGGACGTCACAGAACAGTAATGTATCATGTTATTTAGAGACTGGTTTTTCTATAAAGGCGAAAAGAGTGAATTGTGAACCTGTTCTCTGATACGCTCTTCATCGTATTCATGCTGATGTTTCCGAAACTCTGCTATGGAGTTTTCAACCTCCTTGACAACTTCATCGGTTGATACCTGAATTTAGCATTACAGAAAGGAGTTACAAGCCGAGGAAAGAAGCAAAAGTCTAGATAACCGAGCACTGGAGAAAACCGACTAATACTTTTATATCTCAATAAGATCTTTACCTGCAAATTTTCTCGTTTGAATATATCTCCTATAGCCAGATTCTGTTTTATCACTTCAATTATATTTTCTTTCTCGTGTTCAATAAATTCATTTACAGTCCTCGAATTTGTTAAGGATGCCAACTGCTCGTCACTCAGCTTCATTTGTGCCTGTTGAACAAAATGCATGATTTATCAGATGCGCGAAAACTAAATCAGCTAACAGAACAGAACAGATGCATCGGATTTGCAGAAAACTCGAAAGCTACCAATGTAATGCCACTCTTACAGGCATAGTAGAATCGGAGTTTCCCACTGTCCCTATGTTACACAAAATGAAATTCGATTCGATACAAAAAAACAAATAATAAACGAGAAGCTTTTAGTTAGTGTCTCAGAAACTTAGAAAACGAAACCATGATTAATTTCCCATTTATTTTTAAGAATCATATTTACTTTGGCGCGTCAACCCTTCTTCTGAAGTCCGAACTATATGCACAAGAGAAGAGTTGACCAATGAGGTTCCATCTTAAAACCCAATTAGTATTAGGAGGGGTAGCCCATCAAGTTATTTTCCCACTTAAATTTCAATCATAAAGTTTATGTAGTTCATACGGACCTGAATTTGCAGAAGCTTTGCTCCGTACATTTGTCTTCCTTCTTCCTCAAATAAGGACTGCGGAATATCAATTTCAACCATCTGTAGGTGACAAAAAATCCAAAACAACACTATTTATTAGGCATAATCTACAACTGACCCTACATGACACCGGCATGAGAAGGATGAAACGTAGAGCAGCACCTTACGAAGCTGATCTAGAATTGCATTATCTGTTGCCTGTTCCTTAGCCGTTTGCTCCAGCTCCCGACATCTCTGCATCAATGTCTCCTTAACCTTCGGAAATAAAACATAAAGTTAGTTTATAAGTCTATGACATTATTCTCGGCTACCAGCTATGTACAGGCATCCGCAGCAGCTTACCTCCTCCAAAGTTGAACATCCTGGCTGAAGCTTTTCAGCGAGAGAGTCATCCAATGGCGGCAAATCTCTGTAAAACAGTTCTTTGCACTCCACCTATAAAAAGGAAAATTACAATTCACTAGCTGTGCATCAGGTAATCCTACAATGGAAGCCAAGTTTATTGAAGGAAAGCAAGCAACATGACATACAGGTTTCTTATTAGTGTTGTAAAATAAAAAATGCACAATTTTGCAGAAGAATCGTGCACCTTTTTTATGTATAAAAAAATTATTACCAAAAAATACCGAACAACTTTGTGATAATATGAGCTAAATCTTCTTACCCTCGCTTCACAGTTGTTCGTGGGGTCCGGGGGAAGGAACTCCCCCGGTGGGGTTTGGGGGCAATGCCCCCGAGAAGTTTGGAGATAATGTTTCTTTTTTATTGTTTCTAGATCTAGGCTTGGAATGAGTTTAAACCTAATTTTTTTAGGTGTAATCACTACAAGAAATTCTGTAATTTATCGGTATTATTTATAACCCATTAAAAGTCCTCATTCATG
The DNA here is from genome assembly GCA_019776075.1 of Amaranthus palmeri. Lineage (NCBI taxonomy): Eukaryota > Viridiplantae > Streptophyta > Magnoliopsida > Caryophyllales > Amaranthaceae > Amaranthus > Amaranthus palmeri. The sequence goes on from JAAKBH010000331.1 coordinate 423,613, forward strand.
CGTATTTGTCTTTCCCCCTCACATTAATAAAACTTGCTCTCCCTATCCTGGTGGATGTAGCTAACACGCTGTTACTCTGTTAGTGAACCGTGTTATATCTTTGTGTGGTTTCTATTATTCATCATTTTATTTCTTTCTAGTATTTGTTTTCGTTATAACAAACACTATAAGAGGAGGGAGGCAAATCATCCAAGATCGACCCCCTCCCAAACACTTACAAGCACTTAACATTGAAAAATTACTAATTTCAACTAAAGCAAATACTTTAGAGACACAAAACATAATCAGCCTGCATAATCTTGTGTTATTAATTTTCCTATCTAACTAATGTGAGTTTGTTCAAGAAAACAACACTCACTGTGAATTGAGCTTGCACTCCACGAAGATCTTCTTGTCTCCATGTCTCCGGAAACTCAAGTGGAAAGGATTTTGTTTCACCCGGTCGAATCCCTATTAACGAATCAACGAAACCAGGAATCACAGTTTCTGCATCTTCCGTGTCAAAGTTAAATCCTGAGACAAATATAGATCCATTGATAAGCAACGATGCTAGACTCCTTAGCAAAGTACTTGATTGGGTACTTCAAGTGAAAAATATGTCAAAATGGCTCATTAAATCATATACACTAATAAGTGAAGTTGCGAAAGATGTTTGCTACTAACGATCAATCGGAAACAACCTCTCTGTTAGCACCAAACCCTGCTTATGGGAGCTATTTAATGGCGTTGGGATAATGGAATGTGGTATTATATGAAGCTAACAATTTTAACAACGACGATTATTAGATTCATAATTAAATTAGTACTCATAAAAGAGTATCCAAGTCCTAGAAGCACAACCTCTGCAAAATTTATAATGGATTATGTCGAAATGGCTCATTAAATCATATACACTTCAAATTAACGTGAAGTTGCAAAAGATATTTGATGATAACGATCAATCGGAAATAACCTCTTTGTTAGCACCAAACCCTTCCTATGGGAGCCACTTAATGACATTGGAATAACGGAATGTGGTGATATATGAAGCTAACAATTTTAGCGACAATGATTACTAGATTCTTCGTGAGATTAGTACTCATAAAAGAGTGAACAAGTCCTAGAAGCACAACCTTTGCTCTCGGCAGATGGAATCTTTTGAGATTCTTTTCCTCCTTCCTCGATTGTTGCTGCAGATATGTCAATTACCACGACATCGCCAGCCTAAGGAAGTACAACCTCATTATATATAAGATCCGAACTATAACAATCCAATCCTATCATACAAGGGATTTTGTTATGTAGAAAACAAAGCTCGTTTTTTGAAGTCTGGCAAACTTCTTTTGTGTCTCTTTCTTTAAGAATAAAATTATTATATACTCGCTCTCAACGATTACCTGAAGCCCTCTATCAGCAACTATTCTCATTACACCTAATGCCTTGTGGCGACGTTTTAGCTCTAGTTCACAAGCTACCTCGGCATTTATTTCGTTATCTATTTCAACAACAATCTTTAAGTTCTTGTATCCGTTCTCCGGATTCCATTTCACTTCAGGCAATACATCAACCACGACATCAAACCTGCATGAAAGGCGATAATACTCAATAAGATATATGCAAAACATACGCATAAATTCAACTGCACATTTGATCAATAATGGTTGTATCATGCTAATGCCATCAAGGAGAAGCATGAAGTATTTGAAGATACTTGAGAATTCCTTGTCATTTGTAATCTACTCGAAACCTAAATTGTTTAACATTGTAAATATTCTATCAAAATTGCAAAAGGATTCTGAACACAGTGGCTAACACGATGATTCTCGGAAAGAAATATCACTTACTTTAAAGAGTTTGATGAAACGTATGTCTCCTCCATATCTGAAAAATTAGTAGTGATTCTAAGAGAATCTTGTAAAGCCATTCCATTAACCTTTTTCAGATAATCAGCAAGAAAATAAGTTCAATAAATCAAATACAACCTCGTCCAAGCTAAATAATCATGAAAAACATACTACGAAGTTGAAAATTATGAGACAAAATGACAAAGAATAAACTCATATAAATTTGAAAGAACGTGGATTATACCGATGATAAGGCATGAGGAAGGATTCTTTTCAGTATAGACTCGATAGTAGCCCTTTGAATATTTTGCTTCCCTGCATAGCTAAGCAGAATACCATCTGGAATCGGCTTTCCAGGGCGAAATCCAGGAATCTAGAACAATATAACCACAAATTGTTTGATCATGAGTAATAACGAGAGATGAATATAGAGATGGGTCATGGGGACTAAGATCTAAGGTGAGATGAGTCCGAAAGAAAAATGAGATGGAGCATTATGATCGAATTAAGTCCTTAAGAGCAGTGCGTTGCATTTCAATTTGGTACGCGCATCCAAGTAAAGATATCTTATATTATAGAAGTATGATCCATCAATTACAATAAACTCGTAGGGGAGAGGAAGCACCTTTGCCTGCTTTGAAAGCTCTCGCATAACGGTCTTATAACAATCATCACATACTGCTGGTGGAACATTCACACTTAACCTGACCTGCAATAGAGAGAAACCACACTTCAAATTCAGAGGAAATAAAAAACATACAAATGGATTTCATGTTGATTCCGATAAATAAACAACATCCGTTGTAAACCATTTGGAAGCGGTCGTAACAAGTATCAGCATGAAGAAGTAAGAATACTCCAAGCAGTTGGACAACACATTAATGCCATGTTTGGATGGGAGAAAATGAAAGGAAGGGAAAAGGCGGGAAATGGAGAGATGGCATTTCCTTCGTTTGGATAGCAAAAGGGTAGGTAAAATTGGAAGAGAAATACTCAACAAATCCTACCAACATTTGTGAGATAAGGAAGGACAACACGTCGATCTTCTCTTCTCTCCCTTCCCTCCCCTTCCTTGCCTTCTTAAGATGTTATCCAAACATACCCTAAGGTTGAAACAGAACAAAACAGAAAATCTAAGAAAATTAAGCTTGAACTTGCGATCTTGAGACAAAATGAAATAGTGGAGTGAAATATGTTGAAATTCATGGAAGCAAAAGAACTTCAACTCGTGAACTAACATCCATTAACAAATTAAACAATAAGAAACTAATAAAACTCACCGAGTTCAACTCTAGAAGATTTATACATACACACAAGTTCATGGGTCAAAAAGGAAGACCATTTGATTCCTTATAAACCCCCCATAGTTAGCAACAACCACAAGGTAATTCATCACTATTTAAGCAATACACCTCCGAGAACTCACTTAGTTTTCCATGGAAATTTCAACTAATCAAGAAATATTTACATGAGAATTCATCAATACCTAGTTAATACAGCAAGAAAAATATAAATACGCAGAATCCAACTTCAGAAGAATCACACAAAAATCAGATAAAAACACACAAATCCATAGAATAAAACAGAAGACCCATTTGAATTCCTAATGAATCTTCCTCATTCAGAAACAACCACAAGGTTCATCACTTTTTAAGCAATATACCTCTGGGAATTCACTTGGTATTCAATCGAACTTTCAACTAATCTAGCAATAGTGCAATACCCATATGAGAATTTATCAATGACCGACTTGATAAAGCAAGAAAAACGCAAATTCATGAACAAAGACTCCAACTTTTGAAGGGCCGCCCAAAATCAGATACAAACAAAAAATTATAGGATAAAAAGGAAGATCAATTTGAATTACTGATTGATCAAGCAATTCCCATATGAGAATGTCAACTAACCAAGCAATTCCCATATGAGAATTCATGAATTACTGATTGATCAAGCAAGAAAACACAAATTCAAAAACAAAGTGACCAACTTTAGAAGTGTAACACAAAAAAAAATAGATACAAACACACAAATTTATTGGGTAAAAAGGAAGAACAATTTGAATTCCAAATAAATCCCCCTCTTCCTACCATGGCTTAGGTCATTTGATTTAAAACCTACTGAATATGGAATTGAATAACCAAAACACAGAAAAATAGTAGTCTTCAATCAATTAATTGAATAATTCATGAAAATTTCGAGTAATCAAGCAAAACCCATATGAGAGTTCATAAATGAGAGATTGTTAAGAACCAAAAAAAGGCACAAATTGAAGACCAAATGTTGTAGAACACTTACTCTAGACTGGGGTTCTTTAAACTCTGTAACATCAATATCAGCCGGAAGCTTCTCCAATTCGACATCGGCGGTGGAGGAAGATGAGGCAGATATATGGGTAGGAGTTGGGGAAAATGAGTGTTGAAGGGAAGAGAATTGGCGGGAAGAAGGAGAAAAGTGAAGGGATTTGAAGAGGGTATGATGGGATTTAGTTAAGTGAAAAGAGTGGGATTTGAATTGGGATTTAGTTAAGAGAAATTTAGATGATGATGATGATGGTTTGGCATGAATTGGAAGTTTTAAGGAGAATGATGAACTCCATAGCTCCATAGACATAGCTTGCATTGTAGAGACAAAGTGAGAGGGAGGGAATTGTTGATAGTTTTTTGTTTGGATAAACTACCTTTATTCAACTTTAGACATGAGATTTTTATCATTCATCATCATTATCATCATGATCATCATACCCGATATCCCATTCGAAAGGAGAGGTTAAGTGAGATAAGATGACGCTCGAAAGCAGAGTTTAAGTGAGATAAGATGACGGCCAATTCATACCCGTAATCGATGATGAGAATTTTATTGTTTTTATTTTTCTTCCTATTTGCACAAGGTAAGTACTAAGTAGTAACAACCACATTCATAATTAGAAGATGCAATCCAAATTTCATTAACTTACTACTCCCCCGTTCTTTTTTATTCTGCCCATTTGTTTTTTCACAGTTTTCTTAGTAACATCGAGCCTCAATATCTCTAAATACAAATTATAAAACATTATAAAAAATATATGATAAAAAAATATACATTAAGACGAGTCAACGAGATGTCATATGGACATATGATATCATCTATATATGTCTTAAAAATCTTAATCAAATTTCTCTCTCCAAAATAGAATATTCTAAATGAGAAAAATATTAAGAAACGTAGGGAGTAGTTACGATGTGTGGGAACATGAAATTCGTTTAAATAATGAATTGCTCTAAATACTATATTATGTAAATATTAAATTTAAAAATGTAAAATTGTGTTGATTTTATAGAATTTCAATGACAATGTAAAATGATTGTAAGTGATGATTTTAATATCATAGGTGATGACTTTAGAACTATATAAGGTGTCACTTTAAATTAAATTATAATTGGTCACATTAAACTGTAAATGGTTGTTTTAAGATTGTAAATGATCAATTTAATATTATAAATAGGAAAGGACCTTCCCGGTATCCCGCACAAGACAGGGTCCGAATGGGTTTTTTTTCCTTGAAAGATGCGGACAAATCATACCCGTACCCCCAAGGAGGGAGTAAAGAGAGATGCGTGCAGTTAAGAAACCCCCAATTGATACCTGCACTCAGTAGGGGTCGAACCCCAAACAATCTGCTCTACATGCAGATGCTCTATAAAAAATCAATTTAATCAAAGTAAAACTAAGAAAATAAGTTGATATTATCGTAAAATCGTATTATTTTATCATTTAAAAATAATCAATTTAAACTGAAAGTACACATTGGGTCAACCCATGATATTATCGTAAAATCGTATTATTTTAGAATTTATGTTAACAATTTTTGAGGAAAATAAAAGTAAAACTAAGAACAAAAAAAATAAAAATAAAAATAAAATGATAGAGTAAAATATTAAGAAAATATTATTGTTGTTGAAGATAAGAAATAGTTGTAAATTAATGATGAAAAAGAATAGAAACACTAGTCTTCAAAATAAGGTTGATCATCTTTATTCTCCTTCATCCGACTAATACCATATTCTTTACCTTTCATCAATCGTTTCAAACTCATCTTTACTTACATTCATTTGTTTAGTTTGGCCTTTATATTTCTTCTTAAATATTTCTTCTTAATACAAGCATGAAAATCTTTACTCCCTCGGTTCCACCAAATTTGCTACATAGTCAATTAGTGAACAAACCAAGAGCGTTAGATAAAAATAATATTTCACGAGGAAGTTGGAGTAATGTGCGGTTGAGATGAAAAGGTTAATTAAATGTAAAAAAAATTATAAAAGCGTGAGTGGGGTAAATTTGGTGGGCTTGTGTCGGACTAAAAGTAAACTCAAGACTTAGCGTCTTTCACTCAATATAGGGTACGTTCAATCGTTTATCTTATGCCTTAGATATATTGTTTTTATTGATTAATAAAGAGCAATGGAGTTTCAAGAGCTCAAAATGAAAACTACAATGGAGAATCACATTTGAGTTGAAGATCTTTCTATAGTTTTGGGTTTTGTCGTTTTTAAGAAAAAGAAAACCTCCACTCGGACCCTGCCTTGTGCGGGATACCGGGATGGTCCTTTTCTATCTTTCTATAGTTTTGTGTTTTGTCTTGAGGGCTTACCATGAAATTGTAAATGTAATTATACAATAATTTGGTGTTAATAAAAGCTTTTCCTAACAAACTTCCCAAAAAAATGAAGCAAGTGTTGGGTATGTGCTAATTCAAGCATGAAACAAATACAAGTTAAAAGCATTAAGTAGCTTGTTGCTTAAGTTTTTAGGGGCCCAATTCAAACATTATCACTAATTGAAAACTAAAATTTATGAGGGGCCCTGGGCGTAATCATGCCTTACCCTTGCTTAGAGCCGGCCCTGATTGCCTCATGTATCCTCTTTGACTCGTTCAAGCAAGTTTCACGCTCGCTTAGCTGAGACTTAAAATTCATTTGTTATGTTCATTTATGGCCCGTTTGGTTAGTGGCACTAAATGGTGGTAATGGAAATGGTTTATAATGTAAATTTCATCAACACTTTTATGTCATTTCCATGGTAACGAAATTTTGATCACAAAAAAATTTTTTTGTCCACAAATTTTCATTACCACCTAATACCACCTCTCCCATTGGTAATGTATTGGAATGAATTTTATGAATAAAATGAGATGATTGAAGGTTATCAAGCATGGCTATTAAAGTAGCCAATAGATTTTTCAACCAAAATTACACTAGTTTTTCATTCCTATTGCCGCATTTTATTACCACCTATCAAACGGACCGTTAGGGTAGGAAATTTATGGTAAAATTGATAAGCAAAATCTCATTCATAATAAGTCAAACAAAAACATCCCACAAAAGTAAAGGAGTTTAATTTTTACTATATCCTCAACAAACTACATTTCAAAAGTACCCATTTCTTATTATCATGAGTCACAACTTCTAAAAAAAAATAATTTTCGATTTTCTACTATCTCAATTTTTAAACCCTATTTTTTCCGTGTCTTTTTCTACTATTGTTTGCGATATTCGAACTTTCTCATCCTATGTTTTGAAACTATTTATACAATTAGAAAATATTAACAACCCGTTTGGTTAGTGATACTAAATGATGGTAATGAGAATGATTTATAGTGCAAAATTTCATCAAAAGTTTCATATCATTCCCAAGGTAAAGTAACTTTGATCACTAAAAAATTTTTTTGTTTACAAATTTTTATTACCACCTAATACAACCTCTCCCAATGAATGAAATACATTGGATTGAATTTTATGAAGAAAATAAGATGATTGAAGTTGGACAAGTATAGTCATTAATATAATCAAGAGATTTTTCAACCAAAATTACACTAATTTTTCACCCTCATTACCATCATTTATTACCGCCTACCAAACAGACCGTAAATGCAAAATTGACATCCATCCCCATAGTTTCCATTTATAGCTCCTCCTCACCAACCCAATTATTACTCTTTTTAGCCACATAATTACCCTTGTACTCTCACTTATAAACACTTGAAAATACCAACTTACAAATCTTCAAAATCAAAACCCTAAAAATCTAAACAGTGAAAGAAGTAAAAAAAAAAAACTATAAAAATGGAGGGAGGAGGAGGAGGAACAGTAGGGCCCACAACCAACACAAAATCTCAAGCTCACACTCACTCTCGGCCTGTCAGAACTTCTTCTAGATTCTTCTATGGCGGCCATCACTCTTCTTCTCCGGCCAATTTTAGTGGGCCCGTTAGAAGGTGGGAGAAGAAATGGGTTCAAGTTTCTCCTTCAAATTCTGCCACCCCTAATAAACCTCGTAAACTCTTTCTATCTAATGGTCTTAAATCACATGATTCTCCCATTCTTCTTTGTAAATGGACCCCACTTTCTCGTCCTTCTTCTGCTTCTACTTGTGATGATGATTTGAATTCCGTTCAAGTTTTCCGACGAAAGTTTCGTTATACACCGGTGAGTTGATTTCTTTTTATTACTTATTTGAATTAGGGTTTTGAGTTTAAAATTGGGGTTTTGTGTGGTTTAGCTTTAGATGAAAATTTTACCCTTTTATGTTACTTTAATTTATGGTTGTTGAAGAAAAACCCTTTAATTTTTTTGACTAATAATGCTTTAAGTTGAATGATACGGTTTTTGGGTATGTCTTGTTTTTAATGGATGTAATTTGTGGAAGAAAAACTACATGCATGCATTTTTTTTGTGTTGAATCATAGGTGTTTTTTGTTGATGATTTTAAGATTAAGATCATATTGGATGCAGTAATGTATCAATTGTTAGAAATATATATATTTTTACCTTGTTTCAATTAGAAAACAAATGGTAAGGTAGTATGCATCTCATCTAAACTACGCATAGATAGGAAGCCATTTTGTGAATAGCAATAGTAAGACTTAGAAAAGTGTTGAACTTGGATGATTGGAATGTTAGGGAACTATTGATTGGTAATTGGTTTATACTCAAATTTTCTGTGTACTATTTCTGAGGGTGGGGATAAAATTATGTGATGCTATGTTGTTTTCTTATCATAATTGTTATCTATTAAGGTTGTTTTGATTGTTTAGCATGCATCTCAAAAATGAAAAGTGGCTGTGTATGTGTCTGGATCAATGTCACATGATTCACTAATCTTCTTGCTAATTCGGAACAAAAAGTGCGAATTATGGTCGATTTTGGGCTATTTTAGGGTTATTTTGAGCGATTCGTTAATTTAAAAAGCGAATTAACCAGCGAATTATGCTACACGGTCTGGATCTGGGTCTTAAACCTAGATCCTTCACTAATAAACTAGGAAAATTTTGGTCTACCCATAACATTGTTGATAATGGGCTAGTTTCTTTCATTTCCATCATATCTTTATCAAGATCTAATGTTGGACTTTGGATGCAAACATTGTTTAATAGAACATTCCTTGCCTTCTGTTTGCAGATTACTGTTGTTGAGGAGAAGAAAAAGCGAATAGAAAAAGGAGTTGCTGATGGAGATATATCTGGAGAAGCCAATCCATCTGCAGAAAGGTCTACAATGGATAGTGATGATATGTATGGCTTGCCAGATATAAACAGTGATATCTTTGGAGCGCATGAGGTTATATACTTTTATCACTATTATTTCCTTATTTTGTATTAACTTTGGATCCGGACTCTTTAATGTTTTACTTTGGCGTTGTAAAGGTTTTCAAAATAAATGAACTAATATTCTCCACGACCCGCATTATAAAGGTGTTAAAAACCGCTTTTTGGGTCATATCAAGTGATATCTTATGGTTTCGACCACTATTTAGGCATCATGATAACCGTATCATGCTCGTTATTACATCAGCATTCCGTTAACTGCAATCGCGACCGTTGCTGCATTTTTACCCTATGGGTGATGCACAACAGAGGTTTTAAACCACTTACCATACCTTGGCTTGTGACTTGCTCACCATTTTAAAAATAGAGTAAAATCAGTTTTATTCATTTCAATGTAAGTTGTCTGATGAGGAAATTCATACACTCGAGTTGGCACTTCACACGTTGTTTCCTTTTCTTTGCACAAATTTATGGTGATATCATGTCTATTGATTTGACTCAATGTAGAGTTGTTGTCCTAAAGTAATTACTTACAGCGTTAAAGTTATCACTTATAATTTACTGGTCGTCATTTTCTAGTTCTAAAGGGTTCACTTATAACTTTAAAGTGATCATTTACAATCTTAAAGTGATTAGTTGGAGAAATAGACTATTCAGGCAGGATGGCTCAAATGGAGAGTAGCTACTGCGGTGTTATGTGATAAAAAGATCCCAAACAAGTTAAAGGGAAAATTCTATCGGGTAGCAATTAGACCGGCGTTGCTATATGGGACGGAATGTTGGCCAGTAAAGAAGAGTTCTGAACATAAGATGGAAGTCACGGAGATGCGTATGTTGCGGTGGATGTGCGGGCACACCTTGCTGGACCGAATTAGGAACCGAGAGTTTAGAGACAAACTAGGGGCTGCTCCTATCTCTGATAAGATGCGCGAAGGGAGATTGAGGTGGTTTGGTCATGTGAGAAGAAAGTCTTTTGACGCCCCCGTGAGGAGAGTCGAAAGCCTTATAGTAGAGGGGAAGAGGAGTCGAGGAAGACCCAAGAAAACTTGGGAAGAGCAAATAAAAGGGGACTTACGTGAGTTAAACCTATCCGAAGACTTGACTAGGGATAGGAATAGTTGGAGGCGTCATATCTAGGTTCTAGACTTCGGTTTTTCTCATTAGAGTCGTTTGAGGAGTCCGTGCTTTCTTGTCTGCTATGGTCGAAAGCTTAGTTTCCTTTTCTTAAGTTCCTTTTGTTTTGCATGCGTTTTGGTTCTTTTATGTGCCTTCTTCTCATCACATGGCAGGTATGAACTCTCTATCTCCACCTTTATCTCTCTCTTTTTCTTCTCTCATCTTCCTGGAGCCGGGGGACTCCTTTCTTGGGTCGTGCTCTCCTTTACGGGTATGAGTTGCCGCCGTCCTTCCCTCCCCAGGCCCTGCCCATAGATTTTTATGAGTGGGATATACTGGGTAGGATGATGATGATAGGGTTCGTGTCATCGAGATATTTTCTTTATGTTTGCTAACTTTTTAACCATAGCAGACTAGGACTAATCAAATTTGACAAGATAAAATTTACACAAATTTTTGTACGAGACGGTCACCCGGAGACGCGCCTCATATACATATTTTGAGGCTACAATTAAAAATATTGACTCGAAATATAAAAACTAAAAAGAAATATAGTGAATTCTAACTAAAAATGATGACGTCGAATGGGTAAAAATGATCAAGTTTAGATTTAGTCGGGTTTTCGTAATGATCAAGGTTGAATGGATATCCTGTCTTCAAAATTGTATATGGGGTCTCCTCGTTTACTGTGATTAATACTTGATTGAGCTCATTTCTTCAATCGTTGGATGATTCGTTTTGCAGAGAACCAGTGAGTGCGACTTGATTTATTCTAGGAGAAGCCACTTAAATCTCGGCATGCAGCTGGATAACAAGAATACCGATGGCCAGCCTGATTTGAATGTACAAAGCCTCTGGGCCATGAACTAAGAGTCTTTGCTTGTAGATAACATAGAAATGAAGGCTTCGTCATTTCCCGATCTTGTAGTCGGTAGATTGATGCCTTTCGTAGGCTGCAGCTTAACAGTAGTAGAATTATGTTGAGACTCTTGAGTAATAACAGCCTATAATCCTGTGGGAGATGCTCAGATTTTGTGTGGATGACAGGTTAACAATTGAGTGTGTATATTGGGCAATCTATGTTACCTAAATCTTCAACCCCCCTTCCCCATTTATGTGAATTACTTGACTTGATACACAACACATTTTGAATAGACATGAAATTAGTGTTGTATCGGAATGGACCACGTGTATAGCTGGCTGTTTAGTATCGAGCATGAGCCCTTAACATGACCAGCGTGCTGGCAGACCACATGCTGTGGCAGATGGTGGGCTGTGCTGTGCCTCTATCGCCTGCGAGTTGGCCTGGTTGGTGTATGTTCATTGTCTAGAATCATGAGTACTTACTATACCTTGCAACCTGTTGAATTTAACTGAGTTTATTTTCTCAAGTGAAGAGTTTTTGGAAAATACAACAGCCCTCAATATGCAATACTGTGTACACTGTTATTTCAAAGCACTTTAAGTACGGATTTAGGGATTGGCAATGATGTCAACTTACAGTATTTAAGTTATGTATAAAATTATTTATCTATAGATATTAATATATGTGCAGTGTGCTGATGAACTTGGTAAAAGTTTTGATGTGAATGCAATGATCTAGGTTTAAACCTTCTTAAACACAATTTAAAAATATTATCGATTATCGATATTATACGACTTTGTTCTAGATTTGCAAGGCTTGCTTAGGGGTGAAAGTTTGCGAATAGTTACAGGGGTGGATTGCTGCTAACAGTTAATTTGAAGGCTATGATTTGTTTGGGCCGAAGAAGTGTTTTCGTAAATGGAGGTTGGTGAGCATTATGGCGATGGGAGGTAGTGAAGCGTTATTCATAATTAATCAAAAGTTGGCGTTAGTGAGGAAAATTAGTCAAAAATTAATTATTTATACGACCTTTTCATAAAATAAGTAACCATTTGTTTTTTTGTTCACCATCTTTAACTTTTGTTCTTACAAACATTTAATCATTAATATTTTAGTAAATTGATCTGATGAAAAATAACACTATAAAATAAAAATCTATCATTTTCTTTTTAATTATCTACACATTTAAATTTACAAATTTAAACCATCTTTGAATAACATTCACTCAATTCAATATCTCTTGTTTAATACCAATTTTTTGACACTTAAAAAACAAAAATAACAACTCTCCATATTCTCCTTAAAATCACCTAAATAATGATCAAACTAGATATTGAAATGGTAATAAGGTTAAAGTGATGCAAATTAAAGAGATGAAGGATTTGTAATTTTGTATAGTGAATGAAGATCAATTTATGTCACTCGTAAATACTTGTAGATTAGCATAGACAAGTGATTTCACCCATAACAAGTCTATTAAATTTCTTTTTTTTATTAACCCAAAATAGAGCAAAGTTAATTGAGGCTCATTTATGCAATAAAACAATGAAGGATGGAACAAAATTGCACCAGCTAAACCTATTTTCAGATAAATATATTAATATTAACCATCGCAAACATCAACAAAGTTCTCAAGTATAACCAGGCGTTTCGTTGAGGCCTTTTCAGCTTCAAGAATTGGCCTCGGTATTTTCTACGGCTACTGTGACACCGACTTCAGCTGGCCTGATGATCCTGTCATGGAGCGTGTATCCTGCCTGCACAAATCATAAAACAATACTTAGATAAACAAGTCCACTTAATAGCATCAAGACTTTGCATCAGTATGTACTAAAAGAAGACACGTAAAATACTTCGTCTTCGATGACACCAAATCTTACCCTTCAGGACATCAAACTGGATAAATATAATCTAAAGCATAAAAGGGGAACCTTGACGCAAAATATTCCCTCGATCTCAATTTCAACTCCAAATTTTGTACATTGAGGTATTCCAAAATCTTGACGTTTTGATTTCCGTTAATTCTCCCTTTAATAATTTTCTCCCAACACGGCAAAACTCTTAATGTATATTTCTATCTGTGTCTGCCCATTTTGTTTTCCGATTCCACCAAAGATTCATGAACTCCATGTCAATATTTTAATAACAGTGAAGATGGCGGCGTGGAGACACATGAAATAGATGATAACATGAACTGCTATTCGTAAAGAACAACCTATTATAACCAAATCTACCAGCAAAGAAGTATCTTTTTACTTTTTTGACCTCAACGCTCATCCAGCTACAGAACACTAGTTTATCACAGTCAACAAGTGCCATGTTTATCGGTACAAACACAGGAGAGCACAACCAAAAAATCCTCAACAGACTACAGTCGCTCAGAACTCAGAGGAGACATCATACAACAAATATATACAGAAGACAGTTCACCAAAGTTAAAACACAATAAAGAGCAGGAAGCATTTTCAAGCAAGTTGATTCAGACACGTGATGAAGTGCGTGATGGAAGACTAAATGAGATGTTTTCCAGTGAAAAACCTACATAATGTATCACACTGGTTCATCATCAAATCAAATACAGCGGGTGTTGCTCTGAAAGCTTGATTGAAGATCAGAACACTAAACATTACCTTTAGAACAACAGCAACAGTACCAGGAGGTTTAGAGTTGTCAGGTACTTGAAATACTGCATTGTGCCTGTTGGGGTCAAATTGTTCATTGGTAGGATCATACTTTTCAATTCCAGCTTTTCTGAGAACCTGTTAAATTGAAAACTGAAGTATCATAATGTTGCATATGAAGAAGCTTTACCAAGTCTGACCAACTTCACTTAATAATATCTAAAGACATGAGAGTACCAAACACCAATCAGACAGCACAATCAATAGAACAGAATGCAGAAAACAACAATAATGTTCAGAAATCTGCTATCAAGAGTAATAGGCGTAAATAAGAATATCAAGTTTGCAAATGCTTCAATGACACTACAATAGACCAAGTTGATCGTTAGAAAAGAAGAAAAAAATATAGGACTGGAGTAACTAGCGGTAAAATGCGATTAATGTTTTCTACATCAGCATCAGATGTTACCTCAGCGAGCTGCTTTTCAGTCATTTCTACACCTTCCAGCAGTGATTTTAGAAGGGGCACTGCACCAACAGTATCTTCTGATATATCTATTTTGTTGAAACTCTCTTTAGTTACAGATGACGCTCTGCCTAGGTTATCTGCAACATCCAGAAAGCTCTTTGCAAAACTCTGCAGTATGGATCCACATGGCAACAAGCACAAATTCAGAAGAGCTATCCAATGAAACGAAGTAGAAACTAGAAACCATCTTAGAAAACATGGAAACAAACCTGTACGGCAAATTTCTTTGAATTCTCCGCCTCACGACGTGTTCGTTCCATGAGATTCTCCATCTCAGCATAGCTCCGAAGAAAATTGTTTTTAAATTCCTTAAACTCTTCCTGCTTTTTCTCAAGGGCTTCCTCCTTTTCCAGCACAAGTTTCACCAAGTCTTCTCTGGAAAGGTCATCCAAGTCTCCTTCCGAATCTGAATCAGAAAAGGCAGTTCTTTTAGTGCCTTGTCTCCGTCCTTTGACGGCTTGAGTTTGTGATTCTGAATTAGAACCTGTTTCCTGGCGTTTCTCAACAGCTTCAGTATCTTCAGTAGACCCTTCATCTGCTCGCTTTGCAGCATCAGCATCACTGTTACCCTCCTTTTTCTCTTCATGCGTTCTTTGCTCATTTTCAAAAGTTGCAGATGTAGACATTCCACAATGTGGAAAAGTAATAGAGTTACGCAGTCCATCATGCAAAGGAGATGCCTAACTCAAAAAAGAAAACGGACCGTTCAGCTTCTTTTAGAAACTAGAAAGTAGAAACTTGAAGAACCAATGGCAGTTAGCAATTCAGCATGCGTCGTTATATTACATACATGTATCTGTGTGTGTTAAGAAGGTCCATGTTAAACAAAGGGCTAAATTTGCCAGTTGGAATGGCACCAGAATAAAAGAAGCTGACTAGAGGCAGCTCCAAAAGTAGCACAATAATCATCTAATATTATCTAACATAGTTTTTGGTGAGGAAATTATAGAGCCTTTCAAGAGGTTCTAAAAGCATTAAAATCTAAGATAGTGCAATACAAATGTCAAAGAAGCTTGTTCAAACAATTATCTACAAAAAAGGACACAACGCAGTAATGAACCTCAATATATCATGATAAAGCAATGTAAGAGTGCAAGAGATAAAGTGATCAAGGAAAGATCCCAAGCCAAGCATCCGATGGACAAACTCTTTAGTGGCATATAACAAGAGGGAAGTAGAATTATCCCAGGAAAATTAAGTATATAACGACAAAAGAACTTAGTTGTACTGCAATTTGACTCATTATAAAATTGTCAATAACTGCTACATGCTACTTGGCAATTGGCATGTGCTAATTATACACAAAATAACTCTAACCAAAATCTAGCTATCAACCCTTGAAGCCCTTGAAGAGAACGGCAAACCTCAACACTTATCCTTGGAACAAAAAGATTCAACAATTAAGGATATATAAGAGAAAAGAAGAGAAACCCGTCAACAGGTTATTAGAGTATCATAAGATTTTTTGCTAACCTCACTTTCCCCTTTTCTCTACCTCACTTTCCACTAACTTTACTCTCGTATTCATTTGTTGGCCCGACTATTCCTCTTCGGTCTTCCCAAGGTTTTGCATGCCTCAACATATTTTAAAGCATTTTGTACCGCAGGCTATGAGCCAGCTGCTCTTTAAAACAAGCATAGTGTGTGTAGCTGACATAATCCAGATAAGCTACACTGAATCTACTCTCCATGCTAAATTGCACAACCTTGTCACTGATAGAAGCCATGAATACCACTACAAAGAATCAACTTTCGTGTCGAAAAGCACAAACACATAACTGCATAGTGTAACGAGTAAAACTAAATATATCTCATAAGCCACCTAAAGTTTGAAATGAGTGAATTAGAGATAAAAAAACATTACTCACTTACAATGAAATTTTAAGTTTATTTCTTCTACCTTAGCTAGCATTTAGATTTTTGAAAAGAATCAAACTTTCATACAGCATTGCAATCAACTTCCCTAGAAGCGCTCTGAATCATTCCAGAAAATGCAAGTAAAATAATCAACTTTCTTATACTCCACTGTCCCCTTGAGTTTGCACCTCAAGGGGACGACACAAAGACTAAAAAATGACTTGCGTGGGTTATTTTCAGGTCCTATTGTAAGTTAATGGGGAAATGAAAGATATAAAATAGAGCATAAAGAATTAAAGATGTGTTAAAGTAGTTGTTCATGTCCAAAAATAGTAATTGGACAAACTCAGTGGACTAAAATAGAAGGTGGGGCAATTTCAGGAGAATGAAGGGGTATAACAAAATATATTTAACCAAGAGAAAAACAAGATAGATAATGAATTCATTATATGCTAGCCCCCTTCTGAAATCAACCCCAAGAGGTGCAGAGAGATACACACCCATATTGTTAAAAAGAAGCTGGAATCTTCAAGTAGCATATACACCTCAATTCTCAATCCAATCATATTGAAATAACATCAATATCAAAAAACACAGATTAGGGGACTCACACACAATAGGATAAGGCTTTTGGTATATACACCTTGAGCACTAAATATGTACTCCATTTTAATACAGTATTAAGTGAGATTGATAAGTGATCATTTACTGCTCATCACTTCCAATACTAATCAAAACAATCTTCCAACAAAATCATATAATTAGCAAATTTTAATTTGGAACTCAAAGACAATGAATTTATCACAAAAATGCATAAAATAAGCAAACAACAACTTAGAGATTAATACACTGTTGGGCATATTAGACACTCTAAGTCTCATAAGACAATTAAAAAAAACAAAGGTTATGGTATATATAGTCCTAACGACTATATCACTATAATAAGCACTAATTATAGAAATATTAGCTAAAATAACATTGTATTGGGAATCGACAAGCTCCAGCAGTATAATTAATGTTTCATATTTTTATCTTTAGGTCGTTAGACATAAGGTTGATAAATAGTACTAGTATTCCCCAAAAATGTATATAGTATGTAAACTAGGACCCCTATCATTAAGTTTATTAGGAGTGAGTAATTTATCCAATGGTTTAAATGAAATTCCTAAATCCTTAAACCCTAGTAAAACCCTAGTCAACAAAAAACAATCAAATAACACCAAAAAAACAATTACTCGTCAAAATTAGTAAATTACAATAAATTACCTTGCTAAAACCGTCGGAGAAAGAATGGAAAGGATTGCATAGAATTGACAAAGGACATATGTGTTGTTGAATAGGTGAAGGAGTAGAGAATAAGTAATTCCGAGATTGAACAAGTGCTGTCCTTGAAACTCTTGTTAAAACCCTAGTTAGCGACATTATAGAAGGTTCGAGATACAAAATTTAGAGAGAGGAAGTAGAGAAATTGAATTGAAGAGAGAGAAAAGGCAAGAAGAAAGGAAAATGTCTGAAGTTGAGACTTGAGAGTTGAGAACGTCCTCCTTGGAAAAGAAGCGATTTACTGGAGCTTAAAACGGTGTCGTTATGGGTGGAACAATTGATTTTTAGATGTTGGAGAGGCTTCGAAAGATCGAGAGTTTGTGTGAAAAAAACAAATAAATGCAAATTTTATTGGAAAAATTACCCAGAATAATACGACATTTCACTGATTTCCCAAAAATAATACGAACTTTCAATTAACCACCAATAATATGAACTTTGACATGCATTTTCCGCTGGCATACATGACTTGTTTATAACCGGTAGTACAAGTCTTTTTTTGACCGTTGCTCAGGAGATTTCAACCAGTAATACGAACTTTCAATTAACCACCAATAATACGAGACGAAACTTGCTGAGCAACGGTCAAAAAAAGAACTGTACTATTGGTTATAAATAGGTCATATATGCCAGCGGAAAATGCATGTCAAAGTTCGTATTATTGGTAGTTAATTGAAAGTTCGTATTATTCTTGGAAAATCAGTGAAAGGTCGTATTATTCTGGGTAATTTTTCCTTCATTTTATTTTTTTGAAAGAAAAGGAAAACCAAACACGAGCACAAATAGAACTAAAATAATATACAGAGCATCCTCTAGCCAAGTCGGGGCACAAACCACTGAAACTTCATCACTAGACACAGCCCATCTAGCAAGCCCGATGAGCCACAAATAAATGCAAAATTAAAGAACTAGAAATAGAGGAAGTAATCTATAGTCTATCTATACCTATTACTAAAACAAAACACTGCTGACATCATCATTTTTATATCTTTGACTTCCTACAGTCAAATGATTATTTTTTACTTTTTAGGTCACATTATTTAATGTTGGATATTTAGAGCATGTAGGATATTATTCAAGGCTTAGGAACATGTACAATACATAAACTAAGCAATTACGTAACAACGGAACCAAAACAGGAGCAAAAGAGCAACATGCTCATTCGAGCAAGGTAGTGCTCGTTCGAGCACGGGCTCCTAGACCTGGCAGAATGTTTCTGATCTTTCTGTTTGATGTTTTATGAACTGCTCGTTCGAGCACCTATAGTGCTCGTTCAAGCACATTGAAACATTGCATGATTTCGTGAATCCATGTGACACTTCCACTCTATAAATAGATGTGGGTGCATAGATATCAAAACACTTATTGCTTGAATTAAAATTTTGTCATCTTTCTTTCTATTCTCTTGATTCATAAAGAAGAGTAATTAACTTCGTTATAGTTTTCTGATTTCATAAAGAAGAGTAATTAACGAGATACAATCAATCACATCAACCAATATACTGACACATACTCATATATTTTTAAAATTAACCAATATACTGACACATACAACAAGACAAGTCGAGCTATAAGCAAATAATATCCACCTTTTAATCTAGTTGAAAACTTTCTATCACATAATAACCCTAGTGACTACTCTAAGTTATTTTAGGAACTTTTTTTTTAAAAAAAATATTTGGCTTTTTAAGAGCTCCCTCAAAGTATTTGCAAAAATAAGCTTCTACGCAAAACGGGCTGGAGGCTGGGTTTTAAGCTGGTAATTGGCCGCTGTTAGTACCAGCGGGCCATTTATTATCAGCGGGCCATTGTTAGTACTAGCCCACAAAGCAAATAGTCGTAAATGGAAGCAAAAAAAACATAAGGCAATGGCCCACTGATAAGAACAACGGCTGAATGTAAAGGCCCAAAATAAATGGCCCGCTGGTACTAACAGCGGCCAATTACCAGCTCAAAACCTAGCCCCCAACCCGTTTTACATAGAAGCTTATTTTTGCAAATATTTTGAGGGAGCTCTTAAAAAGCCAAATATAAAAAAAAAAGTTAAAAAAAAAGTTCTTATTTTATAGTCACTTCCTCGCTCTCATTTCCCTTTCGAAGGCTACAAATAAAAACTTGTTTATAGGAAGTACCACCCACTTCCTAAACTCCTCGCTTTCTTTCCGCCTTCATACACATACTGACAGTCATACAGTTCAACTCCTGAATCCTGATTCCCGCCTAAATTAGGGATTCTTCATCTCTCAGTTTCTCCTAAATATCTTCAAGAGCTTCAACAATGGCAATTGTAAATGATTCCAACTTAAACACGAAATCCTTACATGTCGAAGAAGAACTACAAGGAGAAAGTTTCGAAACGAGTGATTATTTCTTCTGCAGCGTTGGTGAAAAAATTTCCGTGGTTTCCGACGATTCGAGTTATGACATTAATGATCTTCCTTCGAAACCTTTGGTCATTGCTCAACGTTTTGGTTTAGTTTTTGTAGCTCATTCTTCCGGTAAGTTGAATAATTTGCTGAAGAAATTTCAATTCTTTTTATCGGAATTATTGCTTAAAATTTGAAATATGGGCAGGATTTTGTGTTGCGAAAATCAAGGATGTTGTGGATGCTGCTAAAGAGATTAAGGATAAAGGAAGGGGTTGTTCTATTCAGGAATTGAGTGTTGTTAATGTTAATATTGGTAGGGTTTCTATTTTGGCTCTTTCCGTTGATTCTTCGCTGATTTCTTCGGTTGCGGGAGGAGAAATTCAGTGTTTTTCCGTTGATTCGCTCTTCAAACAGGTGCAGTTTTTGCTCCATAATTGCTGTGTCAGGTTTTAATTTTGAGGAATATTTAGCTTTTTAGTTATTAATTCTCAGTAATGTACACGTCAGTTTTGAGTTCTTGGTGAAGTCGTTATGGCAACTATGAACGGGATTTAAGATTCAATGGAGTATCATTGGTAGTTTGTATGTGGAGGAAACAAAATGTAATCGTTTTGGTATCCTGGTGTAGGGATACTCGTGATTGTGATTAATATGTAAGAATGTTCTTGATTATGAATGACAAAGTTCAAAACATATGGTGAAGTCTAAGCAGGCATACAACTGTTTATAATGACAAGGAATCAAATGCTTCCCTCATTAGTTGTTGCAGTATTTGTTTTGACCCTTGTTGATTGCTAGGGATGGCATTTCATTCTGAATTCGACCCCAAAACGAAAAAACAATCCAATTCATATAGACGAAAAAAATGCCAGACTTGGAAACCAATTATATTGCCCGACTCTAAATTAGGGTCGAGTCTTTTTGTCTTATCGACTCCGATTCAATCCAACATACATTTGACATCTGACTTTATTGAATATTTAATTTTCTAGTTTATTTTAGACAAATTGATATCTCCCAAGATTTACATTTATATATATATATAAAAGTGAGTGTGGTTTTTGTGTCCCTCACAAAATACTTTTCTTCGAGACTGTAACATTGTTAAAATGTCGATGTGTCTTCTAGGACGTTATTGTGTGAGTTTGCGTGTTGTTTTTAAATAGAGTTTGAGCAAATAGTATCGTATTCAAGTTTCTAAGTTGGACTGGTTGGATTATTTTTCTTTGTGAAGTAGAATTTGGACAAATCGCAGTCTATACAAAGTACATTATTGTTGAGTTTGCATATTGTTAAATGAATATAATGCGTGAAAAGTAGATATCATAATCCGACTTGCCGTTTTTGAGAGTTTGAGTGGAGCAAATTTGAGTAAATATAACTCGAGTCAGAGTCGAGGTTAGGATTGAAAAAAGGTACTTCTAGTTAACAAAGTCGGAATGTGAAAAATCCAATTCGAGTGCTAATCCTTACCATCCTTAGAAGATGCGTTGACGAGATTAATTAGCAAGGTATTGTTTTTTTTTTCATCTTTAAGTTGTTATTAAGGTTCTAATATGAGAGGATATCAGTTAAAGTTATTGTTTCATATTCTAGTTGGAGAGAATAATGTACTTCTATGATACTCAAATTTGTGTATCTATGTTGGACACAATGTGTTATACATGTCAAAGTGTCCTACTTAGTTGTGTAAGGGATTTTTTCTTGATTATGCCCAAAATAACTTGTAAAAGTTTCATTTCCATGTTCAAGTATCAACATTCTATGTACTTGTTTGTTGATTGCGTGGAGCAAGTAAACTATTGTTTTTCCTTTTACATTTTTGAATGTCAGTTTTGAAATTTTGAGATTCTAGCCTTTAAGGTGGTTTTTATGCCTTTCTTAATGACATGCCATCTGTCTATGTACACTTTAAGGGTATTGACTAATGAAAGAAAGTTCTCTTTTGGATTGATTTTCTTGGTCATCTTTGGGTGTGTAGTTGGAAATGGAGTAGTTGGAAGAGCGGTCGTGTAGCTTTGTGTGGATTTGGTGATGCTCCTTGCCCATTTTAATCTATTGGATTCATTGCCTGCCGCGTTGGATGACGTGAAGTTGTGATTATCAAGTCCATTGTTGATTTTTTTGGTGGTAGTATATTTTGGTTTGTGTATTTACCTTTAATTTTGTCTTGTTTTCAAGGAGATAAGTTTTTCTCTGTGTAGTTACATTTTAGCTTTTAGTAGGAAAAATCATAAAAGTATAATACCTCAACAAAATGCGTGCATGACATATTTTTTTGGATACCCATTAGCTATCCCCTACCCCAGCCTCTCTTTAACTTTGATACGCAACCACTACTAGAGGTTTATTTTGCTGCTACACGTTGTGAGATTGATATGCTGTATACCTGATACATAATACATACGATCTCTTCTTCCATCTAAAGCCTCCATCAAGGGATGAGGGTAATAATGTTAATGTTATTGTCTATGTGGAGCATCTTATTATTATCTTAGAGCTAATTGCATTGAAATGTGCAGGATACAAAACCCTTATTCTCTTGTTCTGTTGAGTCAAATAATGTGAAGGACATGCTTTGGATCAAAGAGACCGAGCCTTCCTTTATTGTTCTCACAGATAGCGGGAAACTACTTCTTGGAGGCATAAACAATTCTCTTAAGCAAGTGATGGATGAGATTGATGCTGGTTAGTGTTTGTTATTAAATTTTTTACTTGCTTTTAAGAAAGATTATACATTGTGAATGGACAAATTATTCAAAATAAATTAAACCATAATGACCAAACTAGAGGTGCCTATAATTTTACCAGATTGGCATTAGACCACTACTATTATATGCGGTACGAATTCTTGCTTTTACAAGAGATCATTGTAGTATAAATGGTAACTGCGATGCATATGTTAAGGTGGATAAATGGACATATTCTATAGGATAAAATTCTAAGTGAACATAAATTATTATTGGCTTATTTAAAATATGTACACTTAAACAACAAACACAAGACTTGAATTGAAAGTTAAATGCTCGACATATGTATATATATAGGGTCAAGTTCCAGTGAGAACCAAGCTTATATGAGAACCGTGAGAACCAATCTCTTCGTTAAAATAGTGTTACTTTTTCACCGAAAAGATGTTACTTTTGGACAAAAATATGTTACTTTTATTTTAAAAAAAATCTGGTACTTATTAGCAAAAAAGTGTTACTTTCAGAAAAAAATATAAATACAAAGTAACACATTTTTTTCGAAAAGTAACACCTTTTTATGGGAAAAGTAACACATATTTGTGAGTTTTTTTTCAGAATTTTTTTCTTAAAGTAACACATTTTCGCCTAAAAGTATCATCTTTTTGATTTAAAAAAAGTAACACATTTTTGCCTAATAGTAACATGTTTTTAGTGAAAAAAGTAACACATTTTTCTCAGGCAGATTGGTTCTCACGGTTCTCATATAAGGATGGTTCTCACTGGAAATATATATATATATATATATATATATATATATATAAATATATATATATATATATATATATATATATATATATATATATATATATATATATATATATATATATATATATATATACTGCAAGATTTGTACTGTTTATATTTTGAGTCATGAGATTCATCCTAATCAGTATCCGCATTAAGATGATTCAAAATGTATGCCAACATTTATGAGGCATAAATTTATCGGGGAACCTTATGTATTATTAAGCTTTATTCAAAACAAAGTAAAACATAAGTAGGAAGAGACCACAATTCCTGGCGAAGCATAGTTAAAAGGTTACCTTAGTTTTATTACTCATCCTTATGGTGCCACATATACCAAGGATAAAACCACGTACTACACTTCAACGAAAAGAAAATTATGACGTGTTTTCATTATCTTCTCCTTGATTCAACATACATTATTGAACAAGTAAAACAAACCATGATCTATTTTTTGTATCTTCATCTCCTCAAGGATATTGTTTGTATTATTCGTTTTATTTTTAATCTGCATCATCGACAACAATGGTAGATTCTTAATTCAAAAAAGATTGGGGCAACTACATTCAATAGTCGTTCACTATGTTACTCAAACTCTCTGTTTTTGCCGGCTCATCGGTGTCCGATACGGCCGGTACATATACCAGTGCTGGATACGGGCCGGATAGGCCAAATTGCACAAGGGTACGACACAGTTTTTCAAACTCAATTGTTATTCTTACTTTTGCGGCTGAAGCTTGTGAAGAAGATGAAGGGAGGGAGTACTTGTGAAGAAGATGAAGGGAAATATATAGAGAAAGGAAAAATTACAACGAAACGAGGAAAAGAAGAAAAATAAATAAAAAATTGAAAAGAAAAAAGCCCACCTTTGCTTTTATGGTAGAACTTAGAAGAAAAAGAAAAGGAAAAGAGAGAAGAAGACACCCCGTTATTATTTTTTTTGGAGTAGAGCAAATTAGGTTGCCAATTCACCCACCTCTTTAGCTTTGAAATGTTTGACATAATTGCAGTGCCCGTTTTGAATTATAAATTAGTCCATTGCTCATTGATGCCTACATTTTGTTGCTTACAAATTTTCATCTGAATCAGTGCATTTGGATTGTGGTGTTTATAACTATTGCTGTTTTTCTATTTGTTGTGCAGTTGGAAGGAGTATGGATGGAAGTCATATTGCTGTTGCAAGAAAAAATAATCTTAGTATTTTTTCTCCAAAATTCAAAGAGATTTTACGGATTTTGCTTCCGATAGATAAATGGACTGGTGATGGTGATTCAATTAAAGGTAAAGACCTACATGCTCCATATTGCTTATTTGACTTTTGGAGCTGACATAAGTCTATAAATTTCCTTACAAAAATTAATGTTTTATGTTTATGATGCTATGTGCTCTCTAATTCTTGTCTGGCTGAACACACTTCTGTATTTTATTATTTGTTTCAAAAAATGCATGTGTTATGAGAAAACTGATTTATTTTGGATACAAACTATGATTCAATGTATGTCAACCGTGTACATGTAATGGCATGGGTAAAATGAATGGATGCTTTATTTATTTTGTGTCTTTTCTCCATCAATTGGACGATTTTGCAGTTCTTGGCTATCAAAGCTTCGATGCGATTGTTTATTGTTTGCTGACAATTCTGCTCCAACATGTATGGTTACAGGCCCGGTCCTGACATTTTATGGGCCCTAGGCCGAATGAAAAAAATAGGCCCCCTCTTGTAAAATTTTTAAATGTTTTCTAATGAGCGTTTCGAAATCATATATAATACTTCCTCCATTCCATTATACTTGCTACTGATTGCGACATCTTCTTATAAAACATGTCAAACTCGGTAGCAAGTATTATAGAACGGAGAAAGTATTATCAACATTAATGTTTTCTAAAAAAATCATTTCCAATTGATCTTGTATAGTTTTTTAGCAATTGTGGATGTTTTCTTTCAACATTTACCTGAAAAATAGAAAATGCTCCTTGAATTAAGATAAATAATAGAGCATAAAATTAATCTCATTTCATTGCCTCCTGTAAAGGAGGAAAAAAATAATCTTATTTAAAGCCTATTTATTTCATACTTCTATTTGTTTTCTTTTAGTCCACTATAATTAACATCTAAAGTTTCTTCCCAGATTCAGCAACTGGCAGTCTAGTACGCATCACTATATCTCCTCATCAAGATGAAATTTACTTTAAATAACTAAAAAAATAAATTGAAAAAATTGAAAAAAAAACACAAGCTTTAAACAAGTAAATGACATGCAAATTTTGAGTCTGAAATTAATTCAAATTTCAATATCACATATTGAAAATATGAAATCAAGCATTCAAATGAAGAAATCAAGAACGAATATGAAATTCTAGAATCAAGATGAAATATTTCAAGAGATTAAGAAATCAAGAATTGAATCAAACCTAATATTTATATGCATGATGAAGAGAGATACAGTGAGATGCACCACTAGCCAACTTGGAATTGATGCAGTCAAGTCGAGATTGAAATCGAAATTCAAGACGAAAATAAAACTTAAAAGTGAAAGAGAAGAACAGAATTAAGCCAAGACAGACCAGAAATTAAACTGGAATTTATGAAGTGAAGTTTAGATTGAAAAGCCATACAATAACAATGCCATGTATGTACATTGGGAAGACAAACCGGCAAAAAAATAACGTACACACAACGATAATATGGGAATTGACAGAGGAGTTGGGAATTGATCGGGGAGTTAATTTTGGGAATGATGGAGCAAGAAGCAGTAATTGCAATACACCAAGAATAACTTTCAAACTTTCCATTTCAGTTATTAGACTTAGATTGGGCCTCTTTATTATATTTTATCTTTTATAAGGGGCCCACTTTCAAAATGAATTTCTAAATCTTTTACTTGGGCCCTGGGCGGTGGCCCCTTTGGCCTACCCTCAGGGCCGGCCCTGTATGGTTATGTTGAGGAGCTATGTGATATCCATCTAAATTCTTGCATGAACTCATGACAGTTGACAGCATCAAGTGGGTTCGCTCAGATAGTATTGTCGTAGGATGCTTTCAGAAAATTGAGGATGGCAGGGAGGAAAATTACTTCATACAAGTAATCACAAGTAAAGATGGCCAAATCATAGATGTAAGTGAATCTCTTGGAAGTTTTTAGCTTTAAGTGCGTCACTTCCAGTAATCTGTTATTAGTCTTGATTTCAGTATTTTTTACTTTAAATTGTCATCCTTCTTTTAGCAAGCTCAGGTGGGTTATACCTAGTGCTTGATTGGGGGACCTTTATTTTTATGTGTAATTCCTTTTAGTACCTACTCGCTGTGTTACTCATTTTCCTTCTCCCCTTGATTAAAAGAATTCTATGATGCAGTCAGAAGTGGTCTTCATTTAGTTTCTTTTTCTGTTCTTGACTTGTTTGGCTGAACTTAGAATGCTACTAGTGTTATGTAGAAAGGACGATCCTTTAGATCTTTTTCTCATTAATACAAAAAGAGTAAATGACAGGCGATCCTACAAGATTCTTTCTTTTAGTTTTAGTGTTTTACTTTTGAGCAGTGAGGAGTTTGAACGCCAAAATGCTCTGTATTGTGACCTTGTGGACTGACATTTTTGCAGAACACATTAGTGCTAAATGGGGATCCGTTTGGCATCTTCATTAGTGCTTATGAGTTTTCGTGAGAAGCCCAAGGGTAAGGGAAAAATTTGAGGATTGCTGCCGTCTTTGTCTGTATTGATTCCAGTTATATATCCTTTATTGTACTCAAATCAGAATAGGACAAGTATGAGAGGGGAAGCTTCTTCGGTTGCCTCTTAGGTATTTTGATTAGAAAGTAATGATAACTTTTTCCTAGAATAAAGCTTCAAGTAGTGAGTTTTTGTGCGATTGTGCAATGGTGCTTTTGTGTATGTATTAGCCTATGTTTAAAGGTACATGACATGATCTACACATGTAATTTTATATGGGAATGTATTAGCCTATGTATTAGTGGTATGTTACATGATTTGCGCAAGTATTTTCTGAACGAAACATAGTATATATAACAATGCAGTTTGGGGTTGCGATCATTGAAGCGCAAAAGGTGAATGCCCTATTAGTTTCCGTTTTGAACCATACGTACAAAACCGGCACTGTTTGCGACCTAGGACGTCGGCGGGGTGGTGTTATGATATGCAAAAATGCACTTCCTTGAAACCCACCATTATTATAGATGAAACCTGAAGAAGGCATGATAAGACAAAATCTCTTTTTTTGAAGAAGAATATGGGGGAGAAAGAGCAAGAGGAAGAAGAAAGGTCATGAATATTGAGAGTCTAACATAACTTCTAACTTTCTTTATTCATTTGTCCTTTCCTAAGCCGTCCTCGCACATTCTCTTCCCACTCATTTGCCCCCTTTTTTATTGCTTACTCGCCCTGTTAAATTTGTCCTATATTTTCATTCCCTTCAATTTACTTTTTTTTTTTCCACTCATTTGTCTTTCTACATACTCTTTTACTTGGTCTTCTCTTTGAATGTCATGTGACATTACTCTTTTTTTTTCTTCGATTTTTATAATTAATCAAAGTTATAATTTATTGGATTTGAAATGAATATTTTTTGTTTGTAAATTTCCTTTTACTTGTTAATTATTTTTTTTTTCATCTAATTATGCTAGTATTTACTTTCAAATCTTTTTATGTATTAATTGTCGTGTTCTTACCTAAATTTAATATAGTATAAAGTAATGGGGGTCATACGATTATCATACCCCCAATATCGATTGAAACCATGAGACTCTGAAATGGCCTGAAACAAGGGTTTTTATGATATGGGTAGTATCTAGAGTATAAGTATTGTTTTTGGTTTGGTTTTAATACAATACAAATAAACCTAACTAAATTCAATTTTCATCTTTCAATCCAAATCCAAACCATAGTTTTGCTAAACCAATTCAATTCAAATTGAATTACATTACAAAAAACCAAATCAAGTCATATAACCAAATTAGCTCAACTAAATATAAAAAAAACTATAACAACTTACTACATCTTGAATAAATGATGAAAAGTTTGATATAGCAAAAGCTTCAATGTCCAAAGTATCTAAACTAAATTAAATTAATTTTTAGACGAATTATTAGTAAATATTATCTAAAGCTTAAATATGTGTCTTTTCTTTTGAAAATTGTTCTTAACCTTAAGTATTCGTAAAAACCGTTTAGTTTGATTTTTTTTGGTTTTTCTATTGAAAACACAATCCAAACCAAAACTCATATATATATATATATATATATATATATATATATATATATATATATATATATATATATATATATATATATATATATATATATATATATATATATATATATATATATATATATATATATATATATATATATATATATATATATATATATATATATATATATATATATATATATATATATATATATATATATATATCTTATCATGTTGGCCATGTTGTAAAGGTTTTTTAATCTATGAACCCGTATCCTAAAGGCGTAAAAAATGTGTTTTAGGTTGGTCCAAGGGATCTCATCGTAGTGACTGATAGTTGGTATGACATCTACATCACTCTGGTTACCACATCTAGTTGACCATCACTTCAATTGTGACTAAAAACACATTTTTTTTATTGGTAATATAAGTAGGAAGCTCCATAGGATCACATTAAAAGAATCCTTAGTGTGAATGTTATCATCAAGAAGATCCGAAAGTTTAAATGTTGTGGGATTCCAGGTCAAAGTGGATCAGGCCTCTGAATGACTGCTTTTGCAACAGGTCAAAGTGGAATTTCCAAAATTATAAAATTAGGTATTTTGTAGGTTTGAATTTAATTCTGATTTTGGAATGCAAATATTGTTTGAATGCTCTTCTCTTTCGCATCCTCGTTGTTTCTCTGTACTCACTTTTGAAATCCTTACCGATTTCTTGTAGGATTCTCCAAAACTCGCGTCAGTGGATTTTGATGATCTTTTTCCTGGAATTGTTGATGATGTTGTGCCATGTGGCTGTGGGCCGTATCTACTTGTGAACTATTTAGAAAACTGGTACTTTCACTTGTATTTCCCTTCTGGCTGATGTTGAATTGTTGATGCTTAAAGTAGACCTGTTGAACTTGAGCTTTATTTATTGAAATTTTATTGAACCTAAAAGGTATTTAGAACCTGAATCTATTGAATGCGAGCAAATAATTATTTTGTATTAGTATCCTGCAAAGTCAATTTGATTTGAAGTTTTTAATATTTAATTTTTTAGCGTCCCAACTCTCATCTTGCCTGTTGACTAAAAGTCTGAGAGAATTCTTCTCTTGCCGGGAAGTCGCGATATCCGAGTCCATAACTGAGTACTGAAGTTAGGTGCTTTTATGTCTCATGGATGGTTTGACTTCTGTAGTTCTGTATGGTTGGTAGTTTGGGGCCCGGAAGTGTTGTATTGTCTGTGGTTTGCTGAGTACGTGAGTTAGTTAGTAGTTAGATTTGGTTCCCTCATAGTTGATTGTTTGATTTAGTCAGAAAACCAAGTGTCTGTCTGTATCAAGTATAGGAAGGCAACGTCTACTGTCAAAGGTTTTCAGGCTAGTTTGCTCATCCTTAGTGCGTTGGTTTAGTTGTGTAATCTTGTTCATGTTGGATTCGTCGTAATTGTTTAGCCTTGCGTATCTTGAAGCTGTATGGTTGTGCCTATAGAGTTAGTGTATCGAGAAGGTCAATACTCTCTCTCCCTCTCTCTGTGTTGAAGAGCAAGGGATAGGCAACACTTTCTTTCTTGTTGTGCATGTAGCTAATGTTGAACTTAATTGTACTTTTTGTTATGTTGATTATTAATTATTAGTAGTCAGGAGATTAATGAAATCTTGTTTTAATTTTTGCAGTGAGTTGGCTTTTGTTTCTAATAGAAAAAGTATTGATGACCATATTATGTTGTTTAACTGGCCGCAAGGGCACAACCAAGTATCTGTAGTTGAGATTGTCAGAGATACTTGGCTTCCGAGAATTCTACTTCAAGGTATGTAGCATTTTAATTGGTGATGGTATATGGAATTATTAGTTGTACTGTAGGTGCACACATGTATAGATTATAGAATCTAGGAAGCATGAATACTATGTTGGCAAGTATAAACCCTACACTTCCAAACAAAGTTCAGATTTGTGTGAAGCAGTGAACATTAACTCCTTATGCCCTCTTTATTTTTGAAAAAGATCATAGATGTATTGTTTTATCAAAATAATTTTTGGTAGAAATTGGTGAATTGCTTTCCATACCCTACATTTTACAAACTGCCATAAAAACCATTAAATTAATCGTCTGCTTAAGAAAAACAACAATGCCAAAGCCTTCATCTCAAAAGATTAGGGTCGCTACATGAACTAACTGCTTATGAAAAAGTACAACCATTTTGTATATCAATTTGGTGAATTTTATGTGCCACTATCTTGGGGCTTGTGTGAAGATTTCATTGTCCCAATGCTATAGCATGTGCTAATCAATATTATAAATAAACTATGGGATGTTTAGAAAGAGAAATTGTGAAGTTATTCTAGGGTGACCTGACTATCTGTCCTTTTTGTTTCGTTTGTTATATAAATTTTAAAGATGAAAATGTCTAATTTCGAAGTACAGTTATATTCTCATTCCTTATGTGAAGGCAAATGAAAATTTAATATCTAATTTTATGTTGGATTTATTTTTCTCTCTATGTATGGTTATATATCTAATTCTATACATTACTAGTTATAAACGAAAGCGGTACATTTTGATAGATATAGCGATAAATAAGCTATGATGCTCACGTTCAAGCATGTGTGTGGCATAGTGCTAAAAGAAGGCTGCATGACAACTTGACCGTGTTGTTAATTGTAAATGCGTTAACAGACACAATCCTCTTTCTCTTTCTTTTCTCTGATTCATGCTCTTAGCTACAAGATTATTCCTGCCTTTAGGTTTGCTGACTATTTGTAAGATCTATTGTTTTTGAACCCCTCAAATACTTTTCCCTTCTCTAAGTAGCACTACCATTTTCACTCGGACGAGTCTCATTTGTATATTGTAATAGTGTACGTATCCAAGCATGTCCTTATGGGGAGGGGGTAAGGTGAATCCAAGCAACACATTACACATAAAATGAGTACTTTTTTGTTATTTTGAGCATTTATTTACAAATTCTTTGTATAAATATCTACAACAATGCAAATGCCTTAAACCAAAAATTTAGGCTCAACTACATGAAACAATAGATCACTCCCTATGGTGGTCGACATGAATTCTCCTTCTTAATTCTTTTAATTTCTATCATCTCAACATGTAAATCTAATTTCTTTGTATTGTTTCCTACTCTTGCCCTCCACATCTTCGGCCTTTCTTGCCATCTTTCCAACTCCTTAAGCTATGACGTTCTATCTTGTTTACGAGTTCTTCAATAGTCTGTCATTACATACGAAACAATTTCTAATAATTATTTTTCATTTTATCCTTAATATATGTGACACCTTAACTCTAAACCATTGACGACCTAGGTGCCATCATTCCCCCGCATGCAAAGGCAATGGCAATGAGTTGAAAAAGTTATAATTTTTGATATATTTATAGGATAATTTTGTATACTACCTCTGTTTATTTTTATGTGCAACACTTTCCATTTTTGTCCGCTCACAATTATGTGCAACTCACTTTTTTCTTTCCTTTTTTAGTAAAAAATAACCTATCTAAATACCTATCCCATCATTTTCTCTCTCCTTTAATTACCTATCACATCATTTTCTCTCTCCTTCTTTTCCCTTAATTACCTATCCCTACTTCCTCTCTCTTTCTTTCTCTTACTTACCTATCCCTACTTCCATCATTTTCTCTCTCCTTCTTTCCCTTAATTACCTATACTTACTTCCTCTAATTTCCCCCTACAAAGTTTTGCATTGGCAACCGTGTTTGGTACAAAAATAGCACATAAAAATAAACGGAGGTAGTATATTTTTTTATTAGAGTTTATTATGTATCCTGTTACAGCTAGTAATTTGTGGACAAAACATTTCCTTATGTTTTTGTTTTGAATTTATTCTTTAAAGTATGCCTACTCGTCCATTTAAGTATCTGCATTTCTGCTATTCCGATGTTCCTACAATGATCATTACTAAAAACTCTACCTTTCGTTTAGCATACTGCTAATCTAATGATTTTTTGATAAAACTTACCCTATATATTTATACCTCGATCACATATATTTTAGTCTAGGTTTGCCACTTGCACTTAATCCTATGGGTCATATCATGTTAGATATCTTGAGTTATTTCTCTAGAATATGAACCCTAGGTATTGAAAGCATCCACTTGAAACAATTTTGTTTTCTCTTTGAACATTTTTATGTTTTTCTTATCTCATCTTTTCCTAAGTGATACTTCATGTACTCCACCTTTGTTTAAATACTCCAATGCCAATATTAAACTCAAATTAATGATAATTTGATATTGGCATTTTGAATAAATAGTGTGACATCATATAGTCATCGATACTTAAAAAGGGTTTGACATCTCATCTTGTTGTAAATGAAGTCATAATTTGCATATGCATTGTCTTACTTTATTTAGCTTTGAGAGTTGTTTTTACAATCATAAGATTAATGATTAAAAAGATAGAAGCTACAAACTTAGATGAAAGGAACATGCACCTATGCCTTTGAATTGGTTTATCCCTTTATAGCGCTTCAATTTTTTATTTCAATTATAAGAAAATAAACTTACACGTTTTAGTAAGTCTTTATTTGATGCAAATTTGCCAAGTATGGTTATTTTGTTTCAAAACTTTAATTGTAGACCAACAATTTATTGAAGATAAATGATTAGAATGATGACGATAACAACATGCTCAATCATTTAAAAAGTTATGGTATCTGTAAATTTCCCTTTCTCCTTAAAAAATAAGATTGACGTGGATTTGTTTTGGTTCATGTAGCCAACCCCTTAATGATTGGATTAAAGCATTGGTATTGGTTTGTTGTGTCTTAGTCTTTTATTCTAAATTCTTGTCTTACTCGTTTGTTTTGGAATAAATTCATCCCTGTCCCCTTATATACTCCCCACTTTTCCCATCTTTGCTTGCACCATTCTATCTCCGTTCACCTAAATATACAATTTATAATTTTTCATTCTTTCGTACTCTCTCCTCCCCTCTGTATCCCCCATAGATTTTTACATATGCATTACCACAGTTTCACTGGTTTTATAGCTACAATACAACGGAAAGAAATGGAGGTATGATAGTGTATAACACATGTTTAAATAATCTTGTAACTTTTAGATTATAAGCTAATGCTATTGTACTTCAATGGTGGTGTAATTATCCTTAATGTTTTTCTAATTCCAGAAAATGGGGACGATAATATGGTGCTTGGGCTTTGTGCTGATGAATCGGCTGTTTATGAAAATGTGAAAGTCAAGATTGGACTTGAAGAGGAGACAGAACTTCCATCTTGTTGCCTTCTTTTGTGTTTGACTCTTGAGGGGAAACTAGTTATGTTCTACGTTGCTAGGTACGGTGGTCCTCATCCCATTAGTAATGTGGAGTTTGTGCAGTTGACTTTTCTCCTTTAATATGGATACTGCCACCAACTACCTAAATGGATGGACGTTGGTTGACAATGGATTTTTCTTATTATCATATACACTTTTAAAAATTTATTCATATGGTAGTATATGGTTTTGAGGACCTGTATTCCTCTAATGTTGACAAAAAGTTTTGCCTTCACATGATGAAAGCCTATAAAGTTCTAGTACCATGTCGCAATGGAAAGTCTATGGAGACTTTTTAATCTTATATTTTTTTAATAGCACATATTTAGTGCAAAATCTCAGATGCAGTCGCAATTTTGGTTAATGTGTTTAAACCACTTTTGTGGTCAAGTGGAGGTTTTGTGGTTTTTCGTGGCCTGTATTGCGGTTGTGGTAACCTCTATATCCTTAACAATGCGGCTGATCTGGATGATATTTTTCACTTTTCCTTTTACGTATGTTTTATATCTCGTGTGATTTCTGAGTTTCACATTTGCTTTCTCTTCAGCACTGCTGTATCTCAACGCTCTAGTCAGGCTTTATCTTCTGCTGCTTCTAATGCACAAAGTATATCTGTGGTTGGACCTTCAAATCTTGAACAAAGTCCTTTGAAACTGGAAGAGGAAAAAACCAAACGTTTTACTTCAGATTTGAAATCACATGCTCTGGATCCAAAGGAAATCAGCTCTGCACTTGATGAAGTTCCAGCTAAAAAAGATCAAAAACCTTCTGAGCAGAACAAATACACCCTTGGTACTCCAACTTTTGATCACAACATCGGGAAGGAACTACTTGCTGCAAAAAATGATCTGAAGGCTATGGTAGATGGCAATAACTCCAAGCCTTTTGAACAGGCAGAACTGTCTCGAAAGGAAACATCAAAGTTTTCTTCATTCAAGATTTTGCAGGATAGCTCTAGTTCTTTTGCAACTGGAAAAGGGAAGATTGAAAATGTCCCATCTCTCTCTGATAATTTTCCTGAGAAAAACCCGACTAGTACTGGCAGGGGCATAGAAGAAAAGGTGGGATCTGATGTCTTCAAACATACTCCAAGCCACACAACTTCAGGCAGTTCTTTGGGAAGTTCAGCTCTATATAACGAGAAATCTATAATTTCCTCGCCGGTTATTGGCCGAAGTACTTTACCTGAAAATCCTCATACATTTACAGACAAAGCAAATAGTACTGGAGGCTTTTTTGGAAATTTTAATTCTGGTAAAACAGCTGAAAAAGCCGCGAACTACAATCAACAACCAATAAGCGGTGTTTCCTCAGGAACACATCCAATATTGGGGAATGATAAGAAATCTTCTCCTTTTCGGCAAATCAACTTTGAGCAGAATATACCCAAACAATTCTCCAATGTAAGATCTCTGCTATTGTTTCTTTGTTACTCAGTTCTTTATTTTTTCCCCTAATTGTCCATAATGGTTGTGTTTGTCGTTTAACTCATTGGTGAGTGGGGGCAGTGGCAGTTTATTAAAAGTAGATTATGAGACAGTGAATTGATTCTTCTGTTTCTTTGGTTATGGTTGTGAATGCTACTGTTTTTTTTGGTTATGCTTGATTGATTTTCCCGCCTTGCTCTTTTCATAAATTTTGAAGAGGGGAGTCTTGGAGACGTCTTTTGCTCGAATACATATGATGATATGAACATATCTATTAAGTGCTGGTACATGCTTTCGTTGGATGTACATAGTGAATCTTCAACTGTTTCTTCCATAAATGCTGTATTCTTTGTAGGTAGAAAACATGACCAAGGAGTTGGACAAACTTCTGGATTCTATAGAAGAAGCAGGAGGTTTCAGGGATGCTTGTACAACGGCTCACAAAAGCTCACTAGAAGCCTTAGAGGTTCGCATGGATAGATTATCAGAGAAAAACAGAATTTGGCAGGTAGTTCTCAATTCTAAAGATTTTAAAATTGTAATTACTTTTTATTTAGTCTTTTAGATTAAGAGTGGATCTTAATTTGACCATCTAGGCATCTTTGACCTCATAATGTATAAGGATTGTGCATTTTTGGAATTATTAGCTCTTGGTCTAGAGCATTAGCTTATGCGAAGTTGTCATTTCAGCAATCAACTAATTAGAAAAGATGTAAAGTACTATAGAAAAATAGAAAAATGAACGATGTTTGTTGCAAAGAAGTTTTACGTGGAAACCAAAGAACTAGGTTAAAAACCATAAATAAGCACTTGGATATGAGTTGATAATCACAGGTCCACAAGCTTTCCAAAGAATCTTTCTCAAAGCTTTTTCTATTTAGATTTGGGAATATGTG